>JBBDGP010002464.1:817500-1205000 GCA_037952835.1 Lithobates septentrionalis | reverse complement strand
TTCCAACACAGGAGAGGATAGTCCTTCAGATATCTGACACAGGAGAGGATAGTCCTTCAGATATCCAACACAGGGGATGATAGCCCCTCAAATATCCGACACTGGGGTGGATAGCCCTTCAAATTCCAACAAAGGAGAGGATAGTCCTTCAGATATCCAACACAGGAGAGGATAGCCCCTCAAATATCCGACGCAGTGGTGGATAGCCCTTTAAATTCCAACAAAGGAGAGGATAGTCCTTCAGATATCCAACACAGGAGAGGATAGACCTTCAGATATCCAACACAGCAGAGGATAGTCCTTTAGATATCCAACACAGGGGAGGGTAGCCCTTTAAATATCCAACGCAGGGGTGGATAGCCCTTCAAATTCCAACAAAGGAGAGGATAGTCCTTCAGATATCCAACACAGGAGAGGATAGTCCTTCAGATATCTAACACAGGAGAGGATAGTCCTTCAGATATCTAACACAGGAGAGGATGGTCCTTCAGATATCTAACACAGGAGAGGATGGTCCTTCAGATATCTAACACAGGAGATGATAGTCCTTCAGATATCCTACACAGGAGAGGATAGCCCCTCAAATACCAGACGCAGGGGTGGATAGCCCTTCAAATTCCAACACAGGAGAGGATAGTCCTTCAGATATCTGACACAGGAGAGGATAGTCCTTCAGATATCCAACACAGGAGAGGATAGTCCTTCAGATATCTAACACAGGAGATGATAGTCCTTCAGATATCCTACACAGGAGAGGATAGCCCCTCAAATACCAGACGCAGGGGTGGATAGCCCTTCAAATTCCAACACAGGAGAGGATAGTCCTTCAGATATCTGACACAGGAGAGGATAGTCCTTCAGATATCCAACACAGGGGATGATAGCCCCTCAAATATCCGACACTGGGGTGGATAGCCCTTCAAATTCCAACAAAGGACAGGATAGTCCTTCAGATATCCAACACAGGAGAGGATAGTCCTTCAGATATCCTACACAGGAGAGGATAGTCCTTCAGATATCCAACACAGGGGATGATAGCCCCTCAAATATCCGACACTGGGGTGGATAGCCCTTCAAATTCCAACAAAGGACAGGATAGTCCTTCAGATATCCAACACAGGAGAGGATAGTCCTTCAGATATCTAACACAGGAGATGACAGTCCTTCAGATATCCTACACAGGAGAGGATAGCCCCTCAAATACCAGACGAAGGGGTGGATAGCCCTTCAAATTCCAACACAGGAGAGGATAGTCCTTCAGATATCCAACACAGGAGAGGATAGTCCTTCAGATATCCAACACAGGAGAGGATAGTCCTTCAGATATCCAACACAGGAGAGGATAGTCCTTCAGATATCTAACACAGGAGAGGATAGTCCTTCAGATACCTAACACAGGAGATGATAGTCCTTCAGATACCTAACACAGGAGATGATAGTCCTTCAGATATCCTACACAGGAGAGGATAGCCCCTCAAATACCAGACGCAGGGGTGGATAGCCCTTCAAATTCCAACACAGGAGAGGATAGTCCTTCAGATATCTGACACAGGAGAGGATAGTCCTTCAGATATCCAACACAGGGGATGATAGCCCCTCAAATATCCGACACTGGGGTGGATAGCCCTTCAAATTCCAACAAAGGAGAGGATAGTCCTTCAGATATCCAACACAGGAGAGGATAGCCCCTCAAATATCCGACGCAGGGGTGGATAGCCCTTTAAATTCCAACAAAGGAGAGGATAGTCCTTCAGATATCCAACACAGGAGAGGATAGACCTTCAGATATCCAACACAGCAGAGGATAGTCCTTTAGATATCCAACACAGGGGAGGGTAGCCCTTTAAATATCCAACGCAGGGGTGGATAGCCATTCAAATTCCAACAAAGGAGAGGATAGTCCTTCAGATATCCAACACAGGAGAGGATAGTCCTTCAGATATCCAACACAGGAGAGGATAGTCCTTCAGATATCTAACACAGGAGAGGATGGTCCTTCAGATATCTAACACAGGAGAGGATAGTCCTTCAGATATCTAACACAGGAGATGATAGTCCTTCAGATATCCTACACAGGAGAGGATAGCCCCTCAAATACCAGACGCAGGGGTGGATAGCCCTTCAAATTCCAACACAGGAGAGGATAGTCCTTCAGATATCTGACACAGGAGAGGATAGTCCTTCAGATATCCAACACAGGGGATGATAGCCCCTCAAATATCCGACACTGGGGTGGATAGCCCTTCAAATTCCAACAAAGGACAGGATAGTCCTTCAGATATCCAACACAGGAGAGGATAGTCCTTCAGATATCTGACACAGGAGAGGATAGTCCTTCAGATATCCAACACAGGGGATGATAGCCCCTCAAATATCCGACACTGGGGTGGATAGCCCTTCAAATTCCAACAAAGGACAGGATAGTCCTTCAGATATCCAATACAGGAGAGGATAGTCCTTCAGATATCTAACACAGGAGATGACAGTCCTTCAGATATCCTACACAGGAGAGGATAGCCCCTCAAATACCAGACGAAGGGGTGGATAGCCCTTCAAATTCCAACACAGGGGAGGATAGTCCTTCAGATATCCAACACAGGAGAGGATAGTCCTTCAGATATCCAACACAGGAGAGGATAGTCCTTCAGATATCCAACACAGGAGAGGATAGTCCTTCAGATATCCAACACAGGAGAGGATAGTCCTTCAGATATCTAACACAGGAGAGGATAGTCCTTCAGATACCTAACACAGGAGATGATAGTCCTTCAGATACCTAACACAGGAGATGATAGTCCTTCAGATATCCTACACAGGAGAGGATAGCCCCTCAAATACCAGACGCAGGGGTGGATAGCCCTTCAAATTCCAACACAGGAGAGGATAGTCCTTCAGATATCTGACACAGGAGAGGATAGTCCTTCAGATATCCAACACAGGGGATGATAGCCCCTCAAATATCCGACACTGGGGTGGATAGCCCTTCAAATTCCAACAAAGGAGAGGATAGTCCTTCAGATATCCAACACAGGAGAGGATAGCCCCTCAAATATCCAACGCAGGGGTGGATAGCCCTTTAAATTCCAACAAAGGAGAGGATAGTCCTTCAGATATCCAACACAGGAGAGGATAGACCTTCAGATATCCAACACAGCAGAAGATAGTCCTTTAGATATCCAACACAGGGGAGGGTAGCCCTTTAAGTATCCAACGCAGGGGTGGATAGCCCTTCAAATTCCAACAAAGGAGAGGATAGTCCTTCAGATATCCAACACAGGAGAGGATAGTCCTTCAGATATCCAACACAGGAGAGGATAGTCCTTCAGATATCTAACACAGGAGAGGATGGTCCTTCAGATATCTAACACAGGAGAGGATAGTCCTTCAGATATCTAACACAGGAGATGATAGTCCTTCAGATATCCTACACAGGAGAGGATAGCCCCTCAAATACCAGACGCAGGGGTGGATAGCCCTTCAAATTCCAACACAGGAGAGGATAGTCCTTCAGATATCTGACACAGGAGAGGATAGTCCTTCAGATATCCAACACAGGGGATGATAGCCCCTCAAATATCCGACACTGGGGTGGATAGCCCTTCAAATTCCAACAAAGGACAGGATAGTCCTTCAGATATCCAACACAGGAGAGGATAGTCCTTCAGATATCTGACACAGGAGAGGATAGTCCTTCAGATATCCAACACAGGGGATGGTAGCCCCTCAAATATCCGACACTGGGGTGGATAGCCCTTCAAATTCCAACAAAAGACAGGATAGTCCTTCAGATATCCAACACAGGAGAGGATAGTCCTTCAGGTATCTAACACAGGAGATGACAGTCCTTCAGATATCCTACACAGGAGAGGATAGCCCCTCAAATACCAGATGAAGGGGTGGATAGCCCTTCAAATTCCAACACAGGAGAGGATAGTCCTTCAGATATCCAACACAGGAGAGGATAGTCCTTCAGATATCCAACACAGGAGAGGATAGTCCTTCAGATATCTAACACAGGAGAGGATAGTCCTTCAGATACCTAACACAGGAGAGGATAGTCCTTCAGATATCCAACACAGCGGATGATAGCCCCTCAAATATCCGACACTGGGGTGGATAGCCCTTCAAATTGCAACAAAGGAGAGGATAGTCCTTCAGATATCCAACACAGGAGAGGATAGCCCCTCAAATATCCGACGCAGGGGTGGATAGCCCTTCAAATTACAACAAAGGAGAGGATAGTCCTTCAGATATCCAACACGGGAGAGGATAGACCTTCAGATATCCAACACAGCAGAGGATAGTCCTTCAGATATCCAACACAGGGGATGGTAGCCCTTTAAATATCCAACACAGGGGAGGGTAGCCCTTTAAATATCCAATGCAGGGGTGGATAGCCCTTCAAATTCCAACAAAGGAGAGCATAGTCCTGATATCCAACACAGGACAGGATAGTCGTTCAGATATCCAACACAGGAGAGGATAGCCCCTCAAATATTTAACACAGGGGAGGATAGCCCCTCAAATATCAGACGCAGGGGTGGATAGCCCTTCAAATTCCAAAGGAGAGGATAGTCCTTCAATATCCTACACAGGAGAGGATAGTCCTTCAGATATCTAACACAGGAGAGGATAGTCCTTCAAATATCCAACACAAGAGAGGATAGTATTTCAAATATCTGACACAGGGGAACCTTTTCATAGAAGACCCAGAACTGCCTCTTTTTGATTTGGTAATTCCAGTACCTTCCCCTCTTCCTTGCCCGCTCATCCTTAATGACTACTGCAGCAGCCGCCACACATAGTGCTGGAATAAGAGATATCCCACATCACCCCAATGATCACAACACATACTCTTCTTCTACACTACAGTGATGTTACACTTTTTTTTCTTGGAAGATGAATTTATTGGCTGCCAGAATTATTGGCTTATTTTAAATCTAAACCCACAAACAAAAGAAAAAAATAATTTTGTGCACACTGGAGTAAAAAACTTTTATACCGATCTGACCACAGGTGAATTGTTGTCTATGAAACAATGCACACAACTACGTAAATATCAGTAATGTGTTATTCACAGGACTGCCAGGAGAAGAAAAAGAGGAAAAAAGCATGAAAAAAACAATTGCAGACACCATTTCAAAGTACTGAAAAACTGCAATATACAGTGTTAAATATTTGTTTTTAGTTTTAGATACATTTTATTGGGGAAAGATCACTTTAAAAAAATTATAAACACACATTGATGCACTAAAGCATGATAATGCACATTGCAAAGGCATAAAATGAACACAAAAATGCAATCGGCAATGTTTTTACCCAGCCTTGATGATCAGATTTTTTGTTAATGTTGACCTGAATTCAAAAAGTGAAGATTTGCTATGTTATAGAGAACATCTAGAATTGCTCGTTGAGCCCAAGTTAGGGGTGGCAAACTCAGATTCATCATGGGCTGCATCAGTAGTATGATTGCCCTCAAAGGGACAGTTGTATCTGGGGGTGCGCTATGTACAGAGTTCAGGAGTGCGCTACATACAGAGTTCAGGTATGTGGTATGTACAGAGTTCAGGAGTGCGCTACATACAGAGTTCAGGTATGTGGTATGTACAGAGTTCAGGAGTGCACTACATACAGAGTGCAGAGTTCAGGGATGTGCTATATACAGAGTACAGTTCCAGGGGTGCCCTGTGCAGAGTTCAGGGTGTGCCATTAACATAGTGCAGGGTTTAGGGGTGTGCTACAAGCAGAGTGCAGAGGTCAGGCATGTGCTGTGTAAAGAGTGCAGAGTTCAGAAGTGCGTTATGTACAGAGTACAGGGTTCAGGAGTGGGTTATGTACAGAGTGCAGGGTTCAGGAGTGCATTATGTACAGAGTTCAGGAGTGCATTATGTACAGAGTTCAGGAGTGCATTATGTACAGAGTGCAGCATTGAGGAGTGCATTATGTACAGAGTTATCAGGAACCATGAATCAGACCGAGACAGAAGTATAGTTAAATCACACTTGTTTAATAATAATAAGGTAAACAGAGTAAGCGTAGTCAAAACAAGCCAGTGTTCAGTAACCGGATTGTGTAGTCAGCCAAGCAAATGTCAGAGAGTAGTACAGCAAGCAGGATCAGGAGCCAGAAGGAACGTCAGCCGAGCAAGTCTTCAACAGGAACGCAGGAGAAAGTCTCTGCGATGTTGACAAAGGCGAAGGCAGAGATTAAGTGAGCTGGACAACTTTAAGTAGGCAGGACTGACAAGCAGAATCAACAACAGCTGGGTAACTGTGGAGAGAGATGGGAGCTGGCAATTAGCTGACAGCTGAGCGGCCAGCTCAGAGAAGGAAGGGCTGAGCCCAGTCCTGACAGGAGTGGAGGGTTCAGGAGTGCATTATGTACAGAGTACAGGGTTCAGGAGTGCATTATACAGAGTGCAATGTTCAGGAGTGCGTTATGTACAGAGTGCAGGGTTCTGGAGTGTGTTATGTACAGAGTGCAGGGTTTAGGAGTGTGTTATGTACAGGGTTTAGGAGTGCATTATGTACAGAGTGCAGCATTGAGGAGTGCATTATGTACATAGTGCAGAGTTCAGAAGTGCGTTATGTACTGAGTGCAGGGTTCAGGAGTGCGTTATGTACAGGGTGCAGGGTTCATGAGTGATGTTGACAAAGGCGAAGGCAGAGATTAAGTAAGCTGGACGACTTTAAGTTGGCAGGACTGACGAGCAGAATCAACAACAGCTGGGTAAGTGTGGGAGATGGGAGCTGGCAATTAGTCGGCAGATGAGCGGCCAGCTCAGAGAAGGAAGGGCTGAGCCCAGCCCTGACAAGAGTGGAGGGTCCAGGAGTGCGTTATGTACAGAGTACAGGGTTCAGGAGTGCATTATGTACATAGTGCAAGGTTCAGGAGTGCGTTATGTACAGAGTGCAATGTTCAGAAGTGTGTTATGTACAGAGTGCAGGGTTCCGGAGTGCGTTATGTACAGAGTACAGGGTTCAGGAGTGCGTTATGTACAGAGTGCAGGGTTTAGGAGTGCATTATGTACAGGGTTCAGGAGTGCATTATGTACAGAGTGCAGCATTGAGGAGTGCATTATGTACATAGTGCAGGGTTCAGGAGTGCTTTATGTACAGAGTGCAGGGTTCAGGAGTGCGTTATATACAGAGTGCAGGGTTCATGAGTGCGTTATGTACAGAGTATGGGGTTCAGGAGTGCGTTATGTACAGAGTTTAGGAGTGCATTATGTACAGAGTGCAGGGTTCAGGAGTGCATTATGTACAGAGTGAAGGGTTCAGGAGTGCATTATGTACAGAGTGAAGGGTTCAGGAGAGCGTTATGTATATAGTGCAGTGTTCAGGGGTGTGCTGTGTACAGAGTGCACAAAACGTTCTCACATCTCTCTCTCCTACCTGGTCCGGCTCTAGTACCTCCCTGTGTAGGCGGCTCTGCCTCACCTTGCAGGGTGATCTTTCTCTCAGATTCTGGAGATCTGTCCCACCGTGCCCCACCGTGAGAGTGCATGCAGGGATCTTTTAGTTCCGGGAGCCGCTGAGAGCATTGCTGTCCCTTGTAAACGCAGAAGGCTTCTGCGTTTATACGTAACAGCAAGGAGCGGAGAATAAGAGCTGGAGATGGCAGAATGGAGTTCGGCCACGTTCCACCTGCAAAATTGAGTGCAAAGACCACATGACAAGGCCCGGCGAGCTGGATTCGGCCTGTGGGCCTTGTGTTTGACACATGTGGCCTAAGTAGTACCCTAAAAAATCTATGTTTTGAGTGGAATTCCTCTTGAAAAAAAAAGCAGTGCACTTCCTGGTATGTGAGTGAGCCATACGTGTTGCACTCTCATAACAAGAACACACCCAAATCCATAGCTCTGATCAAGACTTGCTCCTCTTATCATAGATGGACAACCCATCTGCTGACTGCTGTAGCCCACTTTCCACTCTCTATGAAAGATATGAAAAAAATGTCACTCCTGTACCTGCAGCCTCATATAGTAGCTTTATATCTGCGGTATGAGATTTAAGGCACTGCTGTGATGTTACTACTGTAGTACCCACCGTTTGTCTTGCTGGAGAGGAACCTGTATCTGGGGGCCTGTAGTGCAAGGAACTCCCAGCTTCTGCTTCATTCTCTCTATTGATCTGTGCTAGCTACATTCCTTCTGCTTCTTCTTTATCTAATGATATTACCCCACCAGTCAACAGGGGGCAGCTCTGACAGGAAGCAAAGTCCTGTCTCTACCAAGATAACTGCATCTATGCAAAGACACAGTGCAGGACAAGGCATGGTAAGTCAGGAGAAAGATCAGCGGTAGGAAGACCACAAGGAATACCAGGGATGAGTTCCATTGTCCTTTCCCTGCTTTTTTTTTTTGGGCAAAGCCTCCAGAGGTTAGTTATTCTAAGTGACCATGTCCTACCAACCTCCATGTCATCACAGGACCAAGTAGTGATGTGTGGGTTGGCAGGAAGAACCAGTAGGTGCTGTGGAGGATCAAGGAGATACTCCTGGACGTGTTGGTTTCCCAGCAGACTTCATCAGAGGATCTCTCTTGAATGGAGCAGTAGTCTGGTGGCGTGGGAAGCAGTAAATGTAAGCATAGGTGTGCGAAGCCTATTGCATTAAAGAGGAAGTAGACCCTGGTGGGTTTTACTTCCTCTTTATTTCCCCGCAAAGGTAAAGCATAATGGGCTACTATGTGTTGCATGGTGTCATTTACCTGAAACCGAAGCCCGCGATGTCACTGCTGTCCCCACTAGCAGCGAGTGTCCATCTTCACCTCTCTTCCATCCGGGACCGCGAACTCTGGCTCTGTGACTGCGCGCAGGAGCCCCCAGTCACGGCAAGACCCCTATTAGAAACGGCACAATGTGCCCTTTCTAAAGTGCGCATGCGCCGTAGACATTGGCGCATGCGCAGTAGTCATCGGCGCTCAAATTTTTTGTAAATATCTCCTAATCTGTGGAGGTTTAGGAGATATTTCAAGCACCTACAGGTAAGTCTTAATATAGGCTTACCTGTAGGTAAAAGTGGTTGTACAGGGTGTACAACCACTTTAAAAGGTGTGCACCCCAAAGCTCAAACACAAAGCAACAGAGGCAGTGGCTATGGGTGTACATGCTTCACAACCATGGCAGTAATTACAGAGTGCAAAGTACATGTGAACAAGTCCTTCATTTTTATTAATTATTTTTTTAAATGTTTTTTTTGTTTGTTTTATTTTATTTTTTTATTTTTTTACACTGCCCTTTTGGGGGACTTTGGTGAAATACCAGGGTTCTACAAAGACCCCTGATGTCTTATGCCCTGTACACACGATAGGATTTTCCGACAACAAAACCGTGGGTTTTTTTTCCGAAGGTTTGAGCAAGACAAGTTTGTATGCAAGACAAGTTTGAGCCAACGCTCAAACTTGTCTTGCATACACACGGTCACACAAATGTTGTTGGAAATTTCCTAACACCAAGAACACGGTGACGTACAAGACGTACAACGAGCTGAGAAAAATTAAGTTCAATAGCCAGTGCGACTCTTCTGCTTGATTCCGAGCATGCGTGGACTTTTGTGCGCCAGACTTATGTACACATGATCGGAATTTCTGACAACAAATTTTGTTGTCGGAAAGTTTGAGAACCTGCTCTCAAACATTTGTTGGCAGAACTTCCAACAACAAATGTTCTATAGAGCGTATACACGGTCGGACTTTCCGACAACAAGCTCACATCCGACATTTGTTGTTGGAAAATCCTATCGTGTGTACGGGGCATAACATTCAAGACTGAGAAAGGGACTGAGGATAGGATCGAGGAGCAGATGCTAGAACTGATCCCCCCCACCCCGGAGGGAGGGAGAGGAGGAGAAGCCGGAAGCACTGCAGGGGGAGGAACAAAAGGATCAGTATCTGGAATAAGGCTGTACAGCCGGTCCTCCTACTCGTCAGGTGCCCCCCCCCCCATTTTGAACTAATAGGACAAGGGGCTGGTACAGGAGGGCAGGCTGTACTGCCTTATCATCGGCCCTGGTGCACGGGGTGATTAGGGTGTGCCCAGGCACACCTCCCCTGCGCATGCCCATGGATGTAAGTATTGCTTTTCATTTTTTTTTACAGGTATATCTGTTCTGTATTTTTTTGGTTGCTGTAAGCTCCATCATGGAAGTATTATAAATTAGTTACAGTCAATAAAAATTATGTTTTTTTACGCAAATTACAAGCCCTGTTCCACCATTAGTTCTACTCACATTTCTAACACAGGAACCATTTAGCATTCAAAAAACAGGCTTTGTAAGCTACCCATAAATTTTATGATCATGAACCTAAAGGAAGCACGTTATCTACATAATATATATCCTATAGGTGAACCATTCACAGTATCAGCACAAGACAAGCCTGCGTCATGTACCCACCAACATTCTGTACATTTCACATAGGGCACACTTATTGACCTTTATGGGTAATATTCCGGATAATTGGGCATAGCTCCCAAAATGTGTAAAATACACATGCCACTTTGTTTATAATGGAGCCAAGATATTTTAACCAGAAAACTAAATTTTCATAAAATTAAAAGGCAAAAATAAGTTGTAATGACTGAAGACAGATGAATACAGGAGGAGATATGGCATACACATCAACTCTTAACCATTTCAGCTTCAGAAGATTCCCCCCCCCCCCCCCCGTCATGACCAGGCCATTTTTTGTGATAAGGCACTGTGTTACTGTAATTGACAATTGCACGGTCGTGTATGTATGAATGTCCTTGTACGCATGTCCTTTTTTCCCACAAATAGAGCTTTCTTTTGGTGGTATTTGATCGCCTCTGTGGTTTTATATTTTTTGCGCTATAAACAAAAAAAGTCTGACAATTTTGAAAAAAACATTTTTTACTTTCTGCTATAAAACATATTCAATAAAAAAAAAAAAATGAAAACAAATTAGGCCAATATGTATTCTGCTACAAAATGGAAAAGGTTTCCCTATGGGGTTTTGTATTGCAGCAAGAAAATTCTAAATAAATTATAAAAATATATTTATTACAAAAATTAAATAAAGATACAGAGGCATAAATATCTGTTAAAACACGAGCTCTGTGATTGAGTTCTCTACAACTCTGTACTTTTTTCCCCCTTGAAGAAGACCTCTACTACATATGGTCGAAATGCGTCTTGGCTTTTCTAGTATGACTATATATGTACATCATGCTATGTTTTAAATGCTCACTGTACGGCTGTATCATCATGTATGTTTGTAAGCCTCAATCACAGAGCTCATGTTTTAACAGATATTTATGCCTCCGTATCTTTATTTAATTCTTGTAATAAATATAATTTTATAATTTATTTAGAATTATCTTGCTGCAATACAAAACCCCATAGGGAAACCTTTTCCATTTTGTACCTTTATCGGGGCGTGCAGCTTCCTCTTTGCTCACCCATTGTATCGCCTTCCTATTTCGCAATGTATTCTGCTACATATTTTTGGTAAAATAATCCCAATAAGCTTATATTGATTGGTTTACAGTCCAGGGGTCTCAAACTGGTGGCCCTCCAGCTGTTGCCGAACTATAAGTCATATGAGGCATTGCAAGGCTGACAGTTACAAGCATGACTCCCACAGGCAGAGGCATGATGGAACTTGTAGTTTCGCAACAGCTGGAGGGCCGCCAGTTTGAGACCCGTGATTTACACAAAAGTTATAGGGGTTGATTTACTAAAGGCAAATAGACTGCAGTGCAGTTGCACTCTGAGAGTGCAGTTGCTCCAGAGCGTAGTAAATGAGGTAAGGCTTCACTTTGCAAACAATACCCAATCACGTGCAAGGAAAATTAAAAAAAACTTAATTTTTGCTAGCACATGATTGGATGATGGAAGTCAGCAGAGCTTCTGCTCATTTACTAAGCACTGGAGCAACTGCTCTTGCAGAGTGTAACTGCACAGTTTCTAGTTTCCTTTAGTAAATCAACCCCATAGCCTCCTCACTGCCCGACAAAGGCCCTCTGAAAAGTGATCCGCCAACATTAAGAGGCACCTACTCCGTATTCCCCTCCTGCTTGCTGTGTGTGTGCTCTGTAAACAGCTGCATGTAGAGTTGTAGTACAGGGCGGGGAGCGCGCATGTTGCGGAGACCTACACAGGACTCTATAGGGCAGAGAGAACAGGAATATAGTAGCACAGCTAGGGGACAATTGAAAAAGGAAGCTCCGAGGAGGAAACTCATAAAAAAAAATAAAAATGAAATGCATAAAAAACTGTATATGTCAGAGCTGGCACACCAGCTTTGCAGCTGACACATGCTGGTAGTCACTCTAATTATATGAGTCACTTTTACAACTGTGCTTGCAATTGTGATTTAGTTGAACTTCTCCTTATGCTGAAATCCAAGTAGGCATACAACACAAAAAGTAATAAAGTTATTATTACATCATAAAATGTATAATTTTTTAATACAATCAGGGTAGGTACCACAGTTTGATCTGGTATTGGCCTCATGCAATCCCCTATACAGCAGACCACAAACAGGACGAGGGAAGAGCAGCACATGGTGCAAATCTGTTGTGCTCATGTTCTAATAAGGAGCATGTTGGTAGGAGCAGAAAGCAGGGTGACAGAGAAATAAGCTCATCATTTTGTTGCCTTCCCTTGCATAAGCTCCGGTAGAAATGCAACACATCTCCCCACTTTGAACTTGACAAAGAGGAAAAATTGTTAAAGGGTGAAAAGTGGGTATGGCTGGTGAAAAGTGGCCGTGACCACATAGGTGTAGTTTTAAGATACACCTGCAGCAGCTTTAGCAACAATCCCACCTGGCACTGGAAGATATATCTTAATATTAATGTAAAACATAGCATATACATCACAGGGCGCAGGAGAATAATGTACAACATAGCATATACAGGGTACAACATAGTGAATGCAGTGCAGGAGTCAGGTGTATAACGTGCAACATAGCATAAACAGTGCAGGGGACAGAAGTGTAATGTACAACATAGTAAATGCAGTGTAAGAATCGGGGTATAATGTACAAAAACTGATACTTAAACAAAATGATAGAGCCCGCAACTCCAAAGTCCATGCAAGTTACTTTATTTGAACAGGATAGTGAGTATAAAACAGGGGCTTACGCATTTTGGCAGGAAGCCTTGATCACAGGAGGACACCTGAGCCAGAGCACCCATTTGTGGATCCTACTACAAGCTTTGCATACTGGTTCCACTGTCTATCGAGCAGGGGTCAGAATTTAATAACACACAGGGTGTAGGGGTCAGCAGTGCGTAACATACAGAGTTCAGGGTTCAGGAGTGCATAACACACAGGGTGCAGAGCTCAGGAGTGCATAACACACAGGATGCAGAGCTCAGGAGTGCATAACACACAGGGTGCAGAGCTCAGGAGTGCATAGCACACAGGGTGCAGAGCTCAGGAGTGCATAACACACAGGGTGCAGGGCTCAGGAGTGCATAATGCATGTGGTGCAGGGCATAGACATGCATAACACACGGGGTGCAGGGCATAGGCGTGCATAACACACGTGGTGCAGGGCATAGGAGTGCATAACAACCAGGGTGCAGGAGTGCATAATACATGGGGTGCAGTGCGTAGGAGTGCGTAACACATGGGGTGCAGGGTGTAGGAGTGCATAACACACAGGGTGCAGAGCACAGGAGTGCATAACACACAGGGTGCATAGCAAAGGAGCGCATAACACACAGGATCCAGAGCTCAGGAGTGCATAACACACAGGGTGCAGAGCTCAGGAGTGCATAACACACAGGGTGCAGGGCTCAGGAGTGCATAACACACAGGGTGCAGGGCTCAGGAGTGCATAACACACAGGGTGCAGGGCTCAGGCATGCTATACACACAGTGTGCAGAGCTCAGGAGTGCATAACACACAGGGTCCACGGCTCAGGAGTGCATAACACTCAGGGTCCACGGCTCAAGAGTGCATAACACTTTGGGTCCACGGCTCAGGAGTGCATAACACACAGGGTGCAGGGCTCAAGAGTGCATAACACACAGGATGCAGGACACAGGAGTGCATAACACACAGGGTGCAGGGCTCAGGAGTGCGTAGCACACAGGGTGCAGGGCTCAGGAGTGCGTAACACTCAGGGTGCAGGGCTCAGGAGTGCGTAACACACAGGGTGCAGGGCTCAGGAGTGCTTAACACACAGGGTGCAGGGCTCAGGAGTGTGTAACACATGGGGTGCAGAGCTCGGGAGTGCGTAACACACGGGGAGCAGAGCTCAGGAGTGCATAACACAGCAAAGAAAGCAGGATAGAGCCCAGAGTATCAGTCAGCTTTCATACTGTATATAAAGACCTGTTCACAGCTCAGACTAATGCCCCGTACACACGGTCGGATTTTCCGACGGAAAATGTGTGATAGGACCTTGTTGTCAGAAATTCCGACCGTGTGTACACAAATCCGATGGACAAAGTGCCACGCATGCTCAGAATAAATAAAGAGATGAAAGCTATTGGCCACTGCCCCGTTTATAGTCCCGACGTACGTGTTTTACGTCACCGCGTTCAGAATGATCGGATTTTCCGACAACTTTGTGTGACCGTGTGTATGCAAGACAAGTTTGAGCCAACATCCGTCGGAAAAAATCCTAGAATTTTGTTGTCGGAATGTCCGAACAAAGTCCGACCGTGTGTACGGGGCATAATAGTGAGGTATAACAGGTAAGATGTGGACTAAGTAAAGGAGACTTTATCCTACCCAAAGCTCTACAAAGTCTCTGGACTCCAGGATCAATACCAGAACTTCATAATATCAGAGAAAGCAAAAAAAAAAAAAATGTTTTATCAATATTAGTCACAAATCCTGGAGCCCATCAACCTTGAGTAGATGAGAAACCTAAATAACATGTATACAGTGTACAGTCCTGCCTGCCAGTGTCTCACAATACAAATATATATATATATATAAGCACGCCGTAATTGTGATGAGTCCTTTTTTTTTTCACAATAGAAATTGTGATGAGTCCTTAGTGTTAAACTGGCATAGTTGACTTATTTATATACAACAATACAACATTCTCGGCAAGACTCTACCGTCAGTTAAAGTTCATGAAAGGAAGGAACTGTCACACATGGCGCCCTCACATCAGAAATCACTGTTTAACCACTAGCCTACCGCCCACTGTCATATGACGGCCGGACGGTAAGCCTATTGTTCTGAGTGGGCGTCATATGACGTCCTCGCACTCCCGAGCCACTAGGGGGCGCGCGCGCGCCGCCGGCGGCGCGCGCGCGCGCCCGCTGCGTCACTCGGGACCCGGTGCGCGTGCCCGGCGGCCGCGATGTCCGCCGGGCACCCGCGATTGCCGGGTAACAGAGCAGGAGCGTGGATCTGTGAATGTAAACACAGATCCACGTCCTGTCAGAGAGGAGAGGAGACCGATGGTGTGTCCCTTGTACATAGGGACACCGATCGGTCACCTCCCCCAGTCAGTCCCCTCCCCCCACAGTTAGAATCACCTCCTTAGGTCATACATTAACCCCTCGAGCGCCCCCTAGTGTTAACCCCTTCCCTGCCAGTCACATTTACACAGTAATCAATGCAATTTTATAGCATTGATCGCTGTATAAATGTGAATGGTCCCAAAAATGTGTCAAAAGTGTCCGATGTGTCCGCCGCAATATCGTAGTCACAATAAAAATTGCAGATCGCCGCCATTACTAGTAAAAAATAAATAAATAATAAAAATGCTATAAATCTATCCCATATTTTGTAGACGCTATAACTTTTGCGCAAACCAATCAATATACGCTTATCGCAATTTTTTTTTACCAAAAATATGTAGAAGAATACATATCGGCCTAAACTGAGGAAAAAATTTGTTAAAAAAAAAAAAAAAAAATGGATATTTATTATAGCAAAAAGTAAAAAATATTGTGTTTTTTCAAAATTGTCCCTCTTCTTTTGTTTATAGCGCAATAAATAAAAACCGCAGAGGTGATCAAATACCACCAAAAGAAAGCTCTATTTGTGGGGAAAAAAATGCAAAAAATTTAATTAAGGTGCAGTGTAACATGACCGCGCAATTGTCATTCAAAGTGTGACAGCGCTGAAAACTGAAAAATGGCTTGGGCAGGAAGGGGGTGTAAGTGCCCTGTATTGAGGCAGTTAATTCTTCAATTATTAATAAATATTGGACTATTATTGGGAATGATAAAAAAAACACACAAAATTAAATCATTTATTATTACAAACACAAACTTTGACTTGTAGATGCCTCTCTGTAATTATTATTTCGCCTAGAGTTATGAAAGTAACAGACAAAGCCTGACTGACGTAGCAGCCTCGCCCATGTTTTGAGCAGAGCTTGTGGACTTTGAGTCGTGGGATATTTATTGTAGAAAGGGTGAACCAATAGCAAATGAGAAAATACACAACTGAACATAGATAGAAAGTGACTGCCTAAGTTTCACATTTGTTGGTAGTCTATTTATCTGCTTCTATTTCCTTAGTTAAGCCTACACAGTTCAGTTCCTCCTTAAAGCGGAGCTCCACCCGATTTTCCTACACTAACTGCAGCTGATTACCGCAATGTCCTAATGACAAAACGGCACTTTTTTTTTTTTTACAGCCTTTACCTTTGTTCTTCCAGCTGTCTTTGTTTTCTGCAGGAAGCATAGGCTGCGGTTAGGGGCGTGTCTGGAGCGGCTAATTACTCACTTCCTGTAAGCCGCACTGGCTCCTGGGAGCTTGTGTCATTGTTCCCAGGAGTCAGTGCGGCCGCCTGTTGCAAGAGTTCTCGAGAGACTTCCATAGTGGGAGTGACGTCATTACGACAGGCACGGCGCGCCAATTGCGGTCTAATGCGCATGCGCGAGAACTGAAAAGAACGGGCGGTGCATGCTGGTCGATCAGCAGCGCCGTATCCCGGAAGAGGATGCCTGTGGGTTTCACATGCCCACAGGCAAGATGACAACCATGAACAGTTCGTTTTAAAAGTTACTTTATTAAAGAAAAAAAAAACGCAATGTCACTGAAAAACGGGGCAGGTGAGTTCCCTATTGCTATATAGCAATCAATGTCATTAGCAAAAAAAAAAAAATTATCAGAGAGAGTGGAACCCCGCTTTAAGGTGTGCCTGTCAGGTAAATCAGTGTGCTTGAATCTAAGAATAATGCCAAAGGGCAGAGAGTATTGCAATAATTTCATTGATTCATGTTTATCTTTCTTGGAATGCTTCTTATTAGAGATAAAAGTTGAATACGGGCATGGTATGGATTTTTGCAGTGAACCTATTGCTTATTCTTGTTTTCTTATTTTTTTTCAAATGGTCTAGTATAGAATTTGGGGTGGAATGCCGTTTTTGTCTGCATGGGGTATAAATTGGGAAGAAGAACCATGCCATTTTTTTGGAGTGCCCCCCCCCCCCCTCTTCAGGGCCCGTGTGCAGTGAACACCCTGCACCCATGGATAATACGCCACTGCAGGGGGGACAGCCTGGGGGGGGCAAAGGTGAAATTTGGGGGGAGGGCACTTGGGAAATCTTGTTCCAGCACTTGGCTCCACTCCGGGACAAAGCCTTGATTCGCCGGGACTTAGATCAAATCCCGGGACAGTCCCAGTGAATCCAGGATGGTTGGAAGGTATGCATTACCATCTATATCAGACCCTCATCTAGGATAAAGGTCTGGTATAGATGCAGGGAATCCCTGGTCGCTTAGCAAACTGAGCAAAACAGCTAAGAGACGTAAGTCTGACCCTAGGTTCACATCTATGCGGCTGCGCTTGATGCGTTTTTCAGGCATGTTTTGCAGTGCGTTTTGCAATTTTAAACCCTCAGTTTTTTATGCGTTTTTGCATGCAGTTTTCATGCATTTTACGTTTTACGTTTTTTTCTCTTTAAACACACTGTAAATAGCTGGTTGCTAAGGAGAGGGCCGCATCCTTAACAACTGATGAGTTATCAGCTGTCAGCGGGGTTCCCCACTGACAGCTGAATGTAAAAAAAAAAATAGGCAGCAAAAAAAAAAATCACAAAAAAAAGCATATAAATATAATATTATAAATATTACCAACAACTTTATCAGTGCCCATCAGTGCAATGCAGCCTCACCAGTGCCCATCAATGGAGCCTCACCAGTGCTCATCAGCATAGCCTTATCACTGCCCATCAATGCAGCCTGATCAGTGCCCATCAATGCAGCCTGATTAGTGTCCATCAATGCAGCCTGATCAATGCCCATCAATGCAGCCTCACATGTGCCCACCAATGCAGCATGACCTGTGCCCACCAATGCAACTCACCTGTGTCCACCAATGCAACTCACTGGTGCCCACCAATGTAACTCACCAGTGCCCACCAATGCAGCACGACCTGTGCCCACCAATGCAGCATGACCTGTGCCCACCAATGCAGCATGACCATTGCCCACCAATGCAACTCACCAGTGCCCACCAATGCAACTCACTAGTGCCCACCAATACAGCATGACCTGTGCCCATCCATGCAACTCACCTGCGCCCATCACTGCAGTGTGACCTGTGCAGAGAAAGAAAGAGTGGAGGAAGAGAGCCGGCCGGATCACCGAGCAGGGATTACCCGCTGTAACAGCTTTCATTTGAATTGCAGTCTGCTCGCCGTCATACACAGTCATGCCAACTGGCCCGGCTACTTTGATAGACAGAACACTGGTCCAATGTCTGGAGGTGTGACATTTATCAAAGGAGGCGGGCCAAGAGGCGGGACTGTGTGTGACAATGAGCGGACTGCAATTCAAAGAAAGCTGTTACAGCGGGCAATCCCCGTTGTGTGATCCGGCCTGCTCTCTTCCTCTGGGAGAACGGCTCCGATTCAACCCTGCCTACCGGTGGCGCTCGCAGCCCACATTCACCAGCATTTTACACTCGCCAAATGCAAGCAGGCGAGTGAAAAATTTGAGGGCTGGAATACAGTATTTTTTTTTGTTAAATAACAAACATGTCATACATACAGGGCAGGACTTAGGGTGGTGGGGGCCCCTGGGCTTGAGTCACTTTCAGGCCCTACCTTCTATACATATGCACAGCTCTATAAAACAGAAATAGAAAAGGACAAGGTGCGCCAGACTCAGTGCAGTATTAAAGAACTTCTGTTTAATTGGACTAGACAAAACAGCCAAATGGCTACTCACAAAAGTAGATAATATATAAGCGTATAAGTGGGGGATACTGTACTGGTATTTGTCCTGGGTCCACGATTAATAAAAGCAATAAAAATAGATAAAATGATAATTACCGTATTTATAAAAAACGTTCTGACCAGAAGTAGCAAATTGAAATGGGTATGCCACATCCCTTAGTACAATGAACAAAAACAGACTGTTCCCCTGGGGTGGGATTTTAAGGGCATTACCACAAAAAGTATAATATTAGTAGAAAATATTTTATTTACAAAAACAAAAAATGTAACACACAATGATCAAAGTATACCTTAGCACACACAGAAATACAGATAAAAAATTGCATCGGGTGTGTAGATAACATCAAAAGGTGGTATACATCACATACAACAACAAATATAACACAAACTGATATAGAAAGATGGAGTGGGTCTCACTAAACCAACGCGTTTCGGAGATTCCTTCGTCAGGGTTTGACGAGTGAGAGTCACCACCTATTAAATATTATGAAAGGCAAAAAGAATTATTTAAACAAAATCATCATTGTCGATTACAAACCTAAGGTAGTATATCCCCCACACCCCAAGTGTGAGAGAGTGTACACTTACCCAATGCACAAATGAAATAAAAGAAAAAACGAACAATCAGCGCATAAAATCAGCTCTGCTGTGGTGTCCCAGGTCGCATGCACATGCTAGAAGTCCAATAGTAGATAAGCAGGATACTAGGAATAGATCCGTAGGAGGAGTGTTCTACCCCTAAAGGCTGAGATAACACCGCGTCCAAATGGGGCGCAATGCCTGTGCGCAGACTGGGGTCCAATAGGATCTTCGGACCTAGAATCGTATAAACCAAATCATAAGACTAGGCCAATGACAAGTAAAAGGGCAAAAATACTACTAAGTATGGTGCAGTCTGAAGAAAACAGCATTCCGGGGAGAGCACCAAAAGAGCATATCTGCATATATGAGATTAGAGGCCAGGTACATACCTACGATTTGGAGCTGGACGGGACACCTACAGTGTGTAATGTAGGGAAGGGAGGAGAGGCTCATGTGGCATTGAACCAGCTTGTGGGTTGGCCAAGGAATGAGAACCTAAAGTTACAAAACCAAAGGGAAGAGGGTAAGCACCAAAATAAAGTAAATCAACCAGTAAAATTGCATGGGAGACACCATGCGATGGAGTGTACCCCAAGGTAGATCTAATACGTGCCCCCAATCCCTAGTGGTGTATTACCTGTAGCAGCCCAGAGCGCAGCACTGGTGCACCGTCCACCTCCGGTCACAAGATCGGAGTGGATGGGCAAGGTATATGTAGACAGTCACAGCATTCTCAGCTGATTGTAATAGCAATCAGCTGGGCGCCGTGTAACCACTGAGTTAGCTCCTCCCTTTCAACGCAGCTGTCAAGAAGGCAGCCTATGGAGCGGCATCCCATCTTTCTAATCCAATCCTGGACCCCCCGGGAGTGGGCCGCGCCGCGCCCCCCCACGCACGCCAGCCCCGGTCCCCCACCGCGCATGTGCGTTAACCAGGTTGGAACGCACCGTCGCGGCTGACGTCACGGGGCCCCGCCCCGGAGACACGCGCCGCCGTCCAATCCCACCAGCACGGGAAGCCGGGGCCGAATACAGCTGATGCTGCGTCAGACCCGGAAGGGAGGAGCCGAGAGACGGCTGCCTTCCTAGTGTCCCCAAAGAGGGGAAGCCTTACCGTGCTGGGTCTGCTCACAGTCGCAGCGAAGGGGGCAAGTGTAAAACAAATGTAAAAAAAAAAAGGAGAAACACAGATCAATGTACATAGTGTTCAATGGTAGGTGAGCATGAGCAACATTTGTTATCTAGCAAGGCACCTCTGACAGGAGAGACCACAACATAGCTGTTACATGGGGAGAAAAACATGGTGCTAATAAATACATAAGCAAAGAGTAACAAAGCACTCACATTAGGTATTATAGTATCTAGATCACCCCATTGGGATATGATAGTATAATCCGGGGATACCCTCCTTACCCTGAAAAACGAGGGCAGATAGTGTATAACCCCCGGTATATTCCATGGGGCATCAAAGTCCAACCCCTAATATGAAAAAAATGGGAAGCCCATGCTCCCCATAGTAGGGGTGTTGTAGGAATGAGACAGGGGCCAAACTGGAGATGGTAAAGGGGAGGTTTATTTTTCCATGCCCCCGGAGTCAAAGCCCTCTAAGAAGGGTTTAAAACATGTGGAGTCGTTCAAACCAGGGGGTCTGGTTGCACGTAAGTTATAGATCCACCTGAGCTCGAGCTGGAGGAGATCCTTGTTCCAATCACCTCCCCTCCCGCCCGGGTGGACCCGGTCCAGAATCAAAAATTTGATATTGGGAAACTTTCCCTGGTGGACTAGGGCCGTGTGTCTCCCCAAAGGTAAGTCGGGGTCACATGTCTGCATGCTCCTGATGTGGCGGTATGCTCTATGCCAGAATTCCAATTTGGTTTTCCCGACATAGAAGCATCCGCAATCACATCGGAGCATGTAGACCACCCCTTTCGTCTTACAATTTGCAAAATGCTTGGGCCTAAAGGTACTACCGTTGGGTAAGGTGGGATTTTTTGTAGTGTACATAAACCTACAGTATCCGCAGGCCCCACACATAAAAGTACCCCTGTATTTGCAATGTTGGGCAAATTTCTCGTCTCTAAATTCACTTCTGACCAGTCTGGAGGAAAGGGAGGAGGCCCTTCTAAAAGTGAAGAGGGGACTCTCGGGGAGGAGTCTCTGTAAGTTAGGGTCCATGGTGAGAATGTGCCAATATTTTGACACAATTTTTCTGACTTCAAAATGTTGGTTACAATACTTTGTGATGATACGCAAGGAGTTGTCCTGAGTCTTGTCCTTTTGTGAGTAAATAAGGGATTGTCTACTGCGTGTGGTGGCCCGTTTATAAGCTTTTTTGAGAGAGCTACGGGAGTAACCCCTCTCAAGGAGTCTCTCGCGCAGATTGTTGGCCTCTTTCTTGAAAGTCACTTCGTCGGTGCAATTTCTACGTACCCTCAAGTATTGGCTATATGGTATAGATTTTATGAGACTTGCCGGGTGAAAGCTTGAAGCATGTAGGATGGTATTCCCAGCAGTGGCCTTCCGGAAGAGGCCACTGCTGAGTCCACCATCCCGGTCCCTACTAACCATAACGTCCAAAAATGCGATTTCACTGTGGCTGAATGCCATAGTGAAATTGAGATTGAAGCGATTTCTATTCATGCTCGCCAAGCATGATTGTAGGAGTTCTATGGGGCCATCCCAGATGGTGAAAATGTCGTCGATGTAACGGAGCCACAATAAAAAATGGCTCGTATACATCGACGAGTCCTCATCACTGAGAAAGGTAGTCTCCCATTCCCCCAGGTACAGGTTGGCATAGGACGGGGCACAACAGGTCCCCATTGCCACCCCCTGTACCTGGAGGAAATGGGAGCCATCAAAAGAGAAGACATTGTGGTATAAAATGTATTCCAACAATTGTAAAATGAAGTCATTGTATGTCCAGTCACCATCCTGTCTCTGAAATATGGCCTTTTTAACAGCTCTGAGTCCACTAGTATGGGGAATGGAGCTATACAGGGCCTCTACATCGATCGTCACGAGATAAGCATTATCCGGTATGGTGAGATTATCAATGATTTTAAGAAAATGGATGGTGTCTTTTACATATGACCGTAAGCTAGTGACATGGGGTTTGAGATACTCATCGATCAAACGACTGGCATGTTCACTAATAGAGCCCCTCCCCGAGATGATTGGTCTCCCTGTAGGATTTTGACTGTCTTTGTGAATTTTGGGGAGTGAGTAAAAGGTTGGTACAATCGGAAATTTAACTCTAATATATTCCCATGTTGTCTTGTTAATAACTTTGTTGTTATATGCCGTATCCACAAGGGAATAGTATTCCTGGTAGAATCTATTGATCAAATCACTAGAGATTTTTTTGTACCAATTTTTGTTCATGAGAATTTTGTTGCACATTAGGATATACTGGGCATTGTCCATCAGGACAATGTTCCCACCCTTGTCCGAGGGTTTGATGACTATGGATTTGTTGTCACCGAGTTCCTTAAGTGCCTGTCTGTCAGCCAGATTTGTGTTGGTCTCGCTAGGGGTACGGATCTGCATTTTTTCAATGTCTTTATGTACCAATTTAAGGAATGTGGAAATGTTTGGATTGGAACTAGGGGGTGGAAATTGTACAGATTTCTTTTTTAGTTTTGACCTCTGATTGGATTCATAGGTCGGCATCTCCCTGTTGGACAGGGGAAGGGAAAGCACAGAGGGTAGATCAATACGATCAATAAGATCGGTTGTGTCGCTTTCCTCCAAAAGCGACACCAGATGGTCAATGGCTTGATTTTCCTGGGGTGTGAGGTCCACGGACCCCTGGGGTTTCTGATACATGTTTTTTAGCATTAATTTGCGTACAAATAGTTCGAGGTCTTTAACAACCTCGAATCTATCCATATTCTCGTTGGGGCAAAAGCCTAGCCCCTTTTGGAGCAAGCGTTCCTCCCCCTCTGTGAGAATGTGGGATGAGAGGTTGACGATGCTGAAGGTCCCATGAGGGCGCTCAGCAGCATCTGTAAAGTCAACCTCTTCATCCCGCTCTAAGTTCGATTTGTAGCTTTGTTTAAAAATGCTTCCGCTAAAGGGACAGCGTCCTGTCTATCGTAGGCCTGGTGTGTGGTTTTAGATCTGGTTACCGGAGGTAAGTTTGTATTGTTCGCCGAAGGTATGGGGGGGGTATTGGTTGAACCTCCACCACCCCCTCCTGTTTGTTTTCCTAACCCCGTTGTAGCACACTGTGTTCCCTCCATTGTATTCACATTTTGAGTCTTAGTTCCCTGGGATCTGTTTTCACTTTGGTGGGGACGAGTTCCCTTTTTGGTTTTGGGGGGGATTAGTGAGGAAGTAGAGGAAATGCTCGAAGAGGAATTGGAAACAACTGAATAGTGGTCCCTTCTATTCCTAAACTTATTAGCATTTTTCGATTGTGGTTGGTTCCACCTATAGGCCCTGTTCTCCTCAAACGCGCCACGATCCCTGCTGAATTTGGTTTCTTTCTTAATAAGGATGTCCCTATTAAAGTCCTCGAGGTGTTTTTTGAGTTTAGTCTCTCTGTCTATATATGTCCTATGGGTTTGGAGTGGTTGGAGTTTCAAACAGATAGTTTGAATTTCGCCATCCAGCGCATTCGACCGTTTCTGATATTCGGTGATGAGTAGTTCCATCATATCTTTGGAACAAGTGCGTAAAATTTTTTCCCAGGCGTTCTTGAACTCAGTGTCCAGGCCCTCCAAATTAGGGAAGATCTGGACCCTGAGTCCCAGAGGGTTCATATTGTCATTGATGTAGTCACGGAAAGACCTAATGTGCCAGTATAGGGATGATTTTTTCTCAAGAAATTTGGTTAATTTAACAAACAATCCTTTGATTTCAGATTCAATATGTTCATTCTTACCATATTCGTCTAGATAACCCGACATGAGGCTGTCCCAATTACTCCCCATATAGCTAGCCATGATCTGTACGTTTCCAACAAAAGAATATATAAGAATCTGTGTGTATGAATCACAAATAGAAAATCTAAAAAGGAAACAGGATCAAAAGGTGATAAGATAAATATTGAGGGCAGCAAAGGCCCAACAAAATCAAAAAGAGGTATAAATAGTTTACTACTGCTCGTCAGAAAATGCGGGGATTGGTATCTACTACCATAATGAAGACAAAAAACGTTCTGACCAGAAGTAGCAAATTGAAATGGGTATGCCACATCCCTTAGTACAATGAACAAAAACAGACTGTTCCCCTGGGGTGGGATTTTAAGGGCATTACCACAAAAAGTATAATATTAGTAGAAAATATTTTATTTACAAAAACAAAAAATGTAACACACAATGATCAAAGTATACCTTAGCACACACAGAAATACAGATAAAAAATTGCATCGGGTGTGTAGATAACATCAAAAGGTGGTATACATCACATACAACAACAAATATAACACAAACTGATATAGAAAGATGGAGTGGGTCTCACTAAACCAACGCGTTTCGGAGATTCCTTCGTCAGGGTTTGACGAGTGAGAGTCACCACCTATTAAATATTATGAAAGGCAAAAAGAATTATTTAAACAAAATCATCATTGTCGATTACAAACCTAAGGTAGTATATCCCCCACACCCCAAGTGTGAGAGAGTGTACACTTACCCAATGCACAAATGAAATAAAAGAAAAAACGAACAATCAGCGCATAAAATCAGCTCTGCTGTGGTGTCCCAGGTCGCATGCACATGCTAGAAGTCCAATAGTAGATAAGCAGGATACTAGGAATAGATCCGTAGGAGGAGTGTTCTACCCCTAAAGGCTGAGATAACACCGCGTCCAAATGGGGCGCAATGCCTGTGCGCAGACTGGGGTCCAATAGGATCTTCGGACCTAGAATCGTATAAACCAAATCATAAGACTAGGCCAATGACAAGTAAAAGGGCAAAAATACTACTAAGTATGGTGCAGTCTGAAGAAAACAGCATTCCGGGGAGAGCACCAAAAGAGCATATCTGCATATATGAGATTAGAGGCCAGGTACATACCTACGATTTGGAGCTGGACGGGACACCTACAGTGTGTAATGTAGGGAAGGGAGGAGAGGCTCATGTGGCATTGAACCAGCTTGTGGGTTGGCCAAGGAATGAGAACCTAAAGTTACAAAACCAAAGGGAAGAGGGTAAGCACCAAAATAAAGTAAATCAACCAGTAAAATTGCATGGGAGACACCATGCGATGGAGTGTACCCCAAGGTAGATCTAATACGTGCCCCCAATCCCTAGTGGTGTATTACCTGTAGCAGCCCAGAGCGCAGCACTGGTGCACCGTCCACCTCCGGTCACAAGATCGGAGTGGATGGGCAAGGTATATGTAGACAGTCACAGCATTCTCAGCTGATTGTAATAGCAATCAGCTGGGCGCCGTGTAACCACTGAGTTAGCTCCTCCCTTTCAACGCAGCTGTCAAGAAGGCAGCCTATGGAGCGGCATCCCATCTTTCTAATCCAATCCTGGACCCCCCGGGAGTGGGCCGCGCCGCGCCCCCCCACGCACGCCAGCCCCGGTCCCCCACCGCGCATGTGCGTTAACCAGGTTGGAACGCACCGTCGCGGCTGACGTCACGGGGCCCCGCCCCGGAGACACGCGCCGCCGTCCAATCCCACCAGCACGGGAAGCCGGGGCCGAATACAGCTGATGCTGCGTCAGACCCGGAAGGGAGGAGCCGAGAGACGGCTGCCTTCCTAGTGTCCCCAAAGAGGGGAAGCCTTACCGTGCTGGGTCTGCTCACAGTCGCAGCGAAGGGGGCAAGTGTAAAACAAATGTAAAAAAAAAAAAAAAAGGAGAAACACAGATCAATGTACATAGTGTTCAATGGTAGGTGAGCATGAGCAACATTTGTTATCTAGCAAGGCACCTCTGACAGGAGAGACCACAACATAGCTGTTACATGGGGAGAAAAACATGGTGCTAATAAATACATAAGCAAAGAGTAACAAAGCACTCACATTAGGTATTATAGTATCTAGATCACCCCATTGGGATATGATAGTATAATCCGGGGATACCCTCCTTACCCTGAAAAACGAGGGCAGATAGTGTATAACCCCCGGTATATTCCATGGGGCATCAAAGTCCAACCCCTAATATGAAAAAAATGGGAAGCCCATGCTCCCCATAGTAGGGGTGTTGTAGGAATGAGACAGGGGCCAAACTGGAGATGGTAAAGGGGAGGTTTATTTTTCCATGCCCCCGGAGTCAAAGCCCTCTAAGAAGGGTTTAAAACATGTGGAGTCGTTCAAACCAGGGGGTCTGGTTGCACGTAAGTTATAGATCCACCTGAGCTCGAGCTGGAGGAGATCCTTGTTCCAATCACCTCCCCTCCCGCCCGGGTGGACCCGGTCCAGAATCAAAAATTTGATATTGGGAAACTTTCCCTGGTGGACTAGGGCCGTGTGTCTCCCCAAAGGTAAGTCGGGGTCACATGTCTGCATGCTCCTGATGTGGCGGTATGCTCTATGCCAGAATTCCAATTTGGTTTTCCCGACATAGAAGCATCCGCAATCACATCGGAGCATGTAGACCACCCCTTTCGTCTTACAATTTGCAAAATGCTTGGGCCTAAAGGTACTACCGTTGGGTAAGGTGGGATTTTTTGTAGTGTACATAAACCTACAGTATCCGCAGGCCCCACACATAAAAGTACCCCTGTATTTGCAATGTTGGGCAAATTTCTCGTCTCTAAATTCACTTCTGACCAGTCTGGAGGAAAGGGAGGAGGCCCTTCTAAAAGTGAAGAGGGGACTCTCGGGGAGGAGTCTCTGTAAGTTAGGGTCCATGGTGAGAATGTGCCAATATTTTGACACAATTTTTCTGACTTCAAAATGTTGGTTACAATACTTTGTGATGATACGCAAGGAGTTGTCCTGAGTCTTGTCCTTTTGTGAGTAAATAAGGGATTGTCTACTGCGTGTGGTGGCCCGTTTATAAGCTTTTTTGAGAGAGCTACGGGAGTAACCCCTCTCAAGGAGTCTCTCGCGCAGATTGTTGGCCTCTTTCTTGAAAGTCACTTCGTCGGTGCAATTTCTACGTACCCTCAAGTATTGGCTATATGGTATAGATTTTATGAGACTTGCCGGGTGAAAGCTTGAAGCATGTAGGATGGTATTCCCAGCAGTGGCCTTCCGGAAGAGGCCACTGCTGAGTCCACCATCCCGGTCCCTACTAACCATAACGTCCAAAAATGCGATTTCACTGTGGCTGAATGCCATAGTGAAATTGAGATTGAAGCGATTTCTATTCATGCTCGCCAAGCATGATTGTAGGAGTTCTATGGGGCCATCCCAGATGGTGAAAATGTCGTCGATGTAACGGAGCCACAATAAAAAATGGCTCGTATACATCGACGAGTCCTCATCACTGAGAAAGGTAGTCTCCCATTCCCCCAGGTACAGGTTGGCATAGGACGGGGCACAACAGGTCCCCATTGCCACCCCCTGTACCTGGAGGAAATGGGAGCCATCAAAAGAGAAGACATTGTGGTATAAAATGTATTCCAACAATTGTAAAATGAAGTCATTGTATGTCCAGTCACCATCCTGTCTCTGAAATATGGCCTTTTTAACAGCTCTGAGTCCACTAGTATGGGGAATGGAGCTATACAGGGCCTCTACATCGATCGTCACGAGATAAGCATTATCCGGTATGGTGAGATTATCAATGATTTTAAGAAAATGGATGGTGTCTTTTACATATGACCGTAAGCTAGTGACATGGGGTTTGAGATACTCATCGATCAAACGACTGGCATGTTCACTAATAGAGCCCCTCCCCGAGATGATTGGTCTCCCTGTAGGATTTTGACTGTCTTTGTGAATTTTGGGGAGTGAGTAAAAGGTTGGTACAATCGGAAATTTAACTCTAATATATTCCCATGTTGTCTTGTTAATAACTTTGTTGTTATATGCCGTATCCACAAGGGAATAGTATTCCTGGTAGAATCTATTGATCAAATCACTAGAGATTTTTTTGTACCAATTTTTGTTCATGAGAATTTTGTTGCACATTAGGATATACTGGGCATTGTCCATCAGGACAATGTTCCCACCCTTGTCCGAGGGTTTGATGACTATGGATTTGTTGTCACCGAGTTCCTTAAGTGCCTGTCTGTCAGCCAGATTTGTGTTGGTCTCGCTAGGGGTACGGATCTGCATTTTTTCAATGTCTTTATGTACCAATTTAAGGAATGTGGAAATGTTTGGATTGGAACTAGGGGGTGGAAATTGTACAGATTTCTTTTTTAGTTTTGACCTCTGATTGGATTCATAGGTCGGCATCTCCCTGTTGGACAGGGGAAGGGAAAGCACAGAGGGTAGATCAATACGATCAATAAGATCGGTTGTGTCGCTTTCCTCCAAAAGCGACACCAGATGGTCAATGGCTTGATTTTCCTGGGGTGTGAGGTCCACGGACCCCTGGGGTTTCTGATACATGTTTTTTAGCATTAATTTGCGTACAAATAGTTCGAGGTCTTTAACAACCTCGAATCTATCCATATTCTCGTTGGGGCAAAAGCCTAGCCCCTTTTGGAGCAAGCGTTCCTCCCCCTCTGTGAGAATGTGGGATGAGAGGTTGACGATGCTGAAGGTCCCATGAGGGCGCTCAGCAGCATCTGTAAAGTCAACCTCTTCATCCCGCTCTAAGTTCGATTTGTAGCTTTGTTTAAAAATGCTTCCGCTAAAGGGACAGCGTCCTGTCTATCGTAGGCCTGGTGTGTGGTTTTAGATCTGGTTACCGGAGGTAAGTTTGTATTGTTCGCCGAAGGTATGGGGGGGGTATTGGTTGAACCTCCACCACCCCCTCCTGTTTGTTTTCCTAACCCCGTTGTAGCACACTGTGTTCCCTCCATTGTATTCACATTTTGAGTCTTAGTTCCCTGGGATCTGTTTTCACTTTGGTGGGGACGAGTTCCCTTTTTGGTTTTGGGGGGGATTAGTGAGGAAGTAGAGGAAATGCTCGAAGAGGAATTGGAAACAACTGAATAGTGGTCCCTTCTATTCCTAAACTTATTAGCATTTTTCGATTGTGGTTGGTTCCACCTATAGGCCCTGTTCTCCTCAAACGCGCCACGATCCCTGCTGAATTTGGTTTCTTTCTTAATAAGGATGTCCCTATTAAAGTCCTCGAGGTGTTTTTTGAGTTTAGTCTCTCTGTCTATATATGTCCTATGGGTTTGGAGTGGTTGGAGTTTCAAACAGATAGTTTGAATTTCGCCATCCAGCGCATTCGACCGTTTCTGATATTCGGTGATGAGTAGTTCCATCATATCTTTGGAACAAGTGCGTAAAATTTTTTCCCAGGCGTTCTTGAACTCAGTGTCCAGGCCCTCCAAATTAGGGAAGATCTGGACCCTGAGTCCCAGAGGGTTCATATTGTCATTGATGTAGTCACGGAAAGACCTAATGTGCCAGTATAGGGATGATTTTTTCTCAAGAAATTTGGTTAATTTAACAAACAATCCTTTGATTTCAGATTCAATATGTTCATTCTTACCATATTCGTCTAGATAACCCGACATGAGGCTGTCCCAATTACTCCCCATATAGCTAGCCATGATCTGTACGTTTCCAACAAAAGAATATATAAGAATCTGTGTGTATGAATCACAAATAGAAAATCTAAAAAGGAAACAGGATCAAAAGGTGATAAGATAAATATTGAGGGCAGCAAAGGCCCAACAAAATCAAAAAGAGGTATAAATAGTTTACTACTGCTCGTCAGAAAATGCGGGGATTGGTATCTACTACCATAATGAAGACAAAAAACGTTCTGACCAGAAGTAGCAAATTGAAATGGGTATGCCACATCCCTTAGTACAATGAACAAAAACAGACTGTTCCCCTGGGGTGGGATTTTAAGGGCATTACCACAAAAAGTATAATATTAGTAGAAAATATTTTATTTACAAAAACAAAAAATGTAACACACAATGATCAAAGTATACCTTAGCACACACAGAAATACAGATAAAAAATTGCATCGGGTGTGTAGATAACATCAAAAGGTGGTATACATCACATACAACAACAAATATAATACCTAATGTGAGTGCTTTGTTACTCTTTGCTTATGTATTTATTAGCACCATGTTTTTCTCCCCATGTAACAGCTATGTTGTGGTCTCTCCTGTCAGAGGTGCCTTGCTAGATAACAAATGTTGCTCATGCTCACCTACCATTGAACACTATGTACATTGATCTGTGTTTCTCCTTTTTTTTTTTTACATTTGTTTTACACTTGCCCCCTTCGCTGCGACTGTGAGCAGACCCAGCACGGTAAGGCTTCCCCTCTTTGGGGACACTAGGAAGGCAGCCGTCTCTCGGCTCCTCCCTTCCGGGTCTGACGCAGCATCAGCTGTATTCGGCCCCGGCTTCCCGTGCTGGTGGGATTGGACGGCGGCGCGTGTCTCCGGGGCGGGGCCCCGTGACGTCAGCCGCGACGGTGCGTTCCAACCTGGTTAACGCACATGCGCGGTGGGGGACCGGGGCTGGCGTGCGTGGGGGGGCGCGGCGCGGCCCACTCCCGGGGGGTCCAGGATTGGATTAGAAAGATGGGATGCCGCTCCATAGGCTGCCTTCTTGACAGCTGCGTTGAAAGGGAGGAGCTAACTCAGTGGTTACACGGCGCCCAGCTGATTGCTATTACAATCAGCTGAGAATGCTGTGACTGTCTACATATACCTTGCCCATCCACTCCGATCTTGTGACCGGAGGTGGACGGTGCACCAGTGCTGCGCTCTGGGCTGCTACAGGTAATACACCACTAGGGATTGGGGGCACGTATTAGATCTACCTTGGGGTACACTCCATCGCATGGTGTCTCCCATGCAATTTTACTGGTTGATTTACTTTATTTTGGTGCTTACCCTCTTCCCTTTGGTTTTGTAACTTTAGGTTCTCATTCCTTGGCCAACCCACAAGCTGGTTCAATGCCACATGAGCCTCTCCTCCCTTCCCTACATTACACACTGTAGGTGTCCCGTCCAGCTCCAAATCGTAGGTATGTACCTGGCCTCTAATCTCATATATGCAGATATGCTCTTTTGGTGCTCTCCCCGGAATGCTGTTTTCTTCAGACTGCACCATACTTAGTAGTATTTTTGCCCTTTTACTTGTCATTGGCCTAGTCTTATGATTTGGTTTATACGATTCTAGGTCCGAAGATCCTATTGGACCCCAGTCTGCGCACAGGCATTGCGCCCCATTTGGACGCGGTGTTATCTCAGCCTTTAGGGGTAGAACACTCCTCCTACGGATCTATTCCTAGTATCCTGCTTATCTACTATTGGACTTCTAGCATGTGCATGCGACCTGGGACACCACAGCAGAGCTGATTTTATGCGCTGATTGTTCGTTTTTTCTTTTATTTCATTTGTGCATTGGGTAAGTGTACACTCTCTCACACTTGGGGTGTGGGGGATATACTACCTTAGGTTTGTAATCGACAATGATGATTTTGTTTAAATAATTCTTTTTGCCTTTCATAATATTTAATAGGTGGTGACTCTCACTCGTCAAACCCTGACGAAGGAATCTCCGAAACGCGTTGGTTTAGTGAGACCCACTCCATCTTTCTATATCAGTTTGTGTTATATTTGTTGTTGTATGTGATGTATACCACCTTTTGATGTTATCTACACACCCGATGCAATTTTTTATCTGTATTTCTGTGTGTGCTAAGGTATACTTTGATCATTGTGTGTTACATTTTTTGTTTTTGTAAATAAAATATTTTCTACTAATATTATACTTTTTGTGGTAATGCCCTTAAAATCCCACCCCAGGGGAACAGTCTGTTTTTGTTCATTACCGTATTTATCGGCGTTTAAAACGCGCCGGCTTATAACGCGCACCCCAAGTTTAGGAGGGAATTTTAAGGAAAAAAACTTTTAGGAGGGAAGTTTAAGGAAAAAAACTTACATTTAAATGCCTATCAATGCAGCCTTATCAGTGTCCATCTGCAGCCTTGTCAGTGTCATTGCAGCCTTGTCAGTGTCAGTGTAGCCTTGCTCCAGTGTCATTGCTGCCTTGTCATTGCAGCCTTTCAATTTAAAAATGGCGCCGCCGAGATACAGAGCCGGATGTCCTGTGCATCTCGGCGGCTTTCGGCCACTCTCTGGCGGCTCACTGCGCCTTTCGGCCGTTCTCGTCGGCTTTCGGCGGCTTTCAGCAGCTCTCGGTGGCTTTCGGCCGATCTCGGCGGCTCTTGGCAGCTTTCAAAGCGGGCGGGGCCCCCTATTGGCCGGGGCCCATGGGCTTGAGCCCAGTCAGGCCCAACAGTAATCGGCCCTGCATACATACCTGCACAGTGCAATGATTTTTCACAGTGCAGCCCTGATCCTCCACTCTCTGGGAGAGATCCTATGCACAGAAGGGTTTTTACCTTAATGCAGAGAACTCATTAAGGTAAAAAAAAAACTTTCAGCCTTTACAACCACTTTCATTTCTATTCAACATAGAGCTTAGCCCCACACCTTCCAGAGCTCAGCTCCACCCCAGTTGTTTAAAGCCCAATTCGGGGAACAGCAAAAATAACCACTTACAATACAGGGTGAATAGCTCTGCACTATGCATGATGACGCTAAGGTTCAGTCCACAGACGAGAGCTTCAGGGAGAGGAGAACAGCTCTGGAGTAATTGGGAACAGGAAGTCAGGTGTGTAACACAGACTCTTTTTTAGACTAGGAACTTATAACCCTTGTAGTGCTGGGGGGCCCCACTGCAAGGGTTTTCGTATTTGTTGCACCCAAAGTTGGGCTCCAACAGACCAGTGTGAGAGCATCAGTGGCCAGTATAACCTTACACTGTTAAAGAGGAACTGCAGTCTGCTCACATAATTTGTAATAAAAACATATTTGGCATTCTGAAGCTTCCCACCAACCGCTTTACATATTATTTGATATATACTGTGATTCTGTACTTGTCAAATATGCTGCAGAAATCTCCCTCCACTGAGTCTGGCTGCATCCATTTTAACTGTGGGCAGCTGAAGCTGCTGCCTGTTCACTTCCTGGATTTACACAGACACACAGAGGCATACCTCCAGCTCTGCAGCACTCATTGGCCCTCTTATCACTCATCCCCCCTCCCTTCCTGGCAAACTCTCACGAGTGTGAGAGAAAGAGAGAGCTGTGCATGATGTCATAAGCCTAGGCTAATGAGCAGACAAGAAAGAGGAAATGGATTGTATAAGGTATTTACTGGCAGAAAAAAAATGTTTCTACTATCCAAAGTTAAAACAACAAGGGCAGAAGATTTAAAAGATGGAAAGATGAAAAAATTACTGAAGTTCCGCCTTAAATGGTGCAGAAACTTAGCTCAAAGTTGAGCATACAACAAGGTCCTCTTAACATCAGTTCAATTTGCAGCTAAGCCAAGCCTAAAGCCGTGAACACACGACCGGACTTTTCCACCGGACTGGTCCGACGGAACTAATCCATCGGACAATCCGACCGTGTGTGGGCTTCATCGGACCTTCAGCGGACTTTTTCTGTCGAAAATCAGACGGACTTTAGATTTGGAACATGTTTCAAATCTTTCCGACGGACTCGAGTCTGGTCGAGAAATCCGCTCGTCTGTGTGCTAGTCCCACGGACAAAAAAAGGACGCAAGGGCAGCTATTGGCTACTGGCTATCAACTTCCTTATTCTAGTCCCTTCGTATTTCATCATGTTCAAACCAACGGACTTTAGAACTGACTTTAGTCCGTTCGTGTGTGGGCAAGTCCAGTCGTTCGAAAGTCCGTCATAACTCCGTCGAAAGTCCGTCAGAAAGGCCGTCGGACCTTTGATGCTGAAAAGTCTGCTCGTGTGTACGCGGCATAACGATTAAAAACACCAGGAAGAAATCCCAAGAGGGTGCAGTAAGTAAAGCATAAGAATATGAATGTTAGTGTTTTAAAATTTGTATTTTAAAACTTTATTAAAAATTAATTCTAAAACTTTTTGTCTCTTATAATGTGTTAAATTCTTTGGCTGGCACCACAAGATTTTCCCCCCTTCATGACCAGGCCATTTTTTGCTATACGGCACTGCGTTACTTACAATTGCGCGGTCGTGCGGCGCTGTACCCAAACAAAATGTATGTCCTTTTTTTTTTCCACCACAAATAGAGCTTTCCTTTGGTGATATTTAATAAGCGATATAAACAAAAAAAGCCCAACAATTTTGAAAAAAACCCAATATTTTTTACTTTCTGCATAATAAACATATCCAATAACAAAAATGAAAAAAATCAATCGTCGGAAGTATTTAGAACATGTTCCATTTCTAGGTCCGTCAGAATTTTCGAAAAAGAAAAGTCCGATGAGGCTTACACACGATCGGAATAGGCGATGAAAAGCTTCCTTCTGACTTTTTCTGTCGGACATTCCGCTCCTGTGTATGCGGCATTACAGGTTTACTTCCAAGATTGCCCTGCATTTGGCTCCATTCATCTTCCCATCAACTCTGACCAGCTTTCCTGTCCCGGCTGAAGAAAATCATCACCACAACATGATGCTGCCACCACCATGTTTCACAGTGAGGATGGTGTGTTCAGAGTGATGTGCAGTGTTAGTTTTCCGCCACACATAACGTTTCGCTTTTAGATCAAAAAGATACATTTTGGGCTGATCTGATCAGAGCACCTTATTCCACATGTTTGCTGTGTCCCCCACATGGCTTCTTGCAAACTGCAAAAGGGGCTTCCTATGGCTTTGTTTTAACTATGGCGTTCTTCTTGCCACTCTCCCATAAAGGCCAGATTTGTGGAGTTCACAACTAATAAATAGTTAGTGCTGTGGATCTCTGCAGCTCCTCCAGAGATACCATGGGTTACCATGGGTCTCTTGTCTGCTTCTCTAATTAAGGTTCTCCTTGCCCCGCCTGTCAGTTTAGGTGGACGACCATGTCTTGGTAGGTTTGCATTTGTGCCATACTCTTTCCATTTCAGAAGATTGAATGGATTGAACAGTGCTCCGTGAGATGATCAAAGCTTGGGATTTTTTTTTTTATAACCTAACCCTGCTTTAAAAATCTCCACAACTTTATCCCTGACCTGTCTGGTGTATTCCTTGACCTTCATGATGCTGTTTGTTCACTAAGGTTTTCTAACAAACCTCTGAGGGCTTCATAGAACAGTTGTATTTATACTGAGATTAAATTACACACAGGTGGACTATTTACTAATCGGGTGACTTCTGAAGGCAATTGGTTCCACTAGATTTTAGTTAGGGGTATCAGAGTAAAGGGGGCTGAATACAAATGCACGCCACACGTTTCAGATATTTATTTGTAAAAAATTCAGAAAACCATTTATCATTTTCCTTCCACTTCACAATTATGTGTTACTTTTTGTTGGTCTATCACATAAAATCCCAATAAAATAAATTTACGTTTTTGGTTGTAACGTGACAAATGTGGAAAATTTCATGGGGTGTGAATACTTTTTCAAGTCACTGTACACCCCTGGGGGCATCAGTTGAGGAATCTGTGGACTCTTTCAAACTTAACCACTTCAATACCGGGCACTTTCACCCCCTTCCTGCCCAGGCCAATGTTAAGCCTTCAGCGCTGTCACATCTTGAATGACAATTGCGCGGTCATGCAACACTGTACCCAAATAAAATTTTGATAATTTGATCATTTTTTTCACACAAAAAGAGCTTTCTTTTGGTGGTATTTGATCACCTCTGCGGTTTTTATTTTTTGCGCTATGAACAAAAAAAGGCCGTCAATTTTGAAAAAAAAACACAATATTATTTACTTTTTGCTATAATAAATATCCCAAATTTATTTAAAAAAAAAATAAAAATTTTCCTCAGTTTAGGCCGATATGTATTCTTCTATATATTTTTGGTAAAGAAAATCGCAATAAGCCTATATTTATTGGTTTGGGCAAAAGTTATAGCGCCTAAAAAATAGGTTATTGATTTATGGCATTTTTATTATTATGTTTGTTTTACTAGTAATGGCGGTGATCTGCGGACAGATCGGACACTTGACACTTTTTTTAAACCATTGACATTTATACAGCGATCAGTGCTATAAACAGCCACTGATTACTGTATAAATGTCACTGGCAAGGAAGGGGTTAACACTAGGGGCCGATCAAGGAGTTAAATGTGTTCCCTGACTGTGTGTTCTAACTGTGGGGGGGATGGGACTGACTGGGGGAAGAGACCGATCGGTGTTCCTATATACTAGGAACACAGGATCTGTCTCCTCTCCCCTGACAGGACGTGGATCTGTGTGTTTACACACACAGATCCACATTCCTGCTCTGTCACGAGTGATCGCTGGTGCCTGCATGCGCGTGGCTTCTTGGTGACACGGCGCCTCCCCTATGCCGGTGGGAAGCCAAGGACGTCATATAACGCCTGCCCGGGATGGGAGAGCCACCTTGCGGAGGTCATACGACTATGGGCGGGATGGGAAGTGGTTAATAGGGGATGGTAATTATTTTTTCAATATTTTATTGAGCGTTTCCTGGACCACGGTTTCTAAATCACTATATTTAATAGTCTCAAGAAGGCCCCTAATCCTTTAATGATTTAGTCGGCTTCAATTCTCTTGGTTATCAAGCCTATCTCGGATGTTCCTTATTGCTAGCCATTCCCACTCAGCTCTTTCCCGCAGTTCCAAGATTGAGCTCTTATGTTCATTTAGATGTTCTAATCTTTGGTTTCCTCTACCCTTTGTAGAACATTTTTTATATCCATTCTTGTAGCACTCAATTCTCCTTTGATCATACATTCCAAGTGAGACATCATTTCTGCTATGTCTTGCATTGTAGGGAGTGATTGAGAACTCTCAGTGTCCTTTAACATTATCTGCTCTTGATGATTTTTTTGAAAACTTCCATCACTTCCGTCACTCTTATTGATCTTAGACTGTGTTACCTGGGATTTATTTGTCCTTAAAGTTTCTTCTGACAGGATTTCAACCACCATTTCTACCCCTTCTTCTCCCAAACAAGTTCTCTTTTTTGTTTGCTCCACTGGCGGTGAGGTTATCGCATTTTCACTCTCCACTACTTAGTCCACCCTATCCAGTGGCGTCTCCAGCTTTCATATTTAGGGGGGGCACATGGGGGGGACAGGGACAAAAGTAGGGGGGCAACTATAAAATGCAATTTTATAGTTGCAATTATATATATATATATATCCTGGTGTCCTTTACTACGATCCCACAACAGGCCCTTTCACATGTTCTGCACTGAGCTCCCTTCCTACTGTATTGGGGCCCCCCAGGGTGGCAGAAAACAAGAGATATATGTCACCAGCATACCAAGAAAATATAAGGGTCCAAAGCAGTGGGAGAATTATCAGGGTTGCAAAGGTTGTCTTGCCACCGGGCCCTGGTGTTCTGCTACTGTGGGGTTCCCCAGCATCCTCTTGCTGTCCTGCTCCTGCTATTGACAGCGCAGGTCTGGCATCTTTTGGAATTTACAGGCTGGTTCTCCTGTCCTAAGAAACTGAGAGTCCTGGTGGAGTCCTTCCTGCAACTCGCTCTTCTCCCTGCCAATGAGGATGCAGGGGAAGGAGCAGATCAGGCAGCCGTGGTTGTGTGAGCGCTCGCATTATGCAGTGTCAGCGAGCAGAGGGAGGGGGGAGGAATCACCCGCAGGAGCTGACTGGGGACGCTCTCCCTCTTAGACATTGCCTTTTTTTAAATTTGGGGGACACAGCATAATGTTGGGGGGGTCAGGGCCCCCTCTGGCCCCCCTAGGGACGCCATTGACCTTATCCTGGATCAAATATGATTTCATGGAGTTGTGGTTCACACCTTCTGTTTGGTTTGTTTTAGCGCCTTTCCTCTCCATTGCTCCTTCAGGCAAGATATACAACCACCTCAAGGCAGCAGCATGGTTGTCCTAGTGTCCTAGTGTCCAAATGCCTAATGTAGCCTATTGGGTCGGAGCGTAGAGTCAAATCACCAAGTCATCAAATGTCCACTGGACGGAGAGCAGAGGAAGGAGCTGGTAAATATGATCACTGACTCTGTCCATTCATAACCGAGCATCATAAACTGTTTACGATGCTTCAGTTTAGGAATGGGGAGGAGCCTCTGTCTCCTGTCCATTCATCTCCAGTGCAGCTGAGGCTACAGAGAAAGGGACTGGGGAATCTCTTTCCTCAGTCCCTTTCCCTGTCTCAAAGGGGAGATATCAAGCGTTTGTTTAGAAGAAAAAAAAAGAAAAAAAATGTTATAAATATTTAACCACTTGACGACCGCCTCACGCCGATGTACGTCGGCAAGGTGGCACGGACAGGCAAAATCACGTACATGTACGTGATTTGCCTTCCGCGGGTGGGGGGTCCGAACGGACCCCCCCCGGTGCCCGAGGCGGTCGTCTTTTGTCCAGCGGCGATCAGAGGTGAGGAGGAGACCATCCGTTCGTGGCCCCCCCCCCTCGCGATCGCCGCCGGCCAATCGAATCATTCCTTTGCTGCTGTATGCTAAACAGCAGCAAAGGAAATTATGTCATCTCTCCTCGGCTCGGTAATTTCCGTTCCGGCCCGAGGAGAGAAGACATGTGAGTGAGTGCACCAACACACACACACACACAGTAGAACATGCCAGGCACACAAAACACCCCGATCCCCCCCCCCCCGATCGCCCCCCCCACCCCCCCCCCCCCGATCACCCCCCCCCCCCCCCCCCCCGTCACAAACTGACACCAAGCAGTTTTTTTTTTTTTCTGATTACTGCATAGTGTCAGTTTGTGACAGTTACAGTGTTGGGACAGTTACTGTTACCCCCCTTTAGGTCTAGGGTACCCCCCTAACCCCCCTAATAAAGTTTTAACCCCTTGATCACCCCCTGTCACCAGTGTCGCTAAGCGATCATTTTTCTGATCGCTGTATTAGTGTCGCTGGTGATGCTAGTTAGGGAGGTAAATATTTAGGTTCGCCGTCAGCGTTTTATATCGTCAGGGACCCTCATATACTACCTAATAAATGTTTTAACCCCTTGATGGCCCCCTAGTTAACCCTTTCACCACTGATCACCGTATAAGTGTTACGGGTGACGCTGGTTAGTTCGTTTATTTTTTATAGTGTCAGGGCACCCGCCGTTTATTACTGAATAAAGGTTTAGCCCCCTGATCGCCCGGCGGTGATATGCGTCGCCCCAGGCAGCGTCAGATTAGCGCCAGTACCGCTAACACCCACGCACGCAGCATACACCTCCCTTAGTGGTATAGTATCTGTACGGATCAATATCTGATCCAATCAGATCTATACTAGCGTCCCCAGCAGTTTAGGGTTCCCAAAAACGCAGTGTTAGCGGGATCAGCCCAGATACCTGCTAGCACCTGCGTTTTGCCCCTCCGCCCAGCCCACCCAAGTGCAGTATCGATCGATCACTGTCACTTACAAAACACTAAACGCATAACTGCAGCGTTCGCAGAGTCAGGCCTGATCCCTGCGATCGCTAACAGTTTTTTTGGTAGTATTTTGGTGAACTGGCAAGCACCAGCCCCAGGCAGCGTCAGGTTAGCGCCAGTAGCGCTAACACCCACGCACGCAGCATACGCCTCCCTTAGTGGTATAGTATCTGTACGGATCAATATCTGATCCGATCAGATCTATACTAGCATCCCCAGCAGTTTAGGGTTCCCAAAAACGCAGTGTTAGCGGGATCAGCACAGATACCTGCTAGCACCTGCGTTTTGCCCCTCCGCCCGGCCCAGCCCAGCCCACCCAAGTGCAGTATCGATCGATCACTGTCACTTACAAAACACTAAACGCATAACTGCAGCGTTCGCAGAGTCAGGCCTGATCCCTGCGATCGCTAACAGGTTTTTTGGTAGCGTTTTGGTGAACTGGCAAGCGCCAGCGGCCTAGTACACCCCGGTCGTAGTCAAACCATCACTGCAGTAACACTTGGTGACGTGGTGAGTCCCATAAGTGCAGTTCAAGCTGGTGAGGTGGCAAGCACAAGTAGTGTCCCGCTGCCACCAAAAAGACAAACACAGGCCCGTCGTGCCCATAATGCCCTTCCTGCTGCATTCGCCAATCCTAATTGGGAACCCACCGCTTCTGCAGCGCCCGTACTTCCCCCATTCACATCCCCAACCAAATGCAGTCGGCTGCATGAGAGGCATTTTCTTTATGTCCTCCCGAGTACCCCTACCCAACGAACCCCCCCAAAAAAGATGTTGTGTCTGCAGCAAGCGCGGATATAGGCGTGACACCCGCTATTATTGTCCCTCCTGTCCTGACAATCCTGGTCTTTGCATTGGTGAATGTTTTGAACGCTACTATGCACTAGTTGAGTATTAGCGTAGGGTACAGCATTCCACAGACTAGGCACACTTTCACAGGGTCTCCCAAGATGCCATCGCATTTTGAGAGACCCGAACCTGGAACCGGTTACAGTTATAAAAGTTAGTTACAAAAAAAGTGTAAAAAAAAATAAAAATATATATATAAAATTAAAAAAAATAGTTGTCGTTTTATTGTTCTCTCTCTCCCTATTCTCTCTATTGTTCTGCTCTTTTTTACTGTATTCTATTCTGCAATGTTTTATTGTTATTATGTTTTATCATGTTTGCTTTTCAGGTATGCAATTTTTTATACTTTACCGTTTACTGTGCTTTATTGTTAACCATTTTTTTGTCTTCAGGTACGCCATTCACAACTTTTAGGTATCATCTTGGTATCATTCTTTTCAGCCAGTGGTCGGCTTTAATGTAAAAGCAATCCTAGCGGCTAATTATCCTCTAGACTGCTTTTACAAGCCGTGGGAGGGAATGCCCCCCCCCCCCACCGTCTTCCGTGTTTTTCTCTGGCTCTCCTGTCTCAACAGGGAACCTGAAAATGCAGCCGGTGATTCAGCCAGCTGACCAAAGAGCTGATCAGAGACCAGAGTGGCTCCAAACATCTCTATGGCCTAAGAAACCGGAAGCTACGAGCATTTTATGACATAGATTTCGCCGGATGTAAATAGCGCCATTGGGAAATTGGGGAAGCATTTTATCACACCGATCTTGGTGTGGTCAGATGCTTTGAGGGCAGAGGAGAGATCTAGGGTCTAATAGACCCCAATTTTTTCAAAAAAGAGTACCTGTCACTACCTATTGCTATCATAGGGGATATTTACATTCCCCGAGATAACAATAAAAATGATTAAAAAAAAAAAAATTAAAGGAACAGTTTAAAAATAAGATAAAAAAGCAAAAAAATAATAAAGAAAAAAAAAAAAAGCACCCCTGTCGCCGCCTGCTCTCGCGCTAAGGCGAACGCAAGCGGCGGTCTGTCGTCAAACGTAAACAACAATTGCACCATGCATGTGAGGTATCACCGCGAAGGTTAGATCGAGGGCAGTAATTTTTGCAGTAGACCACCTCTGTAAATCTAAAGTGGTAACCTGTAAAGGCTTTTAAAGGCTTTTAAAAATGTATTTATTTTGTTGCCACTGCACGTTTGTGCGCAATTGTAAAGCATGTCATGTTTGGTATCCATGTACTCGGCCTAAGATCATCTTTTTTATTTCATCAAACATTTGGGCAATATAGTGTGTTTTAGTGCATTAAAATTTAAAAAAGTGTGTTTTTTCCCCAAAAAATGCGTTTGAAAAATCGCTGCGCAAATACTGTGTGAAAAAAAAAAATGAAACACCCACCATTTTAATCTGTAGGGCATTTGCTTTAAAAAAATATATAATGTTTGGGGGTTCAAAGTAATTTTCTTGCAAAAAAAAAAAAACTTTTTCATGTAAACAATAAGTGTCAGAAAGGGCTTTGTCTTCAAGTGGTTAGAAGAGTGGGTGATGTGTGACATAAGCTTCTAAATGTTGTGCATAAAATGCCAGGACAGTTCAAAACCCCCCCAAATGACCCCATTTTGGAAAGTAGACACCCCAAGCTATTTGCTGAGAGGCATGTCGAGTCCATGGAATATTTTATATTGCGACACAAGTTGCGGGAAAGAGACAATTTTTTTTTTTTTGCACAAAATTGTCACTAAATGATATATTGCTCAAACATGCCATGGGAATATGTGAAATTACACCCCAAAATACATTCTGCTGCTTCTCCTGAGTACGGGGATACCACATGTGTGAGACTTTTTGGGAGCCTAGCCGCGTACGGAACCCCGAAAACCAAGCACCGCCTTCAGGCTTTCTAAGGGCGTGAATTTTTGATTTCTCTCTTGACTGCCTATCGTAGTTTCGGATGCCATGGAATGCCCAGGTGGCACAAAACCCCCCCAAATGACCCCATTTTGGAAAGTAGACACCCAAAGCTATTTGCTGAGAGGTATAGTGAGTATTTTGCAGACCTCACTTTTTGTAACAAAGTTTTGAAAATTGAAAAAAGAAAAAAAAAAGTTTTTTCTTCATTTTCAAAAACAAATGAGAGCTGCAAAATACTCACCATGCCTCTCAGCAAATAGCTTGGGGTGTCTACTTTCCAAAATGGGGTCATTTGGGGTGGTTTTGTGCCACCTGGGCATTCCATGGCCTCCGAAACTGTGATAGGCAGTGAAGAGTGAAATCATAAATTTACACCCTTATGCCGCGTACACACGGTCGTACTTTTCGTCTATAAAAGTCAGACAGCCTGTCCGACAGACTTCCGGCAGACTTTCGGCGGACTTGCGGCGGACTTGCGGCATACTTTCTAACGAACGGACTTGCCTACACACGATCACACAAAAGTCCGTCGAATTCTTACGTGATGACGTACACCGGACTAAAATAAGGAAGTTCCTAGCCAGTAGCCAATAGGTGCCCTAGCGTGGCTTTTTGTCCGTCGGACTAGCACACAGACGAGCGGATTTCGGGGTCCGTCGTAGTTACGAAGTAAAGATTTGAAGCATGTTTCAAATCTAAAGTACGTCGGATTTGAGGCTAAAAAAGTACGTTGAAAGTCCGGAGAAGCCCACACACGATCGGATTACCAGCCAGCTTTAGTCCGTCAGCGTCCGTTGGACTTTTGTAGACGAAAAGTACGACCGTGTGTACGCGGCATTAGAAATCCTGAAGGCGGTGATTGGTTTTCGGGGCCCCGTACGCGGCTAGGCTCCCAAAAAGTCCCACACATGTGGTATCCCCATACTCAGGAGAAGCAGTAGAATGTATTTTGGGGTGCAATTCCACATAGGCCCATGGCCTGTGTGAGCAATATATCATTTAGTGACAACTTTTTGTAAATATTTTTTTTTTTTTTGTCATTATTCAATCACTTGGGACAAAAAAAAATAAATATTCAATGGGTTCAACATGCCTCTCAGCAATTTCCTTGGGGTGTCTACTTTCCAAAATAGGGTCATTTGGGGGGGGGGTTTGTACTGCCCTGCCATTTTAGCACCTCAAGAAATGACATAGGCAGTCATAAACTAAAAGCTGTGTAAATTACAGAAAATGTACCCTAGTTTGTAGACGCTATAACTTTTGCGCAAACCAATAAATATACGCTTATTGACATTTTTTTTACCAAAGACATGTGGCCGAATACATTTTGGCCTAAATGTATGACTAAAATTGAGTTTATTGGATTTTTTTTATAACAAAAAGTAGAAAATATCATTTTTTTTCAAAATTTTCGGTCTTTTTGCGTTTATAGCGCAAAAAATAAAAACCGCAGAGGTGATCAAATACCATCAAAAGAAAGCTCTATTTGTGGGAAGAAAAGGACGCAAATTTCGTTTGGGTACAGCATTGCATGACCGTGCAATTAGCAGTTAAAGTGACGCAGTGCCAAATTGGAAAAAGACCTCTGGTCCTTAGGCAGCATAATGGTCCGGGGCTCAAGTGGTAAAACGTTAAATTGTAAAAAAAATAAAATAAACAAAACACTGACACAGTCCATTCCCCCCCCCTAAAAAAATAGAAAGCATTGTAAAAAAATATATAGCAGAAAAATCTAAATTGTAAAAATTAATATAAAAAAATAAATTGTAAAAAATATTTTTTTTAAATTGTAATAAAATAAAAACTACTGACACTGCTGCATATTAGTGCCACTGTCACATGACATTAAAAAAAAGTATCAGTACTTGTACTCGGTCTCAAAAAAGTGGTATTGGTGCAACCCTAGTTTTGACCAGACATACAGTATTTAATTTAAAATTAAAACATGGTCAATTTGGTCCTTCTAGAAAGGGCCATCCTCGTGGAACACTGTCTTTATTCTAGACCAGGCTTCTCCAAACTTTCTAAACAAAGGGTCAATTTACTGTCCTTCAGACTCTAGGGGGGCCAGATTGTGACCACAGGGAGTAGAAAATGTTCTGGTGGCAGTGAACAATGCCTTATTTTTTGGCATTAGAGAAAAAGTGCTCCATTGTTGGAGTTATTTAGACTGTACATCGATTTAAATATTACAAATAATTTAACAGAATATGTAAAAATTACAGATTGCAAAATATACTAGTAGGAAACACGTCAACGAATTTTTTTCAAATACTGTATATTAATAGTAAAAAGGTCGGGTCTGAGCATGTAGGCCCTTTACAAAGTAATCTAGAGTGGGTGACTGGGGACAAAGAGAAGACAGATTTATTAAATACTTTCTTCAGCTCTGTGTATACAAAGGAGCATAGGGGGAGCTCATGTCCATAATGGGGGTGGTAGTGACACAGCCACAAATGATCCACAATGGCTCAAAAGTGATATGGTCCAGAAATATTTATACAGAATAAAGGTGGATAAAGCACCTGGACCAGGTGGCATCCACCCTCGGGTCCTAAAAGAATTGAACTCTGCCATTTCAAAGCCTTTGTTTCTAATTTTTAGGGACTCTTTAATGACTGGAAAACTACCATTGGAAAGTGCCCGGGACCCGCAGAACTGATCACAGTGCAGCGCTGGAGGGCTCAGTCTGACAGGTAAGTGTACCCTAATGTGCTAATATGCTGTGCATATTTGTACATTATGGCATAACCTACCTCAGGGCCTCTAAAAAGTAGTAATGTTAGCAAAGTTTACTACCGCTTTAATATCACAGGATCCCAGGAGCCTCTCATGGTGCCCCCTACTGACCCGGTGGCCCTTGGGCAGTGCCCAAGTGCATAGTTGCCAACATTTCAGAAATATTTTCAGGGACACTTTTTTTTACCAGTGGTATATTTAGAGTAGCTGACATTCCCTTTGTTCCTCTATACATCACAATAGTAATCACAAAATTAAATGAGTACTAATAATGGGCAGAACAAATATGAGGACTGAGAAGATTTCCTTTAGTTGAACTAACAAAAGTGTGCCCATTCTAGAGCTGGTAACATTGAGGATATTCAATATAATTTTAAAGAACTGTTTTTGTGGGTAAGAGGCGTAGGGGAGGTGTATGGATGGTAAAAAAAAAAAGTGGGAAGTATGTGCAGGTGAGGGAGAGGAATGTGGAGGGTATAACAGTGGGCACTATGTACAGGAGAGGAGTGTGGAGGGTATGATGGGACAGTATGTACAGGAGAGGAGAGTGGAGGGTATGATGGGACAGTATGTACAGGAGAGGAGTGTGGAGGGTATGATGGGACAGTATGTACAGGAGAGGAGTGTGGAGGGTATGATGGGACAGTATGTACAGGAGAGGAGTGTGGAGGGTATGACAGCCGTCACTATGTACAGTAGAGGCATTTGTGAAAGTGGGCAGTGTGTACAGGAGAGGAGTGTGGGGGGTATGACAGAGGGTAGTATGTACAGGAGAGGAGTGTGGAGTGTATGACAGTGGGCAGTATGTACAGGAGAAGGGTGTGGAGGGTATGACAGTAGGCAGTATGTACAGGAGAGGAGTGTGGAGGGTATGGCAGTGGGCAGTATGTACAGGAGAGGAGTGTGGAGGGTATGACAGCGTGCAGTATTGTCAGGGCTGAGTTCAGCTCTTCCTTCTCTGAGGTGGCCGCTCAGCTGTCAGCTAATTGCCAGCTCCTATCTCTCCACAGCTACTCAGCTATTGATGATATCCTGCTCGTCAGTCCTGCCTACTTAAGCCGTCCAACCCAGAGGATCTCTGCCTTCGCCTTGGTCAACATCACAGAGATTATCTCCTGCGTTCCTGTTTAAAGACTTGCTTGGCTGACATCCCTTCTGGCTCCAGATCCTGGTTGCTGTTCCACTACATTGATCCCTGACTTCTGGCTTGGCTGACTATCTGTTACAGTTACTGAACTTTGGTTATGTTTTGACTACGTTTGTTCTTTTTACTTTTATTATTAAACAAGTGTGATTTAACTGTACTTCTGTCTCAAACTGATGTGGAAGGATGTTTAGGGACTGTGTAGTGGTTAAGCGGCCATACATGGATTGAAATTAAGCCAATTAAGCAGAGACCAGCCATAGTGATCTATGTATGGGCTAGCTGGTTGTACACAAGTCAATCTATTAATCAACTTGAGTACAACCAGCCTGTCAGGTTTTTCCCAAAACAATCAGTGCTGCCAGCTATAGTTAGCAACACTGATCATTGTATTGTGTGAGTAGGGAATGGTCCCCACTGGCAGAACACAATAACACTGCGGGAGAGATTCCCCCATCCACAGGTCAGCAAGTGAGAGGGTGTGTGGGGACAGGCTGGGGAGAGAGGTCTGTCAGCAGGGGGGTGTGAGGTGGTCATAGAGGGATATCAATCAGCGGGTGGGGGGGAGTAACTGGGAGTGATATCTTTTGGAGTAGGGTCTTTCATCTGCAGGTTGGGAATTGGTCATCTGTGATATAAGTTGAAGAGGGGTGTCTAATATAGGAAGTGGCTGGGGCGTGACCTGGTTGGTGGGGAGTGTAAAATGATTGATGTGTTTCAAGTTTCTTTCACATTTGCGGTATATCACCAATTGTACTCACCGAGGCCGAGATGCCGAGAGCGGTTACGCCTTGCGACTAAGCGCAGTCCGCCCCCTGGAGTTGGGACAGGGAGTGAACGGCACAAAGAGGCACAGGCTCCCCAATGGACCGTGGGTGACTTGCTTGCGGGGTCTTGATAGAGAAGAGCCGCTGTGCAGGCACTGGTAGGCAGGTATAGCTGAAGACAACAGGCAGAAAGTCCAGAGCTGAGCAGAGGATCAAACACCGGGATGGTGCTATGGTACTGCAGGATCTGCAAGGTAAGGTGACAAGATAAAGAGAGTCCAGGTACAAGCAGGAGGTCAGGCTAGGAGACAGGAGACAGTCCAGGTAATAGGCCGAGGGTCAAACACAGGAGATTGGTGGGAATCCGATAAACAGGCAGAGGTCAGGTCCAGGAGAGAGGCAAGAGAAGTCCAAGGGCAAATCCGGGTCACAACGAGTAGTCAGGCAGAGAAACAGGATACAAGTTCAGGTAATACAGGAAGCTGAGCCAAACCAGCACGAGACCAGAAACCGGAACGAGGGCTTCTTCTGACAGTGCCCCCCCCCCCGAGGGGTGGCCTCTGGACACCCAAGGTTGACATCAATTCTGGATGTTCTCGGTGAAAAGCCTGGAGAAGCTGTGGAGCATGTAGATTCTTGGCTGGTTCCCAGGAGTTATCCTCAGAAGGATACCCCTTCCATTTGATTAAATACTGCAGCTGTCTGCCATTTTTTCTGCAATTTAGAATCTTTTCTACCTCAAACTCGTCTTCTCCGTTGATTAGAACCGGTGGCGGTGGAGGCTTTTCTCTGTCAGAAAAAGGGCTGGGAGCAATAGGTTTTAAGAGAGATGCATGGAAGACTGGGTGCACCTTGTAAGTATCAGGAAGAGCTAATTCAAAAGCGACTGAGTTGATTACCCTTTTTATTTTAAAAGGACCAATAAACCTTGGCCCTAGTTTCCGGGAGGGAATTGGCAGTCTGAGATGGATAGTTGATAGCCACACTTCTTCGCCTACTTTAAAGGCCGGGTTCTCCTTCCTTCCCCTGTTGTAGTACTTTTGGTAGTCATCCTGAGCTTTTTGCATCGCTGCTTTGATCCTTTGGAAATTTAACTGAATGGAGTTTACTCGGTCCTGCACTGCAGGGACAGATAATTCAGGAATGGAAACTGGAAGAAAGGAAGGGTGAAACCCAAAATTGGACCAGAAAGGTGTCTGGTTGGTGGCGGAATGGATGGAGTTATTATATGCAAATTCTGCATATGGCAGGAGGGAGGACCATTCATCCTGGGAATCGGAACAGAAGCATCGGAGGTATTGCAACCAGGGTTTGGTTTGTCCTCTCCGTCTGGCCGTTACTTTGAGGATGATAAGCAGAAGACAAGCAAACTTTTATTTCCCAGGTCTTGCATAATTCCTTCCAAAATTTTGAAGTGAATTGAACCCCTCTGTCAGAGGTGATGCTCACCGGGGTACCATGAAGCCTGATAATTTCTTTAAAAAATGTGCTAGCAGTAGTGGAGGCAGAGGGAGTACCCACCATGGGCAGAGAGTGTGCCATCTTTGAGAGTCGATCAATTACGACAAAGATAGTCGTGAACCCCCCTGATGGAGGCAAATCCACAATAAAGTCCATGGAGATTTCCGCCCATGGGCGTTCAGGAATGGACAAGGGTTTGAGTAGGCCCCACGACTTTGTATTTGAGCCCTTGCTGCGCTGGCACGGGATGCAGGATGAAACATAGTTCTTGCAGTCTTGTCTCCAGCCTGGCCACCAAAAGGAACGTGAAACCAACTCCATGGTCTTTTGTGACCCAAAATGGCCTGCTAGCTTGTGGTCATGGAAGGACTGTAGGGTTAGGAGCCTAGATTCCATCGGGACAAAGATTTTTCCATGAGACCAGAATAGACCATTGCGTTTCTCCATAGAAGCTACGTGGGGTTCAGAGCATTGAGCGGATGCAGATTTGATGGTGGACATTAGGTCTCCTGGAGTGACTAGAAGGAAATTTTGTGGGGACAAGATGGTACTTGGCTCTGTTACCTGGGAAGTTTCATGGAACATCCTTGAAAGTGCGTCCGCTTTTCCGTTCTTTGAACCTGGTCTATAAGATATATGAAAGTTAAATCGGGAAAAGAAGAGAGCCCATCGGGCTTGCCTGGGTCTTAAACGTTTAGCAGTACACAGGTATTCCAGGTTTTTGTGGTCAGTAAAGATCATGATAGGATTGGACACCCCTTCAAGCAGATACCTCCACTCCTCCAAAGCGAATTTGATGGCCAGTAACTCCCTATCGCCTACATCATAGTTTCTCTTGGGGATGCATAGTTTCCGGGATGCAAAAGCCACGGGATGTAATAGAGCCTTGAGCCCTTGTCTTTGTGAGAGGATGGCACCAGTAGCTGTCTCCGAGGCATCAACTTCCAGAATAAAAGGCAGGGCTGGATCCGGGTGTCGCAAGACTGGTGCAGACGAGAACAGTTCTTTCAATTTTAGAAATGCTTCCTGAGCCTCCAAGGACCATTGAAAACGATTGTGCTGGCGTGTCAGTTGAGTAATGGGAGCCACAATAGCTGAGAAACCTACAATGAATCTTCGGTAGAAGTTAGAGAAACCTAAGAACCATTGTACCCCTTTTCTGTCTACAGGAGCTGGCCATTCCTGGATTGCTTTGACCTTCTGGGGGTCCATTGCAACGCCGTCAATTGAAATTATGAATCCTAAGAATTGCACTGTTGTCTTCTCAAATTCACATTTCTTGACGTACAATTTGTGTTTTCTGAGAATCGAGAGAACCAGTTTGACATGTACCCGATGGAGTTCCAAGGTGGCTGAAAAAATGAGAATGTCGTCAAGGTAGACTACTAGAAAATTGTGAAGATATTCACGAAAGATATCGTTCACCAGGTGTTGGAACGTGGCCGGGGCATTACAGAGTCCAAACGGCATCACCAGGTACTCATAGTGCCCAAACCTGGATCTAAAGGCGGTCTTCCATTCATCGCCTGCTCGGATCCGGATGAGATTGTATGCGCCACGCAAGTCTAGTTTGGAGAAGATGCGGGCAGATCTGAAACGTTGAAATAATTCCGGGATGAGAGGAAGCGGGTACCGATTCTTGACGGTAATTTTATTTAATTCCCTGTAATCAATGCAAGGTCGGAGGGATCCATCTTTTTTTTCTACAAAGAAAATACTAGCTCCAGCCGGTGATGAGGAGGAGCGAATGAACCCTTTCTCAAGATTTTCATCAATATAGGTTTTAAGAGCCTTTAATTCTGTTTCGGACAAAGGAAAAATGCGACCAAAAGGAATTTCAGCACCTGGCAACAGGTCTATAGGACAGTCGTAAGGCCGATGAGGTGGTAGACAGTCTGCCTGCTGTTTATCAAATACATCTCTGAATTCTAGGTAGCTTCCGGGTACATGTTGCAGACTATCGGCCATGGTTGCAATGGTAGAAACAGAGGCTGGGGCCGGAGGAAGGCAATGTCTGGAGCAATATTGAGATGAGAAAGAGACTTCCTTCTTATTCCAGTTGATTTGTGGTTCGTGGGCTTGAAGCCATGGAAGTCCCAAGATAATGGGGAACAACGGAGAAGAAATGATGTCAAAACGTAGGTATTCGTGGTGGCCAGTATCAGTGGTGGTAAGGATGGGTCTGGTTTCCTGCGTGATAGGCCCGGAGCGGGGAAGAGACCCATCGGCTATGTGGATCCGTAGACTTTGGTTCTTCGTGGTCAAAGGAACATGCAAGCTTGCGGCTAATGAGGCATCCAACAAACAGCTACACACTCCGGAGTCAATTATAGCGGGTAGGTGAACCTCCTTTTCCGGAAGCTGTAAGGAGACAAAAAGAGTGACATAAGGCTGAGAAGAACCGGTAATGTGTTGATTAATAGCGGACCGTAGGTAGGACTTAATGGGTCTCACGGGGCAAGAATGAAGGAAGTGTCCAGAACCCCCACAATAAAGGCATAGATTGCCCTGGCGCCTACGTAGTCTTTCCTCTGAAGTGAGTGGAGCGCGGACTAGACCAAGCTGCATTGGTTCAGCTTCAGGAGCAGTAGGAACTGGTGGAGCTGTGTAAGGTGGATGAATAGGAGTTGGTTTAGGCATCATCCAGGTAGGGCGAGGAGTCTGGAAACGCTCGGTGCGTCGCTCACGCATGCCATGATCCAATTTAGTGGTAATTTGGATGAGATCTTCCAAAGAATCGGGGGTCTCCATCTTGGCCAGCTCATCCTTCAATGCTTCAGACAGCCCTTGACGGAACTGGTATTTAAGGGCAGGTTCATTCCAGCCAGTATCAGCTGAACATCTCCGGAACTCCACGATATAGTCCTCTACTGGTCTTCATCCTTGGCTCAGGTTATGCAATAAGGCTTCGGCCGTGGCCGTGCGCTGAGGATCATCGTAAAGTTGTGCCATACCTTCGAAGAAGGTATCTACCAAATTCAGTATGAGGTTCCTTTGTTCCATTAGGCTATGAGCCCAAGCTTGCGGTTCATCGGCCAAGAGGGAAATGATGAACCCAACTTTTACCACCTCCGATGAAAAGGTCCTGGGTTGCAGAGCCAAATACAGAGAGCAAGCATTTTTAAAAGCCCTGAACTTTTTGCGATTGCCGGAGAAACGCTCTGGTGTGGGAACCCTAGGTTCTGGAGCGGCCATGACCACAGTGGGACTAGTTGGTATCTGAGGAGAGGAAGCTCCACTGGGAGGTACAGAAGCCGCAGCAGGAGCTGGAGATGGTCCGGAAAGCTGCTGAAGGCGGCCATCAATTTGGGCATAGCCGTCTTGCAATTTCTGAACGGCCTCAGTGAGGGCCGAGACCTGCTGACACAGGATCTCCAATGGGGAACGCGCTCTGTCGGCCTCAGACATGGCTGGTTTGTACTATGACCAATTGTACTCACCGAGGCCGAGATGCCGAGAGCGGTTACGCCTTGCGACTAAGCGCAGTCCGCCCCCTGGAGTTGGGACAGGGAGTGAACAGCACAAAGAGGCACAGGCTCCCCAATGGACCGTGGGTGACTTGCTTGTGGGGTCTTGATAGAGAAGAGCCGCTGTGCAGGCACTGGTAGGCAGGTATAGCTGAAGACAACAGGCAGAAAGTCCAGAGCTGAGCAGAGGATCAAACACCGGGATGGTGCTATGGTACTGCAGGATCTGCAAGGTAAGGTGACAAGATAAAGAGAGTCCAGGTACAAGCAGGAGGTCAGGCTAGGAGACAGGAGACAGTCCAGGTAACAGGCCGAGGGTCAAACACAGGAGATTGGTGGGAATCCGATAAACAGGCAGAGGTCAGGTCCAGGAGAGAGGCAAGAGAAGTCCAAGGGCAAATCCGGGTCACAACGAGTAGTCAGGCAGAGAAACAGGATACAAGTTCAGGTAATACAGGAAGCTGAGACAAACCAGCAACTTGTGTGATTCTCTGAGCGCCTTTTATAGGCCGCCCAGGGAATCACGTTGGGTGTGCACCAATGCGCGTGCGCATGCGCCGAAACGTCGTTCCGCAGGGAATGCGTTAGAAACGACCGGACCGGAACGAGGGCTTCTTCTGACACGGTAATTCTTAGTGCCCTCTGAAAAGTGATCTGTGGTGGATTGCTTTTCAACGAGTGGTATAGCAGCAGCTGACAGGCGTTCATGAGGTGGTACTGCTGCCTCCTTGTTTTCTTTTTTTTTACATTGCTGAATGGTAGTTTTACATTGTTAGACTATGCTGCTACTGCGAGCGAGTTTGGCTTGCAGTTGCAGAGTGGCCCCATTAAAATCACTAGGCGAGTTTGACAGGCGGTGCTGCCTATCAAACTCTGCAGGCTCCAAGCTGTCCAATGAGCTCAGTGCCTCTGATAAGAAGTGAGGAGAGGCACTGTGAGCTCATCCTCTCAGTATTTTACAAACAGAGTGTGCCAGCTTGTATTTAAACTGGCTGCTCTGTATGTAGCTTATGACAGGCTGGGCTAGGAGCACCATATCTCCTGAACCGTAAATGATAGGAGCCCCAATTTAAACAGTGGTGGGGTAGGTCTTCAGCTACCTACCCCCCCCCCAATTTGGGGTCTCTGTGACCCCTGGTCACCGAGGCACGACCCTCGAAGTCGATTGTTGTTTGGTTTTTTTTGGCAAATCTATCTTAAGGTAAGGGGCCTGGAGCTGCAGCTCCAATAGCCCCTATGTTAATTCGGCCCTGCATAGACGAGTTCTTGGATTCATGAAAGACAGAAGTTGTCAGACAAATCTGATTTCTTTTTATGAGGAGGTAAGTAAAACCTTGGACAGAGGGATGGTATACTTGTATTTTGCAAAAGCATTTGACACAGTTCCCCACACACGGCTCATGTGTAAGGGAAAGTCTACAGGCTTGGAAATATCAGTTTGTAAATGGATAGAAAACTGTCTAAAATACAGAATTCAGAGAGAGTAGTGGTTAATGATTCTTACTCTGAATGGTCTAAGGTTATCAGTGGTGTACCCCAAGGTTCAGTGTTAGGACCCTTACTTTTTAATCTCTTTATACTGTAAAATGATATTGGGTCTGGGATTAAAAGTAACATTTCAGTCTTTGCAGATGACACTAAGCTATGCAGTGGAATAATGTCCTTACAGGATATCTCCAATTTACAAGCCAACCTCAATAAACTGTCTAATTGGGCAACTTAGTGGCAGATGAGGTTTACTGTTGATAAAAGGAAAGTTATGCACTTGGGGCTAAGAATATGCATGCATCATACATACTAGGGGGGGGGTACAACTGGGGGAATCAATGGTGGAGAAGGATCTGTGGGTTTTGGTAGATCATAAGCTCAATAATAACATGCAATGCCAAGCTGCGGTTTCCAAAGCAAGCAAAGTCCTTTCTTGTATTAAGAGAGGTATGGACTCCAGAGAGAGAGATATCATTTTGCCCCCCTGTACAAATCATTAGTAAGACCTCATCTGGAATATGCAGTTCAGTTTTGGGCACCAGTTCTCAAAAAGGATATCGGGAAACTGGAGAAAGTGCAGAGAAGGGCAACCAAACTGATTATAGGCATGGAGGAGATCAGCTATGATGAAAGATTAGAGGAACTAAATGTATTCTCTCTTGAGAAGAGGCGATTAAGGGGGGATATGGTCAACATGTACAAATACATAAGTGGTCCATATAGTGAACTCAGTGTTAAATTATTCATTTTAAGGTCACCACAGAGGACAAGGGGGCACTTTTTTGTCTGGAGGTAAACTTTGGATTTAATCTCCAAAATACAGAAAGGTTTCTTAACAGTAAGAGCTGTGAAAATGTGGATTAGACTCCCTCAAGAGCTGGATCTGGCCAGCTCAGTAGATGCTTTAAAAAAAGCCTGGATTCATTCCTAAATGTTCATAATATCACTGGAAGCTAACATTTATAGGTAAAGTTGACTGAGGGAACAGCCAGTTGCCTCTCTGGGGTTCAGGAAGGATTTTTTTCCCCTGCTGAGAAAGGGTATTTATGGTCTGGAGAGACCCCTCTAACACCTCCATCCCTAAAAACTGCAAAAAAGAAGAGGGAAATATAGCCCTGGGGCTTTAAATGAGGTGAGAGAGATTGGCACACGTGCACACAAACTGCAATAACAATTGATTTATTAAGACAGAGGCTGTATAAACAAATGGGAACAACAATGAATGTGCGTTACCCGGCATAGTGGCCTAGTTAACAGCATAGGTAAAAAAACAAATACAATTACACTGCAATTAGTTTGTACATCCATAAAAAGTAGCAAGATCCATAATAATGTTAAAACCAATGAATGCATATACATCATCTAACATGTAAAGGTACACATGCATGAGTTGAGGCAGTGTATGAACATGGTAACGCCAACTGCGGATACCCAGCAGAATGGGCATGCGGGTAGCATCGATGGTGCCCTACGCGTTTCGCGAGTCTCTTCTTGCTCATCAGGGGCAGATGCATACTGGGTTTTTCTATAACAGAAATATTAAAGTAGTGAGTATATGTAAAACACTAAATGGATCGGGGCAGAAAAGATGGTTGGCAAGTGAGGTCAGTGACATAAAGACCTCACACTCACCACTCAACTGGACTGGGTCACCAAAACACTGGATGTCAGGATGGTGGCAACGAGCAATGCCGGTTCGGGAGCTGGGGCATTGCAACCGAAACCGCAGTGGAAAAGAATCAGGACGCATGGCACGGACTGACAGGAAAAACATCTGGTCTGTGGTCTGGATGTGTCCATGAGCAATCTAAAAAAGAAGATGTGTAAAGATGCATGAGTCTCAAGGGTGTATTGAAACCGACTAGGCATCAAATAATACAATAGAAATAAAAAAGTGGTATCCAATAATAAGTGCAAAGGGGCTTGACAGTTCATCAAGTAACACCATGTGAATCCACCACCAGTAAGATTGCACGCTTACCGAAGGTAAGCTGTATTACAGCTTATAATGGAGTCAGCTGTTCATTCGATGGAGGCGTCCTATTCAAACCTCATCATGAGAGGGAGAAAGGCAAAGTGGCTCCGTCCAGTGGGTAGATGGACAATCAGCAGCATAGACCTGGCAGTCAGGTATCCAAATTGTGATCTCAGCAATATCGCCAAAGGTGTGCTAGAGGTTATTGAAGTGGAACTACTTGAATTAGAGTGAGAAAGTAGATGCAGAGGCATCAAATAATAAATTCAAAAAATGGGAGAGCAAACTGGATCATGCTTCGCTGTTTTTTTTTGCCTTCCTCTGGGTCAATTGTGGGTATAGGATTGTGTATATGGGATTGTATGATTTTGTTTTGTTTGTTTGCATTGGTGTTAGGGGGAGGAATAATTCCCCTCCAGTTGCTGTCAGTGTAAGCTATAGTGCCCCATTGATGGTGTTAGTAGGAGGAATAGTGCCCCATCATTGGTATCAGTGAGATGAATAGTGCCCTATTGTTCATGTTATCGGGAGGAATGGTGCCCCATCATTGGTGTCAGTGGGAGGAAAAGTGCCCCAAGGGCCTGATAAAGGCAAGCAAAGGGCCACATCAGGTCCCTGGGCTGCAGGTCACTACATTCTTTGGATGTAGTAAGAGCAGTCAAGGCCTATCTGGAAGCAACTGCTCAAATTTGCAAAACGGATGTTTTATTCGAACTGCCAGAAGGTCCCAAAAGAGGACAGGCAGCACCAAGTCTACCATTTCAAGATGGATTCGACAAATGATTATTTAAGCTTACGGTTTGAAACAGAAAATTCCACCTTTTCAAATCAAGGCACACTCCACAAGGGCTATTAGTGCTTCTTGGGCGGTGCATCACCGGGCCTCTATGGCTCAAATCTACAAGCCGCAACCTGGTCTTCAGTCCATACATTCTCCAGATTTTATCAGGTGGATGTGGGAAGGCATGAGGATATCGCCTTTGGGCGTAGTGTTCTGCAGGCAGCGGTACGAGGTCCTCAGGTCTGATTACACCCTACTTTGTGTGGTCCCCTCCCCTCAAATAGCATTGCTCTGGGACATCCCATCAGTAATTACTGAGGCTCTGTCTCCCGTGATGTACGAGAAAGAAAATAGGATTTTTATAACAGCTTACCTGTAAAATCCTTTTCTTTTGAGGTACATCACAGGATACAGAGGTCCCGCCCCTCTTCTAATACACTTATATTGCTTTGCTACAAAACTGAGGTATCCCCAGGAAGGGGAGGGGTTATATAGGGGATTGAACTTCCTGTCTAGGGTGTGACCAGTGTCCAATCACCTAATGATAACCTATAACCCATCAGTAATTTCTGAGGCTCTGTGTCCCGTGATGTACGAGAAAGAAAATGCTCCTAAAAATCTGAAAAAAAAAATTTTTTTACTTACCAGAAATGGCTGTTGCTGGGCAGATCGTTATAATCTGCCACTTCCTACTTCGCGGTGATCTTCATTCTTCTCCTCCTCGCGTTGTCTTCTGGGGAATGGGGCGCACTGTGTTCTAGGAACTGTGTGTGTCCCAAGACACAGCTGGCCATTCACAAAGCACCGCGCGACTCGCACATGCGCAGTAGAAAAGGGGCAGTGAAGCCGCAAGGCTCCACTGCCTGTTTCTCTTAGTTTGAATGGCGGCGCCGGGACCCGATCCGATGGACGGATCGGCCTCGAGCGGCTGACATCGCAGGCACCCTGGACAGGTAAGTGTGCTTATTAAAATTGTTTTTTTCAGCTGGACCTTCGCTTTTAAAGGAAATTGTATAACCAGGCAGCCAAAAATTCAATATATCTCTTGATTCATCATTTTAAAGTCTAAATTAATCAAATGAAAATTTGATAATTTTTACCACAAATAAAAAGAGCGATTAAAATGACAGAGTGTAAAAAATAAATCATAGGTGTGTGGCTACAAAAGAGACAAGTGGAATCGCAGTCCAGCTTGTTAGCAGCAGGTTGCAGACAAAAGGCTGCTGCTTGATATGCTGTAGAGAGCCGAAGCAAAATGGTCCATGGAAATGACTGCTATCAAGAGCTTTGAGTAAAAACTGCTGTGCAATAAGAACTGTGATAAGAGTGTCTGTCACTCAGAAACATATCAAATTGTCTTGGAGAAATGTTGTCATCTCATGAGGGGGCATAGACTGGAAACATAACATTACCGCAAATTGGAATGGTTACTGAACAATTAAAGTAGATCTTTAGTGCAAAACAAATTTTTGCAAGATATGGTCAGAAAGGACAATATTTATAGCAGAAAATATGAAGTTAAAAATACAAAATAAAATAGCCCATTAAAAGACGAAATAAAATAAAAAATTTTGCTGTCCTCGGTTTTCTGCGTTGAATGACAGCCGGTGGCGGCTCAGGGGCGTGGCCCCCCTAATCTATGCGCTGGCGCCTAATCTACATGCATTTTTTTTTTGAAGCACATGATTAGAGCTTGAAGTTTTAATTGGCTTCAAAAAAGGGTGGGTTCAGGGCGCAGTTCAGAATGAGGGACACTTAAGGAAGGAGCTGACCTACGGCGAGCCGCTACAAAATGTGGGTGTGGCCAATGTCTTACCATTGGAAGGGGCTTAAGGGTCGGGGTTAAACAAAGCCAAGCTTTCTTGTATCTATAAAATATGCAGAGTGCAGGATTCAAGGGTACACTACATACAGAGTGTAGAGTTCAGGAGTGCGCTACATACAGAGTGCAGGATTGAAGAGGAGGCTAGGAACAGTGCATAGTGTTGAAGAGTACACTACATACAGATTTCAGAGCTGGGGGTATGGTGTGTACAGAGTGCAGGGTTGAGGAGTGCTCCACATACAAAGTGCAGGGCTGAGGAACGCGCTACATACAGAGTACAGTGTTCAGGAGCGCGCTGTGTACAGAGTGGAAGGTTGAGGTGTGTGCAACATACAGAGTTCAGGGTTGAGGAGTGCTCTACAGAGTGCAGGGTTGAGAGGTGCGCTATGTACAGAAGAGAAGCAAGGGCCCTGGCTCTACCCTTGACAAGCTGGAGCGAGGAGCAGCATCAGCCTCCTAAGGCAAGGCCACCGATCGTGGGGGGGGGCACTGATCTCCCCTTTCTGTCTCCCGTGAGGGGAGGTACACTGATCGCCGCCGCCCATCTCCCGCGCGGGGGGGGCGTTTTGTTAGTGTGAGTGAGGGGGCAGGTGTGTTTGCCGCCCCCCCAAAATATTGAGTACCATCCGCCACTGATGACAGCCGATGTCATTCAAATCACTTCATATGAGCCCAGGCTATCATGAACCCACAGTCTGGGTGCTGAATATTTCTGCACTGCATGTCAATATGCGAGAAGCATTCAGTGCAGATTTAAGAACTGACCCTGATGCCATGGTACAAGAGGAAGGACATCTTGGGGCTGGGCAAAAGAACCTTGGGAAAATAATCTCAAATGACACCTAACTCTCGCTTAACATAACCTTCAACAGCTATCAACAAAAATAATTATAGGACTTTATTACACACAGTTTTTTTTGCATGGTTGACAGTTCACAAGACTGGAAAAAGTCATATATGCAAATTTGGTAGACGTACCTATGTCCTAGACAGTAGGGGGTACTAGAACTGGAGAGTGCTAAATCTGGTGCAGCTCTGCAAAGAAACCAATCAGCTTCAAGGTTTTATAGTCAAATCTGAAGTTAGAAGCTGATTGCAGAGGCGTATCTAGTGAAAATGGGCACCTATGGCAAGCACAGAAACTGCGCCCCTGTCAAAACATTTGAAACCCATCTTTCAGATAACCTTAACAAAAAAAAAAACAGCTAACAAAACTACAACATCAGCACCCATAAATGCGGCGTTACCAGCACCCATGAATGCAATAACATCAGCACCCATAAATGCGACCTCACCAGCACCCATAAATACAGTAACATCAACACCCATAAATACAGTACCACCAGCACCCAAAAATGCTGCGCCAGCGCCTCTGACACTGTACAGAGGTAGATAGGGAGTAGGATCACCAGTGGCCGGGTGCCCTAGGCTTCCTAGTTTGCATAGTGGTAGCGCTGGCCCTGTCTGCTTGGCACACACGCAGAATCGCACATGATGACCTTAAGACCCCTTTCACACTGGAGGCGCTACAGCGCTAAAAATAGCGCCTGCATAGCGCTTGAAAAAAGCCTCAGCTGCAATCCGTGTGAAAGCCCGAGTGCTTCCACACTGGGGCGCTGCGCTGGCAAGGCGTCACAAAAAGTCCTGCAAGCAGCTTCTTTGCAGCGCTGTAGGATCGGTGAATACACCGCTCCTCCACAGCTCCTACCCATTGAAATCAATGGGGCAGCGCCGCCATACCGCCGGCAAAGTGCCGCTGCAGCGGCGTTTTGCGGGTGGATTAAACCCCTTTTCGGCCTCTGGCGGGGGGGTTAAAACTGCCCCACTAGCGGCTGAATAGCACCGCTAAAACTACGGTAAAGCGGCGCTAAAAATAGCGCCGCTTTACCGCTGATGCCCGGGGAGGCTCAGTGTGAAAGGGGTCCAAGTCATCATCATGTGCGATTGTGTGTGTGTGCCAGGCCCAAGCAGAAGCAAGCAGCCAATCAAATATAGTGCTCAATATGGATTAAATAAATATGCTTAGCCATTGATATCATAAATAAAGTGTAATAAAGTGATTTATGCAACAGCAGGTACTACTTGCACAAATCACTTTATTACACTTTATTTATATCTAGGGCTAAGCATATTTATTTAATCCAAGTTTAGTATAATTTGAGCACTATATTTGATTGCTTGCTTTGCAGGTGGCACTGGTTACAGGTTACGGGTACACTGTACACATGCTGCATGCACATAATGATCAAGATCGTGGTGACAAGTACTGTCTGTACTAGTACCTGCTGCTGACTGTGGGGGGTTCCAATTATTTTTCTCTTCTCCTGGTCTCCAGCCTCCAGGTTCCCCTTCAGAGTCCTCAACGGCGTCACCGACCTCGTCACGGCACGTTACACATACCCGGGAGACCCGCCGAGAAGAGAAGATGAAGCAGACAGCAGTTGCGCAGAGGAGGGTAGGCGGAGATTTAGGCTCCGCCTCCGCCCGTTACCCTATGGCTACGGGCGGTCACTCTGGCCAGAGCCAAATCATCGGCTGTCATGGGGGTGCCTGTCGCTTCCCTCCTCACTTGCTAATGAAGTGCTGTTCCGGCGCCGTGTTCCAGCAGGCCGGCCGAGACGCTGGGGACTAGATTGTGCCGGAGGCGGCCGCGAGAGAACGGGTGGGACTTTTTTCTGTGCAGGGGCGGCTTTTTTGCTGCCCCCCCCATGGCGCCCATGGCACTTGCCATGGCTGCCATACCCTAGATACACTTCTGGCTGATGGGCTACCATGCACGGCTACATCAGATTCTGAGTGCAGCAGGTTTAGTAAGTCTCCCCCATAGTCTGTGCTCACACAGTTCATTGCAAATTATTATTATTATTATTGTTATTATACATGATTTATATAGCACCAACATTTTGTGCAGCACTTTACAACATAAAGAGGAGACAATAAAGCAACAATACAATTCAATACAAGAGGGTTAGGAGGGCCCTGCTCCTGAGAGCTTACAATCGAATAGGGAGGAGCAAGTGGAACAAAAGGTAATAACTGTGAGGGATGAACTGATGGTGAGAAATAAGGCTTCATGTACACACAGCCTACTATACAAATATACAAAACGCTGCAAGGTTGCGGCACGGTTTTGCCACGGCTTCTGCTTTACAGCAGTTGGAAGCTCAAAACATTCTTATCCTGAATGCAATTCTTCCACTTTTAGGAGTGCATACCTCCCAACTTTTTTTGAGATGGGAATGAGGGACACCTATCAGCAAAAGTATGCAGGCAGAGGACACACCCCTTGCCACGCCCCTAAAACAATAATTGTACAAAAAAACAAGATTGGTTAAGCCCACGAGTGCTTTTTTTTACCACTACTATTCCTTTATATTGGCTTTTGGAACTTACAAATGCAGCAATTTAGAAATCAGATGAAAGGTTTAGCACTGGGAAACACTTTTTGAAAGATAAAAAGTGCATTTTATATACATCTATATAGATCAGACCGAAATGAGGGACAAATCAGGAGGAACGAGGGACAGAGGGACTCCAGAGGGGCTCCAAATCAGGGACAGTCCCTCCAAATCAGGTACAGTTGGGAGCTATGGGAGCAGCATCTCCCAAATTCTGGTAAAAGCCTCGGGGGTTGATTTACTAAAGGCAAATCCACTTTGCACTGCAAGTGCACTTGGAAGTGCAGTCGCTGTAGATCTGAGGGGAAGATCTGAGATGAGGGTAAGCTCTGCTGATTTTATCATCCAATCATGTGCAAGCAAAAATGCTGTTTTTTATTTATCTTGCATGTCCCCCTTTAGATCTACAGCGACTGCACTTCCAAGTGCACTTTTAGTGCAAAGTGGATTCGCCTTTAGTAAATAACCCCCAAAGTGTACATGGACACATAGGGGTTAATTTACTAAAGGAAATACACACTTTGCAAAGGGCAGTTGCACTCTGCTAGTACAGTTGCTCTAGAGCAGTATTTCTCAACCTGGGGGTCGGGACCCCCTCGGGGGTCGAATGACAATTTTCCAGGGGTCACCAAATCCTGGGCTGTTCCCGAATCCCGCTCCGCTCTCCCAGCCTTTTTTGCGGCTGCCCAGCAGTGCTGTCCCTGGAGCCTGTGGCTGCCCAGCTGGGCTGTTCCTGGAGCCCACGGCCGCCCACTCAGCCTCTTCGCAGCTGCCCATTCAGTTCACGGCATGGCTGGGGGGCAGAGACTAGAGGTCAGCTGACTGGTGAGGAATGTGAAGTGGGAGGGGCTAAAGGAGACCCCATCTCCCGATTTCTGCATAGGTGTCACTGCTGCGAGACACTACAAAGTCAGAGACATAGCGAGTAACACTAACAAGACACTGGCCACCGCCCACACCCATAACTGGCCTTCACAGTAAGGAGCACATGGAGGGCATATACATGTAAGACAAAGACAATTCCATAGCTCAACTCACCAACCAGTCTGCTGACCAACCAAATTAGCCTGTCTAACCGTCTGTTAAAAGCAGGGGTTTAGTTAGCACACATTTGCAAACGCATGTGAAAGCTGCAAGGCCTCGTCAAGGCACCCTGTATACTTGCAGTCCTAACACTACTAAATTTATAAGTGTCTCCACAGTGGAAGCACATGCATTGAATGGATAGGTGTAGACAGGTGAGCCTGGAGGCAGCCCAAGCCCCCTTAAAGGGACAGGAGCACACTGGACACCCAGCAAGAGCACAATGGCAGCAAAGGTGTCCAGTGTGTCCCCGACCCAAATTTACGTACAGTAACAAGACACTGGCCACCGCCCACACCCATAACTGGCCTTCACAGTAAGGAGCACATGGAGGGCATATACATGTAAGACAAAGACAATTCCATAGCTCAACTCACCAACCGAGTAACGAGTAACACTACCTGTGATTATAGTTGCCATTAAAAGTCCCCTCTACAGTTCTCAGATCAGCAGATGACCTTGATCAAGAGCACCTAAGTTGGCTGATCAGAACTCCCCCCAGCACTGCCACTGATCCCACCCCCCACCAGCACTGGTACTCATCCCAACTCCTTGCCAGCACTGCCACTCATCCCCACCCCAACCAAGGAGTAAGAGAAGAAATAAAAATGGAGAATACATGGAAAGGAGAGGAAAAAAGGGGGAGGAACAAAGAAAAAGGGAGAGAAAGAATAAGAGAACAAGAAAGAAGGCTAGAGAGAAGGATGGGGGGAAAAAAAACACAAGAAATTAGGATAGAGAGAGATAAAAGGGAAAGAAAGGAGGAGAACAAAGAGAAAGTAGTGGTACATCCTGAAATGTACCATAAGGGGTATTAATACTGTACGAGTGGAGGGGATTTAGGGAGCACTAAATGTTCATGGGTTAGGGTCGCAAATGACTTGTCTTACCTTGGATGCTGACAACCCATGCTACGAAAATAATTTTACTGTCAGGGGTCCCCACAACTTGGGAAATTTTATCAAGGGGTCACGGCACTAGAAAGGTTGAGAACCACTGCTCTACAGCTTAGTAAAGGAGGTTAAGCGTCACTTTGCAAAGAATACCCAATCACATGCAAGGAAATTTAAAAAACTGCATTTTTGCTTGCACATGATTGGATGATGAAAGTCAGCATAGCTTCTGCTCATTTACCGAGCTGTGGAGCAACTGCTCTTGCAGAGTGCAACTGCACTTTACAAAGTGCACAGTGTATTTTCCTCTAGTAAATCCACCCATAGGCTTTTATGGAGTTGAGTTTAGGAGCTTTGGCAAGCTTAAAAGATTCAGTTGTTATCTGCAGACGGGATAGGCTTCCCTCCATCATATGCATGGTGTGAATGAGGCCTTATTGTCTGTTTTTTATGCCCAAGACAATTCCTCCTCCTCCAATGTGGCCTAGGAGGGTCAAAAGTTTAGACATCCCTGAGTTAGAGGGATGTCTGCCTGAGATTCTGCCCGCGATTCCAAATCACACTGCAATCCTGGCAAAACCCACCACGCATGTTTGGGTGGCATTCATATTTAATGGCACCTCAAATGTGGTGTAATTTTGCTGCGATTCTCCCGCGGCAAGCGTGGCAAAACGCATTTCACAAAGTTGTCACCCCAAACAAGGTCCTACTCCTTTTGGTCGTCAAGCTTTGTGCAATGTGTTTTGCCGTGATTGCCACGTAGGTTCTGTCACGCTGCGAAATCGCACCGCTTTTGAAGAATGAATGGCACCCAAAGACACGTAGCGCTTTTTGCCACTATTACAATGCAATTTGGAATTGCGGAAAGAATCATGGCAATTCTGCCTGCGATTTGAAATCGCAAAGTGTGAATGAGACCTTATTTTTAGTGTTTTTTTATGTGCGTCCCAAGACAATTCCTCTTCTTCCAAAATCGCTAAGTGTGAATGGGGCCTAAGGATAGCTGATGAGCAGAAAAAAGTTGGGCACATGATCCATACCTCCTAACTTTCTGAGATGAGAATGGGGGACACCTATTAGCAAAAGTATGTAGGCATAGGACACACCCCCTGCCACACCCCCCTTAAAGGAGAATTGAAAAAAAATAAATGGTTTACCCACAAGTGCATTTTTACCACTAGTATTCTTTTATATTAACTTTTGGAATTTACAAATGCAGCAATTTAGAAATTGGGTGAAATGTTTAGCACTAGGAAACACTGTTTGATAAGTAGTTTATTTTATATAAAACTACATAGATCAGACTAAAATAAGGAACAAATGAGGAGGAAAGAGGGACAGAGGGACTTTATTCCGAATGAGGGACAATAACTCGAAATCAGGGACAGGTGGGAGTTATGGATGATCAGATTTCAACTATGTAGTGTGTGTACAGTGCAGGGATGGGAGGCAAAGTGTCACCACTAGAGGGTGGTTGAGGGCCGGGGGCTTGGGGGGGAACAAGTGAAATCTGGGGGGGGCACAGCCAGCCCCAGCACCCCCCTAGATCCGGCCATGCGGCATTTACTTGGCTAGCACTAGCTACCCTGTTTCCCCGAAAATAAGACCTAGCGTGATTGTCAGTGATGGCTGCAATATAAGCCATACCCCCCAAATAAGCCCTACCCTGTTTCCCCCGAAAATAAGCCCTACCCTGAAAATAAGACCTACAAGAACTTTAACTAGGGCTTATTTGGGGGGGTAGGGCTTATATTGCAGCCATCACCGACAATCATGCTAGGTCTTATTTTCGGGGAAACAGGGTAGCAGTATTCTCTGCATGTGCCGCCGGTCCTACTGCAAACATGGCATCCCTTCAGACAATCCTGGGGCCTTGCTTGTCTGTGCCGACCACTGCCCTGGGTGCCATGCCAAAAGTGGCAGAAGTGAACATTCATAGCTGCAAGTGTACAATTTTGTGTTGGGCCACATGCACAGTCCGGTTGGGCCTCATACGACCCGCAGGTTGGACACCCCTGTGCTAAGACATGCGTCTAAATCTGAATACCGATCCGCATTATAGTCAGGATCTTTCTAGAGCCTGGAGCAGCTCTGTGACGTCAGCCTACAATGGACTTTAGTCTGCTGTCCGTTGATTCTGGGTCACAAGAGTGAAAAAAGATGTGCACTCCTGTGACCAAGACGAGGATTATGACCAAAATAGCTCTGGCCATACTTCTCTTTTATTACGAGTGGCTGGACCTATTGCTTTGCGCAATGAAAATCGATCTACAAATGGAGAAGGCAAACCTTTCATTCTTCCGCCTGTCCTCCATTCATAGAGTGCTTTTTATTGATTGGTTCCCTGTAATCACTAGAGGTCGTCAGCGACAGTGCGGTATTGTAATTAGAAGTGGGCACACCTGTGCACTCCTAGTTTTAAAATAGAACAGAGCTGAATGCACTCTTGACATGGGGAACTGTGCCTGAGGATGTTCATTTAACAATTGTGCGCATATACTGTAGGCATTTAGGTTCCAGGATTAATACATGTTTATTACCTTTTAGGGTGTTCTAAGTTTTTAACACAGTGTAAGGTCTTCTGTTTACAGGATTTTTTTTTCTTTGTGCCAGTTGGGTTTTACATCCCCACAAAACCTGTTCGTACCAGGTCAACTGCAGGTCAAATTCACCTTTCAATAAATTCTGAAGAACCATCAAAGGCATTGCAAACGTATTTCAAGCGATGAAATTGATAAAAGCCCAAAGGCCACAGGCCCTGAACGTTATTCATGCTGGAAATCACAGACCAACATTTGTGGAAGTGCAGGTTGTCTTGTATATGGCCGTGTGCGTGAACACATGCATGAACACTTTCTGCTATTCCTTTTTTTTATTTTTTTTTTATTTTGACGTTCTGCTATTCTTGGTGCCAAGTGAACTGGATAGCTGCACATGGTGGCGCTGACTTGTTTTCAGCAGGTCCTGTAAGTAGGGTTGCCACCTGTCCGGGATTCACCCGGACAGTTCGGGTTTGGAATCATGCATCCGGGTTTTAGACTGCCTGAAACCCGGACACATTATTCAGACTGGACTATGGCTTCCCAGCAGGGTTTCTGGCTGCAGTTGTCTAAGCTGGGAGTGTCTGTTACACTCTCTTTCACACTGCCCAAAGCCAGGACTAACAATCCCCCCCAAACACACACAGATGGGAGAGGAGAGAGGGCTCGATATGCAGCTCTTCTTCCTGCCCCTACCCCTCTGTGTCTGCCCACACTCCAATCCCTGGTGCTGTGCCTCAGAAAAGGAATGTGGGAGCCAGAAATTGGAAGTCCAGCAGGCTCAGATACATCTGGATGAGAGGTGCTGACTGCTAAGGGGTGAGTGAGCTCACCATCCATCCATGTCTGTGATTGAATCCCCCCCCCCTTCTCTCTTGTGCCTCTGAGTGAGTACACTAAGGTAAATCAGGGTTCTCAGAGCACCCCTTACATCAGAGTCCCCCTTTACACCGGAAGCCACAGAGTTTCCCCCTTACATCAGAGTCCTCTCCGTACATCAGTGTTCTCAGTGTTCCACCTTAAATCAGGGTTCCCAGAGCATCCCTTATGTTAGAGTCCCCAGAGTTCTCCCTTACATCAGAGTCAGCAGAGTCCCCCCTTACAGTGTTATGCCCAGTACACACGGTCGGATTTTCCGACGGAAAAAGTGCAATCGAATTGTGTTGTCGGAAATTCCAATTGTGTGTGGGCTCCATCAAACTTTTTCCGTCTGAATTTTTGACACACAAAGTTTAAGAGCAGGCTATAAAATTTTCCCCACAACAAAATCCGATCGGTTAAATTCCGATCGTGTGTACACAAATCCGTGCCACGCATGCTCAGAATAAATTAAGAGACGAAAGCTATTGGCTACTGCCCCATTTATAGTCCCGACGTACGTGTTTTACGTCACCGCGTTCAGAACGATCGGATTTTCCGACAACTTTGTGCGACCGTGTGTATGCAAGACAAGTTTGAGCCAACATCCGTCGGAAAAAATCCTAGGATTTTGTTGTCGGAATGTCCGATCAATGTCCGACCGTGTGTACGGGGCATAAGGGAACTCTGCGAGTTCAGATGTAAAAGGGGAACTCTGTGGACTCTGATGTAAAGGGAGACTCTTGCTATTACTTTTGTATGATTAGAAATGTTATTTAATAGCAAAATCTATGTATAGTTTATACTATAAAAAAAAAAATTGCCGTGTGCTGCTAAAGTGTTTGGGTTTGACTTGAAGAAAAGGTGGCAACCCTAGCTGTAAGTCATGTCCAATATGTCCTGATTGTCTTCCTCATCTTAACCCGGCCCGTCCTGGCCTGCTCTTGTTTTTCACCTGTACTGACCTCATCTTTCTCCACAACCGCGCTTCTGCCTGCTCCTCTTGCTATAGAACTGTTCATCTGATACCAAACCCAGCTTGGAACCTTGCACAGAACAGTGTTAACCCTTTCATGACTAAGCCTATTTTTGAAATTTGGTGTTTACAAGTTAAAATCCGTATCTTTTGCTAGAAAATTACTTAGAACCCCCAAACATTATGTATATTTTTTTAGCAGAGAATCTAGAGAATAAAATTTTTGGAAAAGGGACACTTTCATGAATTTTAAAAAATCCAAACAGTAAAGTTACCCCAATTTTTTTGTATAATGTGAAAGATGATGTTACGCCGAGTAAATAGATACCAAACATGTCACGCTTTATAATTCCACGCACTCGTGGAATGGCGACAAACTACGGTACCTAAGAATTTCCATATGCGACGCTTTAAATTTTTTTTACGGTTACCAGGTTAGAGTTACAGAGGAGGTCTAGTGCTAGAATTATTGCTCTCGCTCTGACGATCGCGGCAATACCTCACATGTGTTATTTGAACACCGTTTACATATGCGTGCGCGACTTCCGTATGCGTTTTCTTTGCTGCGCGAGCTCGCGGGGACGGGGGCGCTTTAAAAAAAATTTTTTTCTTATTTATTTTATTTATTTTTAAATTCATAAATTGTTTTTAAAAAAAAAAAATGTTTTGATGACTTTTATTGCTGTCACAGGGAATGTAAACATCCCTTGTGACAGTAATAGGTGCTGACAGGTACTCTTTATGGAGAGATCGGGGGTCTAAAAGACCCCCCCATCCCTCCTTTACACCTCAAAGTATTCAGATTCAGATTCAGATCGCCGAAAACGGCGATTCTGAACACTGTGTACTTTTTTAAAACCGGCGCCATTGGCAGCCGAGTAAACGGGAAGTGACGTCATGACGTCGCTTCCGCGTTTACAATTTGAAGGCTGGAACGAAGCCGCCCACAGCTTCGTTCCAGCCCGCCCCCAGCCGCCAGAGGCATCGGATTGGCCACCAAGCCTCCGGATCGACCGGGAGGCCCGGTAAGAACGGCGGGAGGCGGCGGGAGGGGGGGACGTCCCCTTCCGCTGCTCCGGTATAACAGCCAAGCGGCTTTTAGCCAAATTGGTTGTAATACATGGATGGCCAATCGCCGGCTCTAAACAACGGTACCGAGATGATGCCTGCAGCTGAGGGCATCATCCCGGTATAACCCCCAAAAGCCGAGTACGCACATCTGCGTACGGTCGGCGGGAAGGGGTTAATATTTGTCAGCACTCCTTGGATCTTCATATAGAGTCCACATAAAGTTTTTTTTTCTTGTTATTTAAGAATGATCACATCATAGCAGAGATGTGCAATGTTTCAGAGGTGTGCAGAACCCCTTAGTCGGGCGTGTGATGATCACCCAAAATATTGCACTTCTTTGCTGTGATGTGATCATTCTACATTAAAAAAAAAAAGTTGGACTTTATCTGAAGATCCGTGGTGTTCTGGCAAATATTTACACTGTTCTGTGCATGGTTCCAGTCACCAGCTGGTTATTTCTGTAGCACCCCTTACTTTTGAGCCTAAGCCAGGAACGTGTGCGATGGGAATATTGGCAACAGCTTGGAACTTGACCTCGCACCTGCTACTGATTCGGCCTGCCCGACCTTGAACCAGACCTGAGCTCCTGCACATCTTCTGCTTACCAATCTGCAGTTCCACTTGTATGCACCTATTGGCTCTCCATTCTGCTGATCCTGTATTCGACCATTGCATATGAAACTCCAGTGACCGGTTCCCTGCCTGTCATTAGGGTTGCCACCTTTTCTTCAAGTCAAACCCAAACACTTCAGCGTCGCACAGCAATTTTTTTTCATTTTATTGTAGCGCTGGTAGATTTTTAATCTACCGCTTATGTGTAAATTTAGTGGGTCATCTGTTCTGTATATAGTTCAGATTTAATCTATGGCTAAATTAGCTTCTGTTCCAGCTTTGGTTGTGTGGCGTGCAGTTCCACTCCGTCGTCTGTAGATGTCGGTGTCACTACAGACCGGAGCTGGAAAGCAACAAGCGGAGGTGTATTGAGTGCTCTTCTTTCCCAGAAGTAACTCGGCAGAGGTTGTCCCCTGCGGTGCATTCTGGGAAGGGGTATTTAAGGGACAGACGCCATATTTCTTGGTCTTTTTCTTTCCACCTGCTGGCCCCCCTTTACCTCAGAGTCCACAGAGTTCCCCCTCTAAATCAGAGTCCACAGAGTTCCCCCTTTTCATCAGGGTCCACAGAGTTCCCTTTCACTGTAAGGGGGGACTCTGCAAACTCTGATGTAAGGGAGAACTCTGGGGAATCTGACATAAGGGATGCTCTGGTGTATAGAGAGGACTCTGATGTAAGGAAGAACACTGTAGTCTCTGGTGTAACGTGGAGCTCTGATGTATGACTGCTCTGAGAACCCTAATTTACCTTAGCGTACTCACTTAGAGGCAGGAGAGAGAAGGGGAGGGGGGAGACTTAGTCCGGTCTGAATAATGTGTCCGGGTCTCAGACAGTCTGAAACCCGGACACATGATTCCAACTCGAACTGTCCGGGTGAATCCCGAACAGGTGGCAACCCTACCTGTCATCCTACAAGGGGAGTTCATACATCACAGACCTGTGGCTCCTATTCATTTGTACCAGTATTCAGCAGACCAGCAAGGCACTCGTGTCACCCCTTACCCTTTCCTTACCTGTCCACCCTATCAAGGGCCCTGGGCTGGAGTTATATAACATCCTCATCTCATCAGGCTCCCCTGCCAGGTACATGACAGATTGTTGAGAATAAAGGATGGGTTTTCCAGTTTCCTATTTTGTTATGCCCTGACCCTTGCCCATCACACTGCTCCCTGGGTTATGTAGACTTAGTGCCTGTGTGCCATCGAACACAGTACAGGGCAGGGATACTTCTGGAGGTTTTGGATTGTGAAGAGTTTTTAGGTGTTTGTTTCTCTTCCCTACAATGGCGTTCAGTGACAGTGGAGGAAGCTGTAGAGGTGAGTAATTATCAGGCGTCGTTTTTTTTTTTCAGAATGGGTGCAGGAACTCCCCCTTCCAACTCACCCCTTGTCTCCACCCATAGGTGTGCGCAGCCTTTTGCATTAGGGTGTGCACCCCAAAGTTTGCATAAACACACACACAAACACATACTATAAATAGATGTAGATTAACACTTTAAAATGTATTGAAACATGGACAATGATAGTTAAGCAGTAGATGGTATCAGTAGGGAAGTGGGCGGGGTCAGTCTTTTTTAAATTTTTTACAATTTTTTAAAATTATTTTTTATAAATTTTTTTTCATTTCATTTACAATTTTCAGGAGCCCTGTTGGATTCCATGGTCCTTTTCTCTGCAGCCTCAGCTGCACAGTTTACTATGTTTCAGTTATGAATGGACACAGGAGTCATCAGTACAGATAACTCACTGTATTCATTCAGAAAATGAAGGGGCTTTTATTTTGTTTACAATTTTTAGGAGCACTGTTGGATTCCATAGTCCCTTCCTCTGCAGCCTCAGCTGCACAGTTTATTATATTTCAGTTATGAATGGACACGAGTGATCAGTACCGATCACTCACTGTATTCATTCAGAAAATGAAGGGGCTGGTAAATGACATATTTACCAGCCCCTTCCCCCACTCTCCACCCTGACACATCCCTCGCAGCAGCCAGCGAGAGAGGAGAGGAGGGAAGCCGGCAGCGCTGCAGAGGGTGGTGGGACACGGGGGGCCCAGGCAGCAGGGGGAATGCATATGGTGATTAGGGTGTGCCCAGGCACCTAACTATTTCTGAACACCTTCCCTTGGTTCCTTCCCCTACCCATTTCTGAACACCTTCCCTTGGTTCCTTGCCCTACCCACCTCCCAGTACCACCCCTTTTAGAGAATACAGAACCAAGTATAATTTTGTGGTGCTAAGTAATTTGTAAGCAATTTTTTAATGATAAGCTGTAATATATATCCCCCTCAACAACAATAGATCCACCCCAGCAACAATAGACCCCAGCCACAACAATAGATTTCCTAGCTGCCAGCATCAATAGACCCTCCACCATCAAACAACAACAGACCCCTCCCTCAACAGTAAATCCCAGCAACAATTTACCCTGCAGCAACAATAGATCCTCCGGCAGCCAACATCAATAGACCTCCCAGCATACTTTAACACCCCTTGCCATTAGATACACCTGGAGATGCCGGACCTGTGTTTCCCCCCGAGATCCTGCTGAAAACAAAGTCCTGGCAATTGCTGTATTTTTCCAGGGGACCCTTTTTTGCAGTTTGTTTTAGTGGCAGAATCACTTAAAAATTCAGAAAATGTCTTTTAAAATGTTTTTTCATTTTGTTTTGTTTTGAGGGGTCTATTCTATCCTGATTTATCCAGTGCTCCGTGAGATGTTCAAAGCTTGGGGTATTTTTTTATAACCTAATCCTGCTTTAAATTTCTCCACAACTTTATCCTTGACCTGTCTGGTGTGTTCCTTGGCCTTCATGATGCTGTTTGTCCACTAATGCCGCGTACACACGAGCGGACTTTACGGCAGACTTTGCCCGGTGGACTTTTCGACGTACTTTACGACGAACTTTCTGAATGAACGGACTTGCCTACACACAATCCACCAAAGTCCGTCGAATTTGTACGTGATGACGTACGACCAGACTAAAATAAGGAAGTTCATAGCCAGTAGCCAATAGCTGCCCTAGCGTGGCTTTTTGTCCGTCGAACTAGCATACAGACGAGCTGACTTTTCGACCGGACTCGATTTCAACGGATTAATTTAAAACATGTTTCAAATCTAAGTCCGTCCAACCTTTGAGAAAACAAAGTCCGCTGGAGCCCACACATGATCGAATTGTCCGACCAAATCCCGTCCGCAAGTCTGCTGTAAAGTTCGCTCGTGTGTACGCGGCATAAGGTGAGATTAAATTACACACAGGTGGACTTGATTTACTAATTAGGTGACTTCTGAAGGCAATTGGTTCCGCTAGATTTTAGTTAGGGGTATCCGAGTAAAGGGGGCTGAATACAAATGCACCCCCACACTTTTCACATATTTATTTGCCCAAAAAAAAAAAAATGAAAACCATTTATCATTTTCCTTCCACTTCACAATTATGTGCCACTTTGTGTCGGTCTATCACATAAAATCCCAATAAAATACATTTACGTTTTTTTAGTTGTAACATAAGAAAAATGTGGAAAATTTCAAGGGGTATGAATACTTTATATACAGTTACAAATAAGGTTTTTGCTGCACATAGATGACGTGTGTATTTTGCCATCAAGACTCTCTCTGTCACGTATTCAGCAATTGTAAATCGGTAGAAGAAGTCAGGTCTCGATCTCTTGTTGTCTGCCATGCTAAGACTCCCGGGGAAGTCATTGTCCAGGAACAATGCTTGCTGACACTTGGATTTCCTCTTCTTCCTCTATAGAACGTCTTGCTTTTCATCTGTCACATGTTCAGTCTCTATGTCAGGAAAGGAGTGTTTCTCTTTCAAAATTCATTGGTGAAGTCTGATTTCGGATGATTAGATTTGTTATCTATATGTCCTTTAATGGGAGGATAAAGTATATTTTTTGCTGTAGAATTATTTTTGCTGTAGCGGACACTCCCAGTTTCTCTCACTGTGCTAGATTTGCTTTAAAATACCTGTAAAGGGTGTGTGTGTGTTTTACGGGGAGAGGTTATATTCAGGTCGGTTTAATTTATTTAATTTTGTGTTTTTTGTATTTTGTGTTTTTTTTCCTTTTTTTGTGCATGATTTATGTAATGTTGCTTCAATTTTTTTTTTCACTTTTTCTTCTCTCTTATAAAATAAGCTCAAATAATGAAGGGCAATTCAGGATAGTTGAAAGCAGCTTCTGCAATCCCCAGGGACCACTTAAAGCGGAGGTCCGCCCACCGCTTCAAAAATTTAACTGCACATACTGCAGCTGCTTACTTTAATAATAGGACCAGGGCATTTTTTCTCGGAGAATAGGTGCAGGAACTCCCCCCTGTCTGAGTCACTCCTTGTCTCTGCCCCAGGGGCGGACTGACCATTGAGCCACTCGAGCACTGCCCGAGGGCCCTGGGCCACTAGGGGGCCACATCAGGGTTGCCAGCTTCAGTAAAACCAGGGACAGTATGTATAAATCTGTATTTTTTTTTTACATCTGTCTATGTATACTGTGTGTACATGTATGTGTATACTGTGTGATTGTATACTGTGTGTGTGTGTGTATACTGTGTGGCCCCATAATCTCTGATTGCCTGGGGGCCCCATAATCTCCTATTGCCCGTGGGCCCCATAAGTGATCAGTCTGCCCCTGCTCTGCCCCCTATTCACCTCTGACCACCGTCCCTTGATTCCACCCCCTACCCACCTACCAGTACTGCCCTAACCAAGTATCATTTTGTTGTGCTAAATCATTTGCATGGAACACGTTAATGATAAAAAGAAAAGCAGTAAAATAGATCCCATGCAGCCAGCAACAATAGAATCCAAGCAATAGATCCCCACACAACAATAGACTCCCCCAGCAACAATGGACTCCATCCGCAACAACAATAGATTCCCTGCAGCAACAGTGAACCACCAACAACAAAATATCACACCCAGTAACAAAATATCCACCCAAGCAACATTAGACCCCCCCCCCCAGCAGCAACAACAGATCTCCCAGCAGCCAGCATCAATGGATCCTCCAGCAGCCAGTAAAAATAGACCTCTCCCTCAACAGTAGATCCCTTCCAGCAACATAAGACCCCCCAGCAACAATATATTCCCCATCAGCAACCGTAAACCCTCACACAAAATCATATCCCCACCAGTGACAATAGATCCCCCAGCAGCCAATATCAATAGACCCTCCAGTACACCCCACACCCCATGCTATTACATACAAGTAGTGCTGGAGGTTGCGGAACTGCATTCCCCGCATTCCCGCTGAAAAAAAGCCCTGAATAGGACACTTACCTTTCTTGGAGTCCAACGATGGCGGCACCCTCAGCTGATGTTTTACATCATCTGTCGGGTTGTCAGAAACCATGAAATCAGACCGAGACAAAGGTACAGTTAAATCACACTTGTTTAATAATAAAAGTGAATAGAACAAATGTAGTCAAAACATAGCCAGAGTTCAGGAACCGGAATGGATAGTCAGACAAGCCAAACATCAGAGAGCCGGAGATGAGTGTAGTAAAACAGCAAGCAGAATCTGGAGCCACACGGGATGTCAGCCAAGCAAGTCTTTCAACAGGAGAGCGTCTCTGTGATGTTGACTAAGGCAAAGGCAGAGATCCTCTGGGCTGGACGACTAAAGTAGGCAGGACTGATGAGCAGGATATCATCAACAGCTGAGTAACTGTGGAGAGAAAGGAGCTGGCAATTAGCCGACAGCTGAGCGGCCAGCCCATAGAAGGAAGGGCTGAGCCCTGCCCAGGGGCGGATGCAGAGCCTAGTCTCGGGAGGTGTGATTGGGTGTTCTTTGCATAGTGAAGCTTTATCTCATTTACTAAGCTCTGGAGCAACTGCACTTGCCAGAGTGCAACTGCACCTTGTAAAGTGTGGGGTTGATTTACTAAAGGCAAATCTACTTTGCGCTACAAGTGCAGTCGCTTTAGATCTGAGGGTAAGATCGAAATGAGAAAACTCTGCTGATTTCTATCATCCAATCATGTGCAAGCAAAAATTTAAAAATGTTGTCCCCCTCAGATCTACAGCGACTGCACTTCCAAGTACACTTATAGTGCAAATTGGATTTTCCTTTAATAAATAAACCCCTCCATTTGCCTTCAGTAAATAAACCCCTTTGACTGTCCCTCTTTGTATGTGTGTGTACACAGGGAACAGTTGCATGTAAGCTTGTAGATCTAAATGGGAGCGCGCATGAACAGGAGACTCTGGGGGGAGCATGCAAGTCCTACTGTAAGCATCCAGACATCTCAAATCTCCCGCAATTAGCGGGAGTCTCCCGCATTTGGGTGTGGGCTCCCGGTCCCCTGAGAGCGCCGGGCGATCTCCCGGCTGAGCCTGTCACTCAGCCACAGACAGAGCAACCCGAGGGGCCAAATGGAGTACAGCCGCTCTGGCTGCTCTGTCTGTGGCTGAGTGACAGGAGGCAGGGCCTTACTGGCCTACCGGGATATTTCCCGGTAGGCTGCCTGCCCTGGGGCCGCTTTGGGCTAAGCTGTGGCTGCCTGTAGCGCTCCCCTCCCTCCTCCTCCTCCCCCTTCCCCCTCCCCCTCCTCCTCGACTACATGTCACGCACAGTGGTCTTTGCTGAGTGTAAAAAACTTTGGCCGCGCTGTGACAAAAGTCCCGCCCTCCTCCTAGACCAGCTCGTGTGATAGACAAGTCCCACACATGTGATATCGCCATACTCAAGAGGAGTAGCAGAATGTATTTTGGGGTGTAATTTTTGCTATGTATTTGCTATGTGTTGGAAATATCTTATAAATGGACAACTTTGTGTAAAAAAAAATGCGTTTTTATTTTTTTTCCAAAAACTTCTGGAAAACAAATAACCGTTCAAAAGACTCATTATGCCTCATAGATTATACGTTGGGGTGTTTGCTTTCCAAAATGTGGTCATTTTGTGGGCTATTCCATTGTCCTGGTGCTCCAGGGCCTTCAAAAGTGTAATAGGTGGTTGAGAAATGAGATGTGCAATTTATGCTCGTAGAACGCCTGAAGGTGCTACTTCAATGTTGGGCCTTTGTATGTGGCCAGGCTGTGTAAAAGTCCCACACATGTAGTATCCCAATACTCAGGAGGAGTAGCAGAACGTATTTTGGGGTGTAATTTGTTGTATGCATATGTTCTGTGAGAGAAATAACCAGTTAATATGACAATTTTGTAAAAAAAAAAAAAAAATCTTCCTTTTGCAAAGAATTGTGGGAAAAAATTACAACTTAAAAAAACTCACCATGCTACTTACGTAATACCTTGGAATGTCTACTTTCTAAAAAGGGGTCATTTGGGGGGTATTTGTACTTACCTGACTTGTCAGTGTCTCAAGAAATGAGATTCACCTGATGTACTGAAGGCCTGATCAGATGTGATCAATTTTCAGTGATTTGCACCCTAGTTTGTAGACTCTATAACTTTCACAAAGACCAAATAATTTACACTAATTTGGGTTATTTTTACCAAAGATATATAGCAGTATAACTTTTGCCCAAAATTTATGAAGAAAAATTACTAATTTGCTAAATTTTATGACAAAAACAAAGAAAAAGGCAATTTTTCACAAAATTTACGGTCTTTTTTTATTTGTAGCACAAAAAATAAAAAACCCATTAGTGATTAAATACCACCAAAAGAAAGCTCTATTTGTGTGAAAAAAAGGACACAAATTTCATTTGGGTACAGTGTTGCATGGCTGAGTAATTGTCATTCAAAGTGTGAGAGCACCGAAAGTTGAAAATTGGTCTGGGCAGGAAGGGGGTTTAGGCAGTGGCGTAGCGTGGGGGGTGCGGGGGGGGGCGGAGGCCCTGGGCGCAACATTTGGGGGGGCGCAATCCCATGTCAGTGTGTGTCACTCTGGCTCCGTCATCCTAATTTCTATTTACTGTGTCCCTTGTGATCCGGCCGCCATGTTTATTGTCAGCTGGGCGGCCGGCACCCTGTGATTGGGTGAACGGGGTCATGTGAGGCGTGGAGTTGACCTGTCCTTAATGCTCCTGGAGTCCCACCTCTGCCATCTTCTTTTCCTCCTCCTCTCCTCCTGACCACAGCATCTGGGACTTGAATCATTCCCCGTTGGTTGTGGCAGACAGCCAGTGAGTGTGGCAGACAGAGGTCAGATCGATGGTGAGCAAAAAAAAATAGCAGGTGAGACGAGGGAGCAGCCGTTACTGCAGCTAATCATCCTCTCCGAGGTAAAGCCAGCACTGTGAGTTTGGCCTAACAAGAAATGCATGCATACTTTCCTGGCTTCCTATTGGCTGTGAGACTCGGGACACTGAGCTGCTTCACGTCCAATGAGTCCACTTATCCCCAATGTCCCTCCTCTCCTCCCACTTATCCCCAATGTCCCTCCTCTCCTCCCACTTATCCCCAATGTCCCTCCTCTCCTCCCACTTATCCCCAATGTCCCTCCTCTCCTCCCACTTATCCCCAATGTCCCTCCTCTCCTCCCACTTATCCCCAATGTCCCTCCCTTCCCCCCACTTATCCCAAATGTCCCTCCTCTTCCCCCACTTATCCCCAACGTCCCTCCTCTCCCTCCACTTATCCCCAATGTCCCTCCTCTCCCTCCACTTATCCCAAATGTCCCTCCTCTCCTCCCATATATCACCCACTTATCCCCAATGTCCCCCTTCCTCGTCTATGCATCCCCAATGTTCCGCTTCTCCCACTTATTCCAAATGTCCCTCATTTCCCCCCACTTAGCACCAATGCCCCCCTCCCCCCCACTTAGCAACAATGTTCACACTCTCCCCCAATTTAGAAATTAGCACATTGCCCCCCCCCCCCCATTTAGCACCAATGCCCCATTAACTTAGCACCAATGTCATCCCCTATCCCCTCTCTTTGCACTAATGACCCCTCTCTCCACTTAACATTGCACTCCTATACTGTAAGTTGTAGTTGCTTTTGGTGGGGAAGAGAAGATTTGGGACTGGAAGGAGAGCTCTGTACTGGAAGGGGGGTTATAAACTGTCCTGTTCGATATGCATTCCTGATCCCTGCAATCTGTACGTAGCACAATTATGAACTCTGCACTCTGTTTGCAGTGTACTCCTGAACTCCGCACTCTGTACGTAGTACAATCTTGATCTTTGCATTTTGTATATAGCACACTCCTGATCTTTGCATTCTGTATGTAACAAACTCCTGAACTCTTCACTCTGTGCAGAATGCATAAGTGGTATTTAACAATGCCCCATTAAGACTCTCGCACTGTTAGGTGGTGGTTGCGGCATGGTTAAGTTCCTGCACCTATTATCTGAGGAAAATAGCCCTGCATATAGTATGTCTGCAGTCTTTCACTGTATCTCCTGTAGTATGTCTGCAGTCTCTGATCATCTCCTGTATCATGTCTGCAGTCTCTGATCATCTCCTGTATTATGTCTGCAGTCTTTGACCATCTCTTGTACTATGTCTGCAGTCTCTGACCATCTCCTGTATCATGTCTGCAGTCTCTGACCATCTCCTGTATCATGTCTGCAGTCTCTGACCATCTCCTGTATCATGTCTAGCACTAAATATTATGCACAACCCTTAATCTGGGTTATTATTAGGCAGCCAATCAGAGGCTCAGGCTGTTAGTGGAGAAACACTTTGTGTTTCGACAGCCACAGCACGTAAGCAGCAGCAGAGCAGTCCCTGAGCCCCCCTTCTTAGATGCTAAAAGTCCACAGGTTAGGGGGCGCAAATTACTTGCCTTGCCCCGGGTGCTGACAACCCATGCTACGCCACTGGGTTTAGGTGCCCTGTATTGAGGTGGTTAAAAGAGACACATCTTAGTATGCAGGCATTCAGGGTAAAGCTGTCCACATATTCTGTCCTCTGCACCACCGGCTCTCACCGCTGTCAGTCTGCAATCGTGACCAGGAAGACTACCCTGCATTTTTCATGCTTGACTACCCTATATTTTATTTATTTTTTACGGACAGCTGCCTGAAAAATGATAGACTGTTCAAACCTTGTATAAACCCGTCACCATGACTACCTTTGTCCCCAATGATTGCATATTTCCTACTTTTATAGTGTATTAGCATCATTTTAGCAATGATATTACAGGTGATACTCGAAAAATTAGTATATCGTGCAAAATTTCATTTATTTCACTAATACAACTTAAAAGGTGAAACTATGAGATAGACTCATTACATGCAAACCAAGATAGTTCAAGCCGTGATTTGTCATAATTGTGATGATTATGGCTTACAGCTCATGAAAACCCCAAATTCACAATCTCAAAAAATTAGAATAATACATGCAATCAATAAAACAAGGATTGTACATAGAACAATATCGTACCTCTGAAAAGTATAAGCATGCATATGTACTCAGTACTTGGTTTGGGCCCCTTTTGCAGCAATTACTGCCCCAATACAGTGTGGCATGGAAGCTATCAGCCTGTGGCACTGCTGAGGTGTTATGAAAGACCAGGATGCTTCAATAGCGGCCTTCAGCTCTTCTGCATTGTTCGGTCTCATGTCTCTCATGTTTCTCTTGGCAATGCCCCATAGATTCTCTATGGGGTTCAGGTCAGGCCAGTTTGCTGGCCAATCAAGCACAGTAATCCCACGGTCATTGAACCAGGTTTTGGTCCTTTTGGCAGTGTGGGCAGGTGCCAAGTCCTGCTGGAAAATGAAGTCAGCATCCCCATAGAGCTCGTCTGCCGGAGGAAGCATGAAGTGCTCCAAAATCTCCTGGTAGACGGCTGCTTTAAACCTGGACTTAATGAAGCACAGTGGACCAATACCAGCATATGACATGACTCCCCAAATCAACACAGACTGTGGAAACTTCACACTGGACACAAGCATCTTGCAGTGTGTGCCTCTCCATTCTTCCTCCATACTCTAGGTCCTTGGTTTCCACTGAGCAACAGACCAGGTCTGTTTTTCTTTAGCCCAGGAAGGACGCTTCTGACGTTTGTTGTTCAGGAGTGGCTTGACAAGAGGAATATGACATTTGAAGCCCATGTCCAGGATCTGTATGTGTGTGATGGCTCTTGATTAGGGATGGGCTTTATGTTTGGGTTGAACATGAGTTCGACTCGAACATTGGCTGTTTGCCAGTTCATCGAACAGCGAACAATTTGGGGTGTTCGCGGCAAATTCGAAAGCTGCGGAACTCCCTTTAAAAGTCTATAGGAGAAATCAAAAGTGCTAATTTTAAAGGCTTATATTCATGGTATTGTCATAAAAAGTGTTTGGGGACCTGGGTCCTGCCCCAGGGGACATGTATCAATGCAAAAAAGAAGTTTTAAAAACGGCAGTTTTTTCGGGAGCAGTGATTTTAATAATGCTTAAAGTGAAACAATAAAAGTGTAATATTCCTTTAAATTTCGTACCTGGGGGGTGTCTATAGTATGCCTGTAAAGGGGCGCATGTTTCCCGTGTTTAGAACAGTCTGACAGCAAAATGACATTTCAAAGGAAAAAAAGTCATTTAAAACTAGCCGCGGCTATTAATGAATTGTCTGTCCGACAATACACATAAAAGTTCATTGATAAAAACGGCATGGGATTTCCCCACAGGGGAAGCCCAAACCAAAATTTTAAAAAAAAATGCGTGGGGGTCCCCCTAAATTCCATACCAGGTCCTTCAGGTCTGGTATGGATTTTAAGGGGAACCCTGCGCCAAAATTTAAAACAAAATGGCGTTGGGTCACCCCAAAAATCCATACCAGACCCTTATCCGAGCACGCAACCTGGCTGGCTGCAGGAAAAGAGGGGGGGACGAGAGAGTGCCCCTCCTCCTGAACCGTACCAGGCTACATGCCCTCAGCATTGGGAGAGTGCTTTGAGGTAGCCCCCCAAAGCACCTTGTCCCCATGTTGATGGGGAGAAGGGCCTCATCCCCACAACCCTTGCCCGGTGGTTGTGGGGGTCTGCGGGCGGGGGGCTTATCAGAATCTGGAAGCCCCCTTAAACAAGGGGACCCCCAGATTCCGCCCCCCCTGTGTGAATTGGTAATGGGGTACAAATGTACCCCTACCATTTCACAAAAAAAGTGTCAAAAAGGTTAAAAAACACACGAGACGGTTTTGACAAGTCCTTTATTAATTACTTCTTCTTTCATCTTCTTTCTTCTTCCTTCGGTGTTCTTCTTCTTCCTCCATCTTCTTCTTCATCTTCTTTTTCTCCATCTTCTTCCTCCGCTCTTCTCGTCCTGCATCTTCCTCCAGGCTTCTTCTCGGCTCCGTCCGCATGATCCGCCTCAGTGGGAGTCTTCCACCGTGTGACGCTTCGGTTCTTCTGACATTTCTTATATAATGGAGGGCGGGGCCACCCGGTGACCCCGCCCTCCTCTGACGCACGGGGAACTTCCCTGTGGCTTTCCCCGTGTTGTCAGAGGGGGGCGGGGTCACCCGGGTACGTAAAGGCTTTACAACCACTTCAAGCAGAACTTCCTTTTTAGGTGAACTCCTGCTTTAATTGCATAATTATATCAGAACTTCCTTTTTAGGTGAACTCCTGTTTTAATTGCATCGGTCCAGCTTGGCACAATTTAAATACGCATATCTCATACCTGATGAGCCACTGTGGAAGGTGACAATCACTGTAGTAGTTGGCGGTACTACAGTGATTGCTCTGTTCTCCTGGATCCTGTGTTAAGCAGCTTCCCCTCTGCGCACTGATCACATGGCTCTGGCTCACTTGCTTGGCATGACTACTTTTCACAGGATAACTTTGTATTTTTTTCCAATGAATAGAAAGTGTTCTTTGATTGGACATTGTGGAGATCTTGACATTACCAACCCTCCTCTCCACCTTGTCCAATCAGAGAATGCAGTTCCTACTCCAGTGATTTTCAGCTTCCATGGGGATTGGCCAGGTATGGCGCATACATAATTACAGTGGTCCAAGCCGGACCAATGTAACTATGGAAAAAGTACATATTCTGGCATACGGGCGGCAGCTACAGGCACAACGTACTGGTACATCACTGCCTGTTTCCGGGTTTCGGCCGTGCGCGCACCCACGCCCACTTACTCCCCTGTGATTTGACACAGTCGGAGTTCGCCAACTGATCCTGGCCGATGATTCCTAGTCGGGACCCGCTGATTGGCTGTGTTGAATCACAGCATAGAGCCCTGTTGATATAAACAGCACAGGGCTCTATACAGAGGGAATGATCGCTTTGTTTCTTTTCCCTGCTTTGCAGGGAAAAGAAACACACCGATGTGTAGTAAAAAGCAGCACACAGCGCACACATTAATACTTGTTAGGCACACAATTAACCCCTTAATTGTCCCTAGATGTCAACCCCTTCCCAGCCAGTGTCATTAGTACAGTGGCAGTGTTTATTATTGTATTATTGTGTTTATTATTGTATTAGTTTCACTGTTATCACTGTATTAGTTTCACTGCTGATATCAGTGGCAGTTAGCCAGTTTCCATAAAGTGTGAGTTAGTGTCAGATTGTCTGCCGCACTATAACAGTCCCACTATAAGTCACTGATTGCCGCCATTACTAGTATAAAAAAATAAAATAAATTCCGGTATATATCCCATAGTTTGTAGAAGCTATAACTTTTACACAAACTAATTCATATACACTTATTGGGATTTTTTTTTACCAAATACCTGTAGCAGATAAACATTTTGGCCTAAATTTATGAAGAAATTAGATTTTTAAAATTTTTTTATTAGATACTATATGTTTTATGGCAGAAAGTAAAAAATATATATTTTTAAAAAAAATTTCGGTCTTTTTTTCGTTACATTCTAGGCTTAGAAAATGGTAGAAAAAGGGAGTTTCACTCTGTAATGTAACCAGAAGAAGGTCATAGTGGATATTGGAGGAATCGTGGAATAACTGCAAAAGGAAAGAATAGACTTTAATGGTAATATGCTTCAACAAAGGTTGCAGCACACTTAAAAGATTTATTGCAATTTTTGTTAGTCACAAAGATAGAGCAGAGATAAAGGTTCTACAGCTATGTTTGCACATCACTGCTGGTCACATGTGCTGCTTCACCTGTGTTTACATATAGACAGTCACCATATAATATTATAAAAAAATTTAATACGCGATAAAAAATTAAATTTACTCAGCTGAGTCTGACAAAGATGTTCTTATATACCCTCAGCAGTCACCATAGTTGACAGTCATGATGGTCACTTTGCCCTAGGGGTGCTTGGGGCTAGACATGTGCAGTTCATTTTGTTCCGAATTGAAATTCAGACAAATTTTTCGTTATTAATTTTTCGTTATTACAATACTTACAAATTTAAATGAATCAAAATTAATGAATCAAAATTTCAGACGAAATTTGAACTTGAATAGTTTTGAAATCAAATTCGAACAGTTTTTGAATCTAATTCGAATTTCCGAAGGGAATAAAATCAATTACAAGTGAAAGGAATAGAATAGAAAAGAATATACTGGAATAGATAATAAAAGAATATTATATAATAGAGTAAAACAGAACAGAATAGAAAAGAAAAGAAAAAAAAAATAATAGAAAAGAATAAAAAATAGAATATAATTGAATAAAATAGAAAGAATATAACCATCTTCCAAAATTCGCATTTTGAATAGAATAAATTCGATTTAGAATGGAATTCGAACGAAATTCGATTTGAATGTAAATGCAATTAGAAAACTTAGATTCAAATTTGAATACAATTCGAATGGAATTACAAAAATTCTAATCAATTCGAATAAACGAAACAATTTCCGAAAACAAATTAAACAAATTTAACTAAACAAATTTATGCAAATAACAAACTGAAACGATACAAAACAAATGTTTTCGTTCTGTACATGTCTACTTGGGGCAATGGATAAATAGGAATCCTAAGATTTTAGTATTACTCTCTAATACTGTGGAGATGATATTTGTGGAGGGTATCTGGACACGGATTGACGAACACTGCGCTAACCCACATAATGGTCAATGCACCCTATAATTCGCCTTTATTGCAGTCCCCATACAGGAGAGAAGGTTAGTCCCTGAAATGTGTTGGCTTTCTTGTGCAGGCTTCCATTGGCATAAACTTGCATCTGAACTATAATATCCCAGTGTGGCACTTCATTTCCAGATCTACTCATTCACAGGGGTGCCAACACTGTTGCAAGAGTAGCATGTTTGCTGTTATGCATTAAGTAGCTGATAATCGTGCTTTGTGGTTGGGATACTGCTTACTCCCTGGCAAAGAATTGCATGTGTGTGTGTGCATGGCACTTGAGGGAGAGGGGAGCCACAGTAAGGGGGTGCTACGGAGGCAGAAAAGGGCTGCAGCAAAGGGGAGATGACTGAGGTGGACAAGTGGGGCAGTACAAGTAGAAGCAAGTACTAGACAAGAAGGAGATGTGTAGAACATAGGGGTGCTGGAAGAGAAAAGCAGTAAGGGGGTAGGGGGGACTAGAGGCACATAGTAGGAGCAGTGTAGTAAAATGCAGCTGGTAGAAGGAAACAATACAAAGGAGTCCTGCAAATGAGAGGAGCAGTGTGGGAAATGGGGGTAGGGGTTGAAGGTATATGATACATGAGGTGAGTAGCACAGGGTAGGGGGAGACTGACTAAAAGGTTCTGGCAAGCCAAGAACTGCCAAAGTAGTGTGTGAATACTGCTCTGCTGGTTGCTGGACCATCATATAGTTCTCTTCTCCTGCCACCACTCAGCTCTTTGCAGAGTCAGGGGATAGCGGTGAGAACGACTCAGGAAGTTATTCCCAGAGTGAGGGGAAAACTGTGAGAACCACTAAGGAAGTTCTTCTCGGAGTGAGGGGGAAACAATGAGAACCACTCAGGCAGTTCTTCTCAGAGTGAGGGGGAAAGGATGAGAACCACTCAGGAAGTTCTCCTCAGAGTGAGTGGATGGCGTTGAGGAACACTCAGGAAGTTCTTCTCAGAGTGAGTGGACCATGGTGAGAACCACCCAGGAAGTTTTTCCTAGAGTATGGGGAAAACTGTGAGAACCATTCAGGAAGTTCTTATCGGAGTGAAGGGAAAAGTTTTTCTCTGAGCTTCTGCAAAGGATATGGAAACTTTACAAGAAGACCTAAATAGAATAATGAAGTGGGTAACAACATGGCAAATGAGATTTCATGTTGAAAAATGTGGGACGTGGCCAGAGACCGGGATGTGAGGACGTGTTCAACCTGAGCTCCGTTCATGCAGCACACATCCTGCAACAATCCTGCTAACCCATCTGCCACCCAGGGGTCCCACCTGCCCCTACAGCCTCCGAGGAGCACTGTGCCCATTGGGAGATGGTCAAATATGGACCACCGATGGAGAAAGCCCCAGGATTTGCGCCGCCATTGCGGACCGAAGCAAGATGGCGCCGACCAGCACGCTGCAAACACATAACGCCAGCCATCATCCACATCCACAGCATGGAAGCAGCTCTCGGGGAAGGGTGAGTCACAGAGATCCCCCCCTACTCTGAGCCCGTAGGACCCTCTCTTATTCTCCCCTCCTGAGGACACTGATCCTGACACCCCCAGAACAGGCAATGCTGGCGCAGGCCCTGCATAGCCATCTCTGGCTCAGATCATGGAAGCCATCCAGCATAGCCATGCTTCTCTTACAAATGGACTCTATTAAGACAGAGCTATCCTTCCTAAAGCATGATGTCCATACCCTCCGCCATAGAGTGAACAACGCATTGGTGCACTAGAGGATGAGACAAGTCCCTTGCAGGGATCTGTCAGGGAGATGCGACAGGCTCATGATTATACTACTGATAAGCTCACTGACTTGGAGGACCGTTTAAGGAGAAATAATTTACGCTTCCTGGGGTTCCCAGAAGGGGCTGAGGGCAAAACACCGGAGGTATTCATGGAAAGAAGGCTGACCACCACGTTTGGCGCCTCTACCTTCTCATCAGTATTCGCCATTGAACGGGTGCATAGAATCCCTCTGCGACCCCTACCACCTGGGGCCCCGCCACGTTTCATGATCATTAAATTGCTCCACTTCAGGGACAGGGAAGCTGTTCTCAGAGCTGCTCAGGAGAAGGGCAAAGTCTCCTTTAATGGTAATGCAATCACTATCTTCCCGGATTTCTCGGTAGCAACACAAAAGCAGAGTCCCTTTTCTAGCCATCAAACGCAGGCTGCGAGAGCTCCATCTACCTTACAGCATGCTGTATCCTGCACGTTTATGGATCATTTACCATGGCAAAGCCTACTTTTTTACGGATCCCAAGGAGGCGTCCCACTGGGTGGACACCCTGGGACATCCAGAACGCAGGAATCAAAAACAGGAGATCTCCTCCCCGTTAAAGATTTCCTTTCTTTATGGCTTGCTTGGACACCTCTGATATCTACCATCTCCTCCTGACAAAAGGCAAATAGGGGTGGGAGAAAACCAAGATGCTTTAATTCTTCTGATGCCTTCATCCCCCCCCCCCCCTATCTCTTTACAGTTGCTATGGGATATTAAGCCTTGAATCCTTTGATACAGAATGTACACTCATTGCTGATCCTGGATGACTGTTATCACCATGCTATTTCATCTTTGATCCGAAAAAAAAAAAAAAATCTTTTTTTTTCTCCTGGTTCCTGTTATTTTTGACACTGTCTTTTTTTGACTCTGGGTTACCACATATACTGTTATTGTGCGGACATCCGCGGATGGAAGCCCAGGGCTGTGGACCTTTACACGCTCCTCAGGGGTTGTTGGTTGGGGGTCTGTGCCATGGCCCTCCTGCCTGGCAATTTTGATTATGGAAACAAAGCTCTCATATGTTGGGGTGTGGGAGCCGGGAGGATTAGAGAGGGTGGGGATGTTAAGGGACCTTTTTTTATGTTGTTTCTTTTTGTTGTTGCTGCTTTCCCTATGCAATATTGGTATCCACCATTATATATATACATTTGACTAACGGTCTGACAGACGTAACTGGTATACAACTGCTATCTCTGAATAATAGGCTGCTGTTTCACGTGTCTGGTTTTATCACACTCTTGTACACTTCTCGCTGGACCCCAGGATGTGGAGGTTTCCAGCGGGCTCTGAGAAATGGGCTTCACCAGTTATACTTTCTCCATACTCATGTCTAGATTACGTTTAGTTTCATGGAATGTTCGGGGGCCTAACCCCAAAGTGAAACGATCACTGATGTTTGAATATCTGGCAAAACATAACCCAAATGCGATCCTCCTCCAGAAAACCAACTTCCAGGGATCAAGGGTCATGGCTCTAAAGAGAGCGAAAATTGCTTACGCTATACATTCCACACACTCCACATATGCCAGGGGCACATCCATCCTCATAGCTAAATTAGCACCTATCAGTATTAAACACATCAAACTTGATCCGAATGGTTGCTTTTTTGTCATTGTTGTACTTGAACTCCTAGGCAAGCCCTATACAGTAACTAGCTTATATGCCCCGCCACCCTTCACTAGATAATTCTTTGAACGGGTGATGAGCTCCATACTAGCAATAGCGGAGGGTCCTTTATTGATAGCGGGTGACTTTAACATGGTATTCGATAACTCCATCGACAGGTTAAGATGTTCTACAATGTCCCCCACACCCTTGTGTTCCTTTCTGATTCAATTTGACCTGGTGGAGGCCTGGAGGTGGAAGCATGCGGACAGGAGAGAGTACTCGTGTCAGTCTGAAACACACGGTACTTTGTCCCAGATTGATTTGTGTTTGGTCTCATCTGACCTGCTCACTAGGGTGACTGAGGTTAAATACCTCCCTAGGGTGGTGTCTGATCATTCCCATTTGATGGTGGACCTCGCCTTGGGCACCCCCTCCTCCTATCGGGTATGGCGACTGAGCCCTTTGTGGCCGGCTGATCAGGCAGTTATGGACCAAAGTGTGGCCGAAATGAAATCCTACTGGATAACTAACCGGCAGAGCGCCTCCATCCCGATGACCTGGGATGCTTTTAAGGCCACCACACGCAACACTTTTGCTGCAGCAAATGGGCAGGCCTGCTTATTCCACGGCCCCCACCCCTGAGACACATGTTGCCTGGAAGCACAGGTCCAGAGAACTGGACCTGGTTCTTTTGGAGCACACCCAGAATGAGTTGCTATATCAGAACCAGCGACTCTTCAGGTTTGGTGACAAAAATAGTCGATTACTAGCTTATCTATCCAGACCTGACTATCAGCCATGCAGCATCCCAAGAATTAAGAACTTAGAGGGAATAATGGTAGAACAAAACAAGGAGATACTGGACGCATTTGTCACGTTTTACTCCTCATTATACGTTACTAGAGCTCACTATACAATTGTGAAATTAAATGACTATTTAGCTGAAATTTTGCTACTGATATGACTGATTTCTGATTGGGACTCTAAAACAAAATTAATACTGCAGCTGCAGGAACAGATTCACAGGACTCAATCACTGTGTTTAAAATGTCCGTTCAGTGAAAAATTGTATTATTACATGTTATTTTATACATAGATAAGAAAGGGGTGGTGTGAGATGTTATTAAAAGCTAACAAATAGAAATATGTTATTAAAAGCTAACAAATAGAAATATATTATTAAAAACTAGCGAATGGAACAATTGCAAAAGTAAAACCTTGAAAAGGGAGGGGGGAGTAGAGAGCGTTTAGTAGGAGAAGTGTCTGTGTGTTAGGTGAAGGTTACAGAACACATTTCAACAGTGAGAACAAAATGGATTCTCTTGTGCTTAAATGAACAGTACAATGAATGTCCATGTCATTTCCCCCCTTTTGTTTATTTGACACCATTCTTCTCCGCGTTACGTTCAGCCGATTGCTGGTAACTCCTGTTACATTGGCGCAGAGAGATGGCGTCCTGTTCAGCTCTCTCCTAGCTTTCTCACAATAATGGGTTCATCAGGGCTGGTGGTACATTTGTTGGTACAGCGGGTAGTCACACAGAGGCATAGCCTGATGAGGAAGTAAATAACAAACATGAGAAATAGGAACATCACAATGTAAGCGCCTAGTTTCTGTAACCATGTTACTATGCCATATGAAAAATCACCAAAACCTCCTAAACCCTGAAAGGGGTTCCATCCATCTTTAGCAATATCTCTGGCCTTATTCTGTAGTTCTCTTATCTTAGCAAGATGCCCTTTAATAATGTCCTCATTATCAGAAATGTATATACAACAGTCAGTGCGATAATTTAGCGTTAATCTGTGCTCTAATACTACTTTTTAAGCTGAGCCATTTCTTCATTTAATAAACCTATATCAGTGGTAGTAAGGTTAATAATCTCATCTACAATTCTAGTGTAATTATTTAGTCTTTTCATTGCTTCAATTCCCCATCCTGTCCAGGAAGGGAACCATGACCATGCCATGTCACCTTCAGTGAACAGCTCTCTTTTGAACACTAAAGGGTATTCTGGACTTTGATCTGGTCGCACTGTATCTTTGCGAACAGCCAAAGCAGGTACTAACTTCCCAATATAACATGTACCTGTAACATTAGTAGGAAGCCAGGCGTAAGCTTTATTTCCACATATATAATATAACCCTCTACGTATGGACGGTATGCCTGCTCCTAAAAAACTGGAAGCAATAACATGGAATCTCAGGAAACAGATATTTTCACATATTGGAAACTGTGAGCAATTTGTACTATAAAGGGTTCTATTTAGTTCTGGATCTGGGATATAATAATATTGACCATAGTTTCCTCCATAAACTGTAATTTTTGCTCCGGTGCAATCTGAATTGCCCAACCGGGCATGTAATGTTTAAACAAATCTGTGGAGTGTTTATCTGTTTCGAAACCATCAAAGTTACTGATCTGTGCTCATTAGCTGTGGAGACTATGTATGAGCCATTTATTCTGGTCCTGTTTAGATCAGTGAAATTGAGAGGCATTGCTATCATGGGTATTGTTCCTGTTTGGGGATGTAAGTGAGAACACACCCAGCAGTTACTAGTGTTGCTATGGGTTGCATACAATTTTAACATTTGGATGAAAGGGTTATTTTTCCATGTCTTAGTTCTCACAAACAACAAAAAGAAAAGAAACATTATCATCTTTTTTTCAAAGGATATCATCACTTCAGGATTTTCTTGCAGTGACTGGCGTGAATCCAGGTGGGCTTTCCTTCCAACTTGACAGCAGAACCGGTTGTCAAAAGCACCAAATGTGGTCCGTCAAATTTTGGTTCTAGTGGCTTTCTGACGTGTCGCTTGACCACCACCCAGTCACCTGGTTGGATTCTGTGAATACCTGAAACAGAATCTGGGTTGGGGATAGATTTATAAACACCTTCATGTATTTTATTCAATGTTCTTTGCAAAATCTGAACATATTCTAACAGGTTAGAGTGAGAAGCCTGCAACTGTTGGGGAAAATATAGCCCTGTTTTGGGTGGCCCTCCAAATAAAATCTCATAGGGGGACAGCCCATGTGGTTGTTTAGGGGTAGTTCGTACAGAATATAGGGCTAATGGCAAAGCTTCCACCCATCCTTTTCCTGTATCTGCTTTAATTTTTGCACATCTGTTTTTCAAAATTCCATTAAGTCTCTCAACTTTACCACTACTTTGTGGATGATAAGGTGTATGGAAAGCTTGCTGTATGTGAAGTGCTTCCATTACCTCTTTCATTACTTCCCCAGTAAAATGGGTTCCTCTGTCACTCTCAATAGTTTCAGGAACTCCATATCTACAAACTATTTCATTCAAAATTTTCTTTGCTGTTGTTTTTGCATTTGCTTTGGCTACTGGCCAGCTCTCGGGCCAACCTGAAAACATGTCAACACACACTAAAGCAAACTCATAGGTGCCTATTCTGGGCATCTGAATGTAGTCTATTTGAATTCTTTGGAAAGGGAAATCTGGCTTTGGAGAATGCCTTTGGGGAACATGAACAGGCCTCCCTGCATTGTACAGAGCACAAGTGAGACATGAAGCACAAAACCTGGCTGCAAATGCACTAAATCCAGGTGCTATCCAATAGCAGTCAGTAAGTGCCACCATCGCGCCCTTAGCAAGATGACTGACGCCATGTGCCAGCTGTGCTAAAACTGGGTACAAACTCCTGGGTAGACACCACCTGTTGTCAGCGCTCCACAGGCCCTGCTGATTTTGGGTAGCATTACATTTGATCCACTTATCCTTCTCTTCATCAGGGGCCTGGTTCTGCAACTGAATTAGAGTTTCTACATTCCACTGCTCTTGATGAGGGGAATCTGTCCCCGCTACCTGGGCGACCCCTACAGTGGATGTGACTCCAAATGCCATAAGGGCAGCATCCTTTGCCGCTTGGTCCGCTAAAGCATTTCCTCTGGCTGTCATGTCACTTCCCCTTGCATGCCCTTTTACCTTCAAGATGGCAACTTCTGCTGGTTTCTGAAAGGCCTCAAATAGCCGCTCTATGAGTTTTGCATGTCTCACTGGCTTCCCTGCACTAGTCAGAAAGTGTCGTGCTTTCCAGCTAGGCCCAAAATCGTGGGCTATTCCAAATGCATATCTGCTGTCAGTGTAAACATTTCCCCTTTGATTCTCTAGGAGATGACATGCTTTGACTACAGCATACAACTCCGCTTCCTGTGCTGACATCTGGGGTTTCAATGCTTCCTGATGTAAAATGGTGTCTGTAGTGGTTACAGCAAACCCTGTGTGTGGCTGACCATCATCAGTGTAAAATCTGGAACCATCTACGAATAAGTGTGTGTCACAATCTGATAAGGGCTCATCTTTTGCTGGTGTGACAGAGGCCCTTTCTACCTCCATAAGAGCCATACAATCGTGAGAAAAACTCTCAGGTTCTACATCAGTACCATTTGTTGCATCTTCCTCATCAATTATAGGAAGAAGAGTAGCCGGATTTAAAGTAACACATCGTTTGATTGTTAAATTCGATGGAGCAAAAAGAGCAGACTGGTACTTGTCAAATCTACTGGCAGACACATGTCTAGTATTTACTTGATTCATGATTTCCTGTACTGCATGTGGCACATACAGGATCAGAGCAGAATCTAGTACAAGCTCCGTTACTTTGTCTAGCAGCAAAATGCAGGCTGCTATGGCTCGCATACAACTGGGGGAGCCTTTGATGACAGGGTCTAATGAGGCTGATACATACATCACAGGCCTCTGTTTGTCTCCATGTAGCTGGGTGAGTACACCTGCAGCAAATCCATTGACTTCATGACAGAACAACGAGAAAGTCTTAGTATAGTCAGGAAGTCCAATGGCGGGAGCTTCAGACAAAATTTTAATAAGCTCCTTCATCTGCAATTCATTGTCCCATGTGAGTTTGAAAGGGTTTATAGTGGTAGCCTCATATAGAGGAGCCATAAGTTCTGATGCATTTGGAATCCAGTCCCTACAATATCCCACTAACCCCAGGAAGGCACGTAGTTGCCGGACATTCCTTGGCTTTTCAAAGTTTTGTAGAGTTTTAACTCGATCTGGGGTTAGGTGACGGATTCCATGTGAAATGCAGTGACCCAGGAAGATCACTTTCTCTTGGCAGTATTGTAGCTTATCTTTGCTAACTTTGTTGTTACTGTTATAGAGAAACAGGAGAAGGCTTACTGTTTCTCTGCTACAAATGTCCTTTGTATCAGAACAAATAAGCAAATCGTCTATGTACTGAAGCAAAACTGTGTTTGGGTGTGAGGGGGACCATTGGTCCAATACTTGCTTTAACGCAGTATTATATTCAGAGGGGCTACTCACACAGCCTTGGGGCAATCTTGTCCATGCTAACTTTTGGGCATCATGGGTAAATGAAAAAAGGTGCCAGCAATCTGGGTGCAGGGGCACCGAAAAGAAAGCATTTGCAAGATCAATCACTGTAAAGCAGGTGCTGGAGGCAGGTATTCCACTTAGTAAAGTGCGGGGGTTGGGCACGATCGGGGTATCTGCCTCTATTATATTGTTAATGGCTCTCAAATCTTGCACCATGTGATATGTCACCTGCCCACCCTTCTTGTCTGGCTTCTTTGCAATTGGGAACAGGGGTGTATTGACCTGGGACTTAATTGGTACAACAACCCCTGCTGCTTTCAGTTGAGTGATTTGATCCTTTATCCCCTCAGTCTGAGCAATACTCAGTGGGTACTGTTTAATCTGTGGGAGATGGGCTCCTGGTTTAATTTTTATCATGACTGGGGTGCAATCCAGCAGACCTACATCATATTTGCTGGTGGCCCATAATTCAGCGGGAATCACTTTCAATTCTGGTGGAAATGGCAGAGTAGAGTCTTGGATTAAAAATACTCCACAGGCAGAATTTAAAACTTCTCCTGACAGACTACTGACCACTTGGACTCCTGTAGGAGTGTAGTCTATGTTTGCTAAAATTTGGTTCAAAATGTCAGCTCCCAAAAGATTGGTAGGAACTGTGTCTGAAACTAACACTTTAGTGACAATTTCTGTTTGCTGTCCTAGCCTGAGTTTAAGTGGCTTGGACTCAACCAAATCAGTAGAGGTCCCGGTTAGGCCAACACCAGAGATAACATTTGTAGATAATAATCCTGGAGGTAAGTCCTCTATATTAAAAACACTTCGGCTTGCACCAGTATCAATTAAACAGGTTAATTCTGTTTCTCCTCCAGGATAGGGGAGTTCTTGTAAAAATACTTTTACTCTGGCCTCGGGACCATTGTCTCCCCTATTTAGCATGATTGATACTGGCATGCCATTTTCCTATGCCTGATCCACTGCTTTTGGCAGAGAACTGGGATCAGCATGAGGGGCCTCTAAGCTCTTTTCTAGTCTACGGTCAGGAAGATGGCAGAATTTGGCTATGTGTCCTTCCCCATCACAATTGTAGCATATAATTGGTCCCCGATTGCCATGATTTCTGAAATTGCCTTTGCCTCTTCCTCTTCCTTTTCCTCTCTGCTTCCCCATGTACATTACCTTGGGTTTGCTGTCTTTTTGGTTAATCCTGTTTTCTATGGATAACAGGATAGGCAGGACGTCTCGAATAGACATATTGCCTGCCTCAGGCCTTGCTGTGAACAACTTTTCTTTCAACTGGGGTATTAAACCATCAAGAAACCTTTGTTTCACCAGTTGTGTAGATGGACTTGCAGTTTCTCCCGCCTTCTCTTCCTCTATTTTAATGCCTGCTTCCTCAGCCATATCACTTAACCGCCTCCAATAAGCCCCTGCTGCTTCCTCTTTCCCTTGCTTAGCATTCATAAATTCAGCATGTCTGGTTTGTCCATATATTTGGGGCAATTTTTCCTTCAATTTCTCACAAACCTCCCGTCCACTAACCATCTTACCTAGATTTTTGACGTCTACACCACATTCTTTAAGTATATAGCCAGACATGTTGCTTCCCACTGCTTTAATAAGAAGCTGATGAATGTCAGTAGCAGAAGCCTCATATGCTTCCTGTGCAGCACTAAGTTTGTTTGCAAACCCAATTGGATTCTTTCTAGGATCTCCCAATGCCTCTAATATGGCTCTCATATCCTGGGGACTAAAAGGTACATGCCATTTAATTTGAGACTTACTGTCAACAGCATCACCTTTCTCTATGCCAGGGGCAGAAGGGCTGGCATCTCCCTTCCTTCTCTCTTCATCTTGCTGCCACAATTTGGAAATTATGGTTTGCTCTGGACGTTCAGACTCTATCTCTCTTTCTCTGGCCAAAACCTTAAGTTCAGAGAGATCTAGGTTTGCATATGTGCCTTTTGATTTATGCCAATCATCTGTTTCTAGGAAACGAGCCAAATCCCTCTTTGTAGGTTGATATGGGGCTGTTAAACCTCTGCTCTCTACTATATTGCATAGCTCATCTTTTGTGTGTTCCATGTAATCTAATTCTTTTGCTTTTGTGGGTGGACCCCTTAAAGCCAAACTGGCAGCCACATAAGGTGGGGGGTCCTCCTCTACAGAGTCTTCTGGCCAAACGTAGTAAATTTGAGCAGTACTTTTATTAAATATCTCCGTCAAGCCAGTTTGATTTGCTACTTTAGCTTCTGTCTCCCATGTGCAAGCTATTCTCCACGTTCCTTCACTGCACAGTAGTGGGCCATAATCGTGCAGAAAAGTTTGCCATACTTTTAAATCAAAAGTCCCTTCAGATTTTAAAGGTTTAGCTGTTCCCTTTGTCCATTCTACCCATTTATCTAGGGGCTCAGTATAGGCAGAACCGTACCTTCGGTTCATATATTCTCTAGCGCTCATCTTGCGCTGGGCATTTTCTGAAGGCCTCTCTCCCTTCATTCCCTTAATTAATTTAATGCCCATAATGACTGGCCAGTCTTCTCTCTTCTCTAATTGTGCCTATACCCTCTTGCCTCTAAAACAAATAGTACAGCAAATCTGCAGATTTACAAGAATAGTCTCCACTTATCTACGTGGATAGAAGGGGTTTATGACAATAGACAAAACACTCATTAAGAGACCCTCCTCGTCTCTTCTCTTCTCTGTGAGTTTTATCTGACCCTACCATGCGCCTCTGACCCAGGTCGCCCACAAGGAGTCAACGCAGGGAACTGCAGAGGATTTTCCCTATCCACACACAGTCCAACCCGTGAAGGGGGACACAAACACATTTACACACACACACGTTACCCAACCAGAAAGGTCAGAGAGTGGTCTGGTTTCCTTGAGAACCGACAGATAGGATACATAGGAAAAGGCAGAAATATAGCAAGCTTAAGGGCAGCTTACCTAGCCGGCATTTGAGGTCTGCGTTTCCCGATGATCCCGATCGAAGCGCGGTTCCTTCTGGAGACTCTGCCAAACTCCTGGCTGGCTCGCCAAGACTGATATGACTGATTTCTGTTTGGGACTCTAAAACAAAATTAATACTGCAGCTGCAGGAACAGATTCACAGGACTCAATCACTGTGTTTAAAATGTCCGTTCAGTGAAAAATTTTATTATTACATGTTATTTTATACATAGATAAGAAAGGGGTGGTGTGAGATGTTATTAAAAGCTAACAAATAGAAATATGTTATTAAAAGCTAACAAATAGAAATATATTATTAAAAACTAGTGAATGGAACAATTGCAAAAGTAAAACCTTGAAAAGGGAGGGGGGAGTAGAGAGCGTTTAGTAGGAGAAGTGTCTGTGTGTTAGGTGAAGGTTACAGAACACATTTCAACAGTGAGAACAAAATGGATTCTCTTGTGCTTAAATGAACAGTACAATGAATGTCCATGTCACTACTAAAGCTTCAGGACCAACAGGCCTCAGTCTTAGATGATCCTCTGACAGCTGAGGAGATTGGGGAAGCCATACAATTCTTTGCCAGTAACAAAACGCCAGGATTGGATTCCCTATTGAATTGTATATGCAATTTAGAGACATACTAATACCTCACCTACTTAAAATTTATCATTTTGCTATGAAAACGGGACAGTTGCCGCCCTCTATGTCAGAGGCGCTGATTTTCCTCATTCCCAAACCCCATGAGCATCACCTACTTTGCGAATCATATAGACCAATTTCGCTCATTGATTCAGATGTCAAGATTCTGGTAAAGGTGCTCGCCCGGAGATTGAATACAGTCATCACTACTATTATTGGAGCGGATCAGACTGGGTTCATCCCGGGGCGATTGACCTCTATTAACATACGCAGACTGTTTACTAATCTACAAGCCACTCATAATACTGTAGGATCTAGGGCCGTGTTGGCACACAAGCAATTCGACTGGGTCGAATGGCCATATCTGCTGGAAGTCTTGGCGAAATTCGGGTTCGTCAGAACCTTTATTAGATGGGTTCAACTGCTCTATCTGAAGCCCACCGCTAGATTGAGAGTAAACGCATCAGTGTCTGGTCCCTTTCTGATGAAGAGGGGTACCAGACAGGGATGCCCCTTATCGCCGCTGCTATTTGCGTTGGCGATAGAACCTCTGGTGGCGCTAATAAGATCCAGTGGGGAGGTTGCGGGACTGACAATTGGGGGTCTAGAAGAGAAAGTGTCTCTATACGCTGATGACATGTTAATATACTTGTCGGACCTCCAATCGTCTATCTCAGCCCTGCTGAAGATTATCTGGAGGTTTGGCCACTTCTCTGGGTTCCAGGTGAACTGGGACAAATCCCTCCTATTTATGATAGATCAGACAACGACGATTAAGCTACCTCCCTCCTGCCCACTACAAATAGTTAGCTCCTTCCGATACTGATAGTTATGATTCAACATCCACTCTCCTCCTACATAAAAATTAATCTAGACCCTCTCATTAATATAATGAAACCCACATTGAGGACGTGGACCAACCTCCCTCTGACATTGCTAGGTAGGATAAACATTTTTAGAATGATCTTCTTGCCACAATTCCTATATATCCTGAGTAATTCACCAGTATATGTCACAAAAGTCAGATTTAAAGAAATAGATTCTTACCACGTTTATTTGGAAGGGGGGGACAGTTAGGATTGCTAAAAATACTCTACAATTACCAGTAATGGAGGGAGGACTGGCATTACCATGCATTCAAACTTACTATATAGCCTCGCAGTTGGCTCACACGCATTGGTGGTTTTATCCTGAAGCCAACAATGCGGCTACGACCCTGGAGGCAGCTATACTTACCTCCTATGAGTCTGTCCAATACTTGATTCACCGAATGTCCCTTAGAAGGAGAGAAGGTACAACCACCCTAGCGATGACCCTACGGATTTTTAAACTAACTAAAATGTTGCCATCAACTGAACACAATACATATTCACCAAATACTCCATTATGGGGCAACCCAAATCTATAGGAATTCTCCCGCAGGACTGACGGGGGATTCTGGTCGAAAAAAGGGGTGAAGACAATAAAGCATTTATTTTCAAACAATATGTTTCGCCCTTTTGAGGAATTTCGCCAAGACTATAAGCTACTGTGCACTGCCTATTTCCTTTTTTTGCAGATACGCCACACAGCAGCTACAAAGTTTGGCCTGCGTAATATAACTGTTCAACTCTCTCCGTTAGAGCAATTACTGATGGACCCTTCTAATACCAAGCTAGTCTCAACATATTATAGGTCCTCACTACATTCTACAACTCATAGGCTTAGCAGTACGGCCAATAAATGGAGAGCTGGCATCCCTGAACTGATGGAGGACATCTGGCAGGAAGTTCTTCCCCTCCAAGTTCCCTCTGTCATTTCTTCCCGTGACAAGGTCATACAGAATAAACTGCTATACAGATCTTATTTCACATCATCTTTACTGTTTAAACTTAATTGATTACTCTTGGCATTTTACTCCAGATGCGGCATGGCTGACACATTCTTTCATCTGATGTGGGAGTGCAGTCCGATTAGGAAGTTCTGGTCAGAGGTCACGGCCTTTATTAGCTCCCTGACCCAAATACCCAATATCTGTAATCCCCTGAGGTGTTTACTAGGATATGTTGACAATGAGGGTATTTCTAAAAATGTACAAACTTTTATGCGGATAGTATTGTTTTATGCTAAAAAATCGATAACCATTTATTGGAAATCTCAATCCCCACCCACCATAGCCTTCTGGCTTACCACCGTTAACCAGGCTATTCTGTTATACAAGTTAACATATGAAGCCAGAGGATGCCCAAATAATTTTTAAAGATATGGGACTCTTGGGTTAGCTCCGAAAGTACCATCCCACCTGCCCCATGTAGATCGAATGAAGCTCCTGATCTTAATTAAACAGAGCAGAGATGTAACTGTAGAGGTGTTATGTATCCATCAAATGTATACCAGTTTGCCATATTTTATAATGGATTGAGCGATGTTCGTTTCATATACACGTATGGCTAGTTGTTTGTTTGTTATGTACTGAAAATAAATAAAAAATTACCCTTTAAAAAAAAAATGTTGAAAAATGAAAGGTTATGCATTTTTGGTGAGAAAAATATGAATGCAAGTTACTCGCTAGGGGGAGAACCTCTGGGGGAATCCAGGATGGAAAAAGGACCCGGGGGTCCTACTAGATGGCATGCTAAGCAATGACATGCAACGCCAAGCTGCTGCAAGCAAAGCCAACAGAATATTAGTATGCATTAAAAAGGGAATTTACTCCAGAGATAAAATGATAATTCTCCCACTCTACAAGATTCTGGTCCGGTAGTGTGTGAGTACTGCTCTGCTCTTTGCTGGACCATCATGCAGTTCTCTCCTGTCACCACTCTGCTCTTTCCAGAGTGAGGGGATAGCAGTGAGAACCACTCAGAAAGTTCTTCTCGGAGTAATGGGCAAAACAATGAGAACCACTCAGGAAGTTCTTCTCAGAGTGAGGGGGAAAGGATGAGAACCACTCAGAAAGTTCTTCTCGGAGTGAGGGGGAAAGGATGAGAATCGCTTAGGAAGTTTTTCTCGGAGTGAGTGGAAAACAATGAGAGCCACTCAGGAAGTTCTTCTCGGAGTGAGGGGGAAAGAATGAGAACCACTTAGGAAGTTTTTCTCGGAGTGAGGGGGAAAGAATGAGAACCACTCAGGAAGTTCTTCTCGGAGTAAAGGGGAAAGGATTAGAACCACTCAGGAAGTTCTCCTCAGAGTGAGTGGACAATGGGGACAACCACCCAGGAAGTTTTTCCTAGAGTGTGGGGAAAGAGGTGAGAACCACTCAGGAAGGTCTTCTTGGAGTGAGTGGATGAAGGTGCAAAGCACTCAGGAAGTTCTTTTCAGAGTGAGGGGAAAACTGTGAGAACCTCTAAGGAAGTTCTTCTCGGAGTGAGGGGGAAAAGATGAGAATCACTCAGGAAGTTCTCCTCAGAGTGAGTGGATGACAGTGAGAACACTCAGGAAGTTCTTCTCAGAGTGAGTGGATGACAGTGAGAACACTCAGGAAGTTCTTCTCAGAGTGAGTGGATGGTAATGAGAACACTTAGGAAGTTCTTCTCAGAGTGAGAGTTAAAGGATGAAAACCAATCAGGAAGTTATTCTCGGAGTGAAGGGGGACCGGATGAGAACCACTTAGGAAGTTTTTCTCGAAATGAGGGGGAAACAATGAGAAGCCCTCAGGAAGTTCTTCCCAGAGTGAGGGAGGAAGGATGAGAATGACTCAGGAAGTTCTTCTCGGAGTGAGGGGGAAAGTTATTCTCTGAGCTTCTGCTTCTGCACAGGATGTAGAAACCTTACAAGAAGATCTAAATGAAATAATGTAGTGGGTAACTACATGGCAAATGAGGTTTAAATGTTGAAAAATGTAAGGTAATGCATTTGGGTGCTAAAAATATGAATGCAAGTTACCCGCTGGAGGAGTCCAGGATGGAAAGGGACCTAGGGGTTCTACTAGATAACAGGCTAACCAATGGCATAAAACTCAAAAATGCTGTAAGCAAAGCCAACAGAATATTATTTATGCATTAAAAAGGGGATTTACTCCAGAGATAAAATGATAATCCTGCCACTCTACAAGACTCTGGCTCGGCCGCATCCTGAGAATGTCATCCAGTTCTGGGCACCAGTCCTCAGGAAGGATGTGCTAGAACTGGAAAAAGTTCAGAGAAGGACAACAAAGTTAATAAAGGGACTAGAGGAAAAGACTACAAGTATTGAACTTATTCTCTCTAGAGAAGAGACGTTTGAGAGGGTATATGAAAGCAATATACAAATACCTTACTGTTGACCTTAGCATAGGAAAAAAACTTTTTAGTGGGAGAGAGTTTGAAAAGACACGTGGCCACTCAATGAAATTGGAAGAGAAGCGGTTTAATCTTAATCTGCGTAGAGGGTTCTTTACTGTCAGCAGTAAGGATGTGGAATTCTCTTTCACAAGTATTGGTATCAGCAGGGAGCATCAATAGTTTAAAAAAAACTATTAGATGGGCATCTAAACTATCACATAATACAGGGATATACGATATACTATTGACAAAAAACACATACACACACACCCACACAGGTTGAACTGAATGGACTGGTGTCTTCTTTCAGCCTTACCAACTATGTAACTACAGTATATGAGTGAGGGGGAAACAATGAATACCACTCAGGAAGTTCTTCTCGGAGTGAGGGGGAAAGGATGAGAACCACTCAGGAAATTCTCCTCAGAGTGAGTGGATGGCGGTGAGGAACACTCAGGAAATTCTCCTCAGAGTGAGTGGATGGCGGTGAGGAACACTCAGGAAGTTCTTCTCAGAGCGAGTGGACCATGGGGAGAACCACCAAGGAAGTTTTTCCTAGAGTATAAGGAAAACTGTGAGAACCACTCAGGAAGTTCTTCTCAGAGTGAGTGGATGAAGGTGCGAACCATTGGGGAAGTTGTTCCCAGAGTGAGTGGAGAGCAGTGAGAGCAGGAATTTCTTCTCAGATGTGTCATTGGGTGAGGTGAGGCTGGATAATTGGGGAGCCACTGAACAATCAATGGAAGTGGAGGCTGGCCCAAGAGGAAAATTCTTCCTCTGCTCAGTCTGCCAATGGGGGGCATGCCTTTATGGTGGAGACTTAAGGCAACGGTTCCTTTTGCCCTTCCCCTTTAATCTGGCCCTGTGTATTCAATTATAAATAATATAATTTTACCTATTTAAATCATTTGTATTTTCTCATCTATCTGGCAGGATGATTCACTGTAGTCATACATGCTCTAAATGCAAATTCCTTATTAACATGATACATAAATGAAAGTCCTCAGATAACCGAATGCAGACTCCCACACTAACTGTATGGCACACTGCCCTTGTAAAGCCACGTGCCACGGAGATGTCATTCAGATGCAAGCTAAATGCTGCTCTTTCATCTCATTTTTTCTAATTGTGGAAAGGATAAATGCTGAGCTTTTTTAAAACTCCCAGGCTGCCTTGATTCTCTGCAGCTGTTAGAGGTCTGTGGATGAAAGAAACTCTTATACGAAGAGAAGGTTCAGAAGAGGCAAGCTGGGACAGACAATCAAAGGCTGATAAGAGGATCATTGCATAAAGGCTTGGGCTAGAGAGATGACATTTCTGTAATAATTATACGAATTATTTCACATCATGCTTTTATAATACCAGAAGAAAAGAATTGTAGATCTCATGCAAACTGATTGAATTAGAATATTTGTAGCCCTTAGCAGCCACCAGATCATCTGCCCATACTATGCAGAAAATACAAATGGGAGAATGTTTATGCAAGGCCATTGAGCCAGAAAGTATTAAAGTGTACGTAAAACACATTTTTTTTTTGGTTTCGAATGGAGTGGTGAGGATTTAAGGTTGCAAGGTTTTTATTGTAGTCGGTGTCCCCACTTTGGCTATTCATACTCTGTACATTGTAAGCTTACACGAGCAGGGCCCTCCTAACCGTTTATTTGTATTGTAAATTTACTGTCTCTCTTTATATTGTAAAGCACTGCACAAACTGTTGGCACTATATACAAGATAAATCCTGTATAACTTATAATTATATTTGTTCTGGTGACCATTGTGACTGTGAGAAAAAAATAGGGGGAAATATCCAAAATTTCAAGTCACAAAAAAAACAGGAATAGAGGGGTAATCTTCCAAACATGTTCCAGTGACAGAAGTCTAATAGGGCGTACACACGGTCGGACTTTGTTCGGACATTCCGACAACAAAATCCTAGGATTTTTTCCGACGGATGTTGGCTCAAACTTGTTTTGTCTACACACGGTCGCACAAAGTTGTCGGAAAATCCGATCGTTCTAAACGCGGTGACGTAAAACACGTACGTCGGGACTATAAACGGGGCAGTGGCCAATAGCTTTCATCTCTTTATTTATTCTGAGCATGCGTGGCACTTTGTCCGTCGAATTTGTGTACACACGATCGGAATTTCCGACAACGGATTTTGTTGTCGGAAAATTTTATCTCCTGCTCTCCAACTTTGTGTGTCGGAAAATCCGATGGAAAATGTCCGATGGAGCCCACACACTGTCGGAATTTCCGACAACACGATCCGATCGGACATTTTCCATCGGAAAATCCGACCGTGTGTACGGGGCATTAAAGGAAGCGATTTCCTCTCACTTCCTGCTGTGTCTACAAAACAGGAAATTAAGGGAAATATCCCAAATGGGACACAAAGGCAAACATACCTGATAGGGTTAACTATTCCCTACTTCATGCAAATTAGGATTACAATTTTGTTTTTAGATATACATTAGAATCTGAAAGTTGACAGCTAGACAACTACCATTTTAAAAAAAATCATCAGTAATAAAATATACATTTCTCTTTTGACAGGTTCTCCTTAAAGAGTCAACTTGTGGGGAGGGGGAGTTTGCCCCCTAGAGGACAGGTCAGAAGCCACAAGCCATTAAAGTAGTCATCCACTTTTTTTTTCTTATGGCAGTAACCTCATCATGCCAGGGACCAAGAAACATTATAAACCTTCTCTCACATTCTGTTTCCTTTAGCGTTTCAAGATGGGGATGCAGAACAAGACCCATTTCTCATCAGTCACTCATGTCCTCCTTTGACACATGATTCTTGTAGGCACACACCTCAGGAAGTTACTGCACTTCTATTGACCAGCAGCTTTGCTCTCGTGACTCCCAAGGCCAGGTCCATAGGCCAGTCCTGCGCCACAGATGGCTCTGATATGAAGACCAAGCCAAGAGGTGAGAGATTTGAAGTACACCTTTCCTCCCACTAAATAGGGCCATCATCATCTGCCACAGTCACCTGCTTCCTCTTCAAACTGGCATCTATCTTCTGAAAGAGTATTCCAACCCAGTTGGTTAAAATTTGTGATCCACCAAGTTATCTTAACCACAAAGGTCCACCTGGTGCTAACGTTCTGCAGCAACACAAGGCTGCTAAACCTGGAGGGTTGAATGACTTCACTCCCAAAGTTATGCCGCGTACTCACGGTCTGACTTTTCGGCTACAAAAGTCCGACAGCCTGTCCGACAGACTTTCGACGGACTTTTGTCAGACTTTTGGCGGACTTGCGGCAGACTTTCTTACGAACGGACTTGCCCACATACGATCACACAAAAGTCCGACGGATTCGTACGTGATGACGTACACCGGACTAAAATAAGGAAGTTGATAGCCAGTAGCCAATAGCTGCCCTAGCGTGGGTTTTTGTCCGTCGGACTAGCACACAGACGAGCGGATTTCTGGGTCCGGCGTAGTTACGACGTAAAGATTTGAAGCATGTTTCAAATCTAAAGTCTGTCAGATTTGAGGCTGGAAAAGTCCGCTGAAAGTCCGCTGAAAGTCCGGGGAAGCCCACACACGATCGGATTGTCAGCCAGCTTTAGTCCGTCGGACTTTTGTAGACGAAAAGTCCGACCATGTGTACGCGGCATTAGTGTTCTGTTGATACACCAAGGTTACACTTGTTCTTAACTTACTTACCAGTAAATAACACCGACCACTTCTTTACCTAAACATGTCCTCTTTACTGACAAACTTGAAAGTTGCATGTACATTTCACATCTTTCTCCAAGACATCTTCCACATACATGTACACTGGATTGCATACAATTGGATGTGCGATTTGGCTGTGGTAGAATGGCTGTGCTGCTGAATCAATATACTGTCCCTAGCAGCTTTACCGAGAAAAGGTGCAAAGAAAACTTAGTTTGGCCCATAGCTGAGATGGATGATGTCTATAGCAACCAAAGTTCATGAAACTTGCATTCCTTGAAGAATGGGCCAGTTGAAGGGGTGGCAAAGAAGAAGAGAAATCACATCAGTTGGTCCTCACAAATCTACTCCCATAGGACTCTCTCCCTGGAGCCGGTCCTCTGCCAATATATACCATATCTCCCAAAATGCAGGGAACGACCCACCTGCAGAGGAAGAAGCCACACGCAACCTGACCCCCCCCCCCCCCCCCGCCCCCGCAGCAATAAGCCAGAATATTTAACAATATATTGCACCAAATCACATCAACAGTGGCAAACACAATAAAATAACAACATGCAATGGGCACCTGCCTACAGTCTACTAAAGGTATAGAGTGCAGGCACTTAGAGGTACCCAGATACCTACAGCACCCTCACAAATCTGCCCTTCCTGACTCCAGCACATTCCTATTGGCCAGTGCAGCAGCCCATTACAATGAAAGGCCAATGGGAAGTGAGAGGGCAGGATTTAGCAGAAAGCTCTGACACTGCCAAGACATGTTGGCTTTTTGCCTGTCACAGCAGCATGCACAGTGCAATGTACACAACCAGTCAACTGAATAGAGTCAAGTGTTGGGATGATGTGACTCCAGTGTGCATGTGTAGGCCTTACATCATCAGTGGTTGCCTATTGGCTAAAGAGAGAAGAAAAGTAGGAGAAGATGGCAGCAGCAAGCAGAATGATGAAATGGAACATGGAATTGTGGCTGCCCAGTGGACAAAAAGAGGGGCCATATAGACCATTGCCAAAGCGAGAAAAAAACCTGAAGAAGATGGACATAAAAACGAGGGGCAATATAGACCATGGCCGAAGAGAGAAAACAGCAGAAGAAGATGGACATAAAGACAAAGGGCAATATACAGTAGACGATGCCCAAAGACATAGAAATAAAGATGACGGGCAATATAGACCATGGCCAAAGAGAGAAGAGGAGCAGAAGATGGACATAAAGATGAGGAGCAATATAGACTATGGCCAAAGAGAGAAGAAGACCAGAAGATATTGAACACAAAGATGAGGAGCAATAAAGACCAGTGACTGCACAATAGCCATAGAAGACCAGGAGAAGATGGTAATGGCATACAGGACATTAAGGAGGAAAGCAGACCTGTCATCACAAGAGGAGGGAAAAACTAGTGGGTAAGTCTGCCCAAGGCCATACTGACCATTTTGCCCAGGGCCATGTTGTCATGCCTGTGTGACAGGAGCAGTGGCTGGGAAGGGAGCTCGTAAATGCTGAGCCTATGATTTTATCATGAGCTGCACTGAGGACATAGTGCCCGGTATTGACCCTCTGGCCTCAGAATTGCCTCCTACCGTGCCTCCATGAATGCCACCTGAGTTGGCTGCTTCCGTTGGCCTCTCTTACGACTTTGTCCCAAGTTTGCCATAATGTGCAGGTATGCTGTGCATCCTTGCATGTTATGGCAATTGCATTTGGGACCCCTTGCAGTTTATTTTTATTTTAGGAGAAGATATATGCTAGAGAAGAAGAGAAAAATATGCCTGAAATAGATGAGATTGGACTTGAAGGGTTAAGTGTGACATCTGGCATACGTACAGGTCATAGAAAATCATCTTGTTTTTCCAGCAAGACGAAGCATAAAATGCATGATAAATCAATCGGTCAGACCATGTCAGCTGTGTGATATTAAATGTTGCTGAATGTCATATGGGAGCTGAGACCGTATCCCTCCAGAGCCAGGCTGATAACTGGAGCTTGGGCAGGACACAGCCATTCCACAAATGAGTTGTTTGAGCGTTATTAATTCATAAATACTGTGCAGCAATCCCGAACACACAACACAAGAATAATCTGCTTAGAAATCTAATTTTTCAGAGGTCGACTGGCTTCTCCTTTGCTGCCCTTGGCTGAGCACAAATAATGAGAGGAGGAGAGGCGGCTGTGGTGCAGGGGAGTTAGTGCTTGCTATGTGGGATGCTGTGAAAGTCACATTACTGACATGGCATGAAAAATATGGATCTGTCACAGTGCTATGTACCACACTATAGATTGATACATTTACATAGTGCCACCTGACTCTCTTGGGGGGGGGGGGGGGGGCAGGGGGCAGTCCCTCTTTAGAACTCAAATTCATCTGCCCCTCTTTCTAGCACAACTGTCCCTCTTTTAGGTGTGATTTATAAATAATATTGTAAACTGAAAGGTAACCAGGAGAGTCCGCCTAAACCTGCACTACCACCTCCGCGCTAGATGAAATAGAGAGCACAAAATAGAGCTGCCACTTAAATATCAAATCATATATAAACAGAATCCACCCTCCAATGGTGCAGATAGATAGCGGCGCTAACTATAACAATGATGAGAAAAAAAAATATATATATATGCTTGAAACCCCACCGTTCTTAGTACCTTGGGGTGAGTTAGAGATGTGCTGAATCTCAAAGATGATGAATCATAACTTAGCACTCACTCTTATAACACATAAAGTATTAGTGATCTAAATGAATAGAACACTCCCGTGTGTACAACAAAATAAATGCCCCCCAATATTCCAACTAATATGTGATGAATATATATTACCATACACCACGTGAAAAAATACAAATAGTTCCTACAATATATAATCACTTGAAAGATATATATAAAAAACTAAAAATAAAATTGTATATGAAAACTAAAAATCAAATAATATAATAAATAAATGAAGTCCAAAGTGAAATCAAAAAAATCCAAAAATAGTCCACAAAAACAGTGATGATAATGTGTGACAAGAAAACACCACTCCAAGAAGAAAGTGCAGGTGTCCTCAAAATCGTTCTGCTGTGATCCGCAAATTTCACCACACCTCAGTGACGTGATTCCACTCCCTTCTGAAATTCACTGCTACACACTGGCTTTCCTCCTCATAATCGTGAATTCATATATGAGATAAAAGAAATGCTCCAATAGTGTAGTATCATTAAAAAGATCAATTTATTCACACTAAAACTGCGTCAAATGAACTCACATTCAAATAAAAACTGGTAGGCAAAACACACTTCACAGTAGTATGGAAAACAGCACGGCACACTGAACAGGATACAAAGCGAAACCACAACACACGGCCACGGCGGACCCAGGGAGTGTGGAAGCTGGAGTGCGTCTCACCCGCCTGCAGCGACCCGTCCCTCAGCCGATCCCCGCTCCGTCACCCGTCACTCCTTCCTTTAATCTAAGTGTTAGATTGCCAGACAGCTACGCCCTGACATGTTTCGTGACCAGCACTTATTCATGGGTTTAAAAAAAAAACATGAATAAGTGCTGGTCACGAAACATGTCGGGGCGTAGCTGTCTGGCAATCTAACACTTAGGTTAAAGGAAGGAGTGACGGGTGACGGATCGAGGATCGGCTGAGGGACGGGTCGCTGCAGGCGGGTGAGACGCACTCCAGCTTCCACACTCCCTGGGTCCGCCGTGGCCGTGTGTTGTGGTTTCGCTTTGTATCCTGTTCAGTGTGCCGTGCTGTTTTCCATACTACTGTGAAGTGTGTTTTGCCTACCAGTTTTTATTTGAATGTGAGTTCATTTGACGCAGTTTTAGTGTGAATAAATTGATCTTTTTTAACGATACTACACTATTGGAGCATTTCTTTTATCTCATATATGAATTCACGATTATGAGGAGGAAAGCCAGTGTGTAGCAGTGGAGATCTGGAACGCATGCTAAAACCCATGAGAGTGGGTTGAGGCTCTGTTCGGCCAAACACGAGAGTGGGAGGCCTTAATAGCTGGTGAGTTTGAATTTCAGAAGGGAGTGGAATCACGTCACTGAGGTGTGGTGAAATTTGCGGATCACAGCAGAACGATTTTGAGGACACCTGCACTTTCTTCTTGGAGTGGTGTTTTCTTGTCACACATTATCATCACTGTTTTTGTGGACTATTTTTGGATTTTTTTGATTTCACTTTGGACTTCATTTATTTATTATATTATTTGATTTTTAGTTTTCATATACAATTTTATTTTTAGTTTTTTATATATATCTTTCAAGTGATTATATATTGTAGGAACTATTTGTATTTTTTCACGTGGTGTATGGTAATATATATTCATTACATATTAGTTGGAATATTGGGGGGCATTTATTTTGTTGTACACACGGGAGTGTTCTATTCATTTAGATCACTAATGGGGCGTACACACGGTCGGACTTTTCGTCTACAAAAGTCCGACAGCCTGTCCGACAGACTTCCGGCGGACTTTCGGCGGACTTGCGGCGGACTTGCGGCAAACTTTCTAACGAACGGACTTGCCTACACAGGACCACACAAAAGTCCGACGGATTCGTACGTGATGACGTACACCGGACTAAAATAAGGAAGTTCATAGCCAGTAGCCAATAGCTGCCCTAGCGTGGGTTTTTGTCCGTCGGACTAGCATACAGACGAGCGGATTTCGGGGTCCGTCGTAGTTACGACGTAAAGATTTGAAGCATGTTTCAAATCTAAAGTCTGTCGGATTTGAGGCTGAAAAAGTCCGCTGAAAGTCCGCTGAAAGTCCGGGGAAGCCCACACACGATCGGATTGTCAGCCAGCTTTAGTCCGTTGGCGTCCGTTGGACTTTTGTAGACGAAAAGTCCGACCGTGTGTACGCCCCATAATACTTTATGTGTTATAAGAGTGAGTGCTAAGTTATGATTTATCACCTTTGAGATTCAGCACATCTCTAACTCACCCCAAGGTTAGCGCCGCTATCCATCTGCACCATTGGAGGGTGGATTCTGTCTATATATAAGTAATATTGGTCTTAATGTGGAACGGTCAATCGGGTAAATACAAAGTTGGAATTACTATATATGAAGTTTTATCTGATCAAAAAAAGCGGTATTAAACCCAAAACCAAAAATGTAATATTGAAAAAAAATATATATATAAATATATTAACTCGCACTAGAAGTGAAAATGATTAATTATATTAAATTTGTGATTGCAGCTGCTGTATACAAAGTGCTAACACTTGACAAACAGAAAAAATGGAAATTACAGCGCTCACAATAACATACAAATCAAATTAATACGTGAAAAAACGTCCATATAATTTGTGCAGATTGTGCTCCAATCAATAAAGTGCAGTGGTGCTTTCAAACTTTAAGGTGCATCACACACCCCTCCTGTGTCCCCACTCACCAAAACAAATGGACCCCTGGCTTTTCAGTCCAGGGATCAATCAGGCTTAAACGTTGGCCATCAATGGCTTATTCACAGAAAGATCCACTAAAACTCTTGTCCCATCATGATGATCATAGGTGGATAATGGCACCAAAAAATGAAAAATACGCTAATAGTGAAGTACAGTAAGATACGCTTTATTTGCGCTAACGTGGATAGGTACAGGCTGGCAAATTATAAAACACATGAGATATTTGCAATTGTAAAAACAAGGAAATGCTGCATCCAGCATGCGTTCCACGGAAACCGGAAGTGACACCGTTTGGACTTGAACACCGGAAATTACATCCTGTAATATATTGCAGCTTACTAATGTTAGATGTGGTGGCTGCATTCCCTCTAACGGATATGTAGCACTAACCCCCTTAGGAGCTGCTGAGTTATATCGGGCTGTTACCGTCACCTTTTTACCTTTAATTTCACCAATACCAGAACTTAGAGTCCATGTTGAGCTTTGTCTCTGACAATGTAGGCACCAGTCACTTTACTAATTTTTCAATGCTTTAATAGGAAGTAACTTGAAGAAGTAGCAGGAAAGGGGTAGAAGAAGAGTTGCAGGGAGGTTCAAATACCTTTTTCTTTATATCACTGAGGACTTTAAATCTCGGGGACGAATATACCTTCATTCCAAGATTAAATCTATGCCCACCCGGATAGGTTTCTCTCACAGACCTAGCAGCCGGAGTGTAGCATGAACAAAAAGTCTCTGCCACAGACTTGAAAAGAACAATTCAACTGTATGATCCTCTGCCACAGGACGTAGTAGATTTAGATGAACAGCAACACAGTACCAGAACCTTTAAGCCGACCCGGCAGTACTTGTGCGATAGGTTAGATTAAGATGCATCCTTCAATTGAGTCACCAGGCCCCTCTTGAGATACCAGCGTTCCGCTCGGTCCTCTCCAAAGACGGGCCCTCCCCTGGGTCTTCTCAATTGTCCGGCTTCTTCCCGCAGGACAGACAGCACAGGACCATCTCTGTAATAGTAGGCCCCAGACAGGCTTCTGGGCCCACTTGCATGGCTGCAGCAACGCAACCCTCCAGCCTGGAGGGCATCGAGGTAGAACTGACTCGTCACATACCTTTAGGCCAGGAGGGCCAGCAGGTGAAAGAGAAAGAAAAATGGCGCCTGCCCTTAAGTACCCTCTCCCAGAGTGCACAGCAGCAGACCACCTCTGCCGAGTTGCCTCCGAGAAAGAAGAGCACTCAATATACTTCAGCTTGTTGCTTTCCAACACTGACCTATGGTGACAACGACACCTACAGGCAACAGTGCGGAACTGCACGCAACACAGCCAATGCTGGAACAGAGGCTAATTTAGCCATAGATTAAATTTTAACTATGTACAGCACAGATGACCCACTAAATTTACATGTAAGCGGTAGATTAGAAATTAGAGCTTTTTCTTTTGAAAATAAAGAGACTTACAGGCCAGATCACCAAATCAAAATAGAAGAAAGCCTAAAAAAAGAAAACGAATGCAGTCAACACATCTAAGAATTGGTAAGCCGCAATGGAATCAATGTTTGGTTTTGGGTTTAATACTGCTTTAAGCAAGTTGACCCAATGGAAACACAGTAATTCAAAGCCTTAAAGAAACACAGAAAAGTGATGGGAGAAAAAAGACCAAGTGAGTCTGCCCAATTTTTTTATTTATTTATTTACTTTTTTTGTCTGAGTATTGATCTATGTTTGTCCCACGTTGTCCCACTTACTGTCCACTACCTCTTCTACCTCTGTAGTTTATTCCGAGCATCAGTTACTCTCGTTTCAGAAAAATAAAACTTTGCCCTTTTGGTAAAATATTTTTTTCCAAATCTATCTAAAACAAATACAATGTTTTACGTAGAGCTGCATTTTAAATTATCATACTGTAACTATACAGTCTAATTGATAAAAGAATCATATTTGCTCCCTCTTTTAAAATAGATATCAAGCCAAAAAAATAAATGTACATAGATTTGCCCATGCATATCTATAGATTTTTTTTTTTCATTTTAGTTCTAGCAAATTGCTGTTATCTGGCGATCCTTAGTCTAATACCAATAGCCAGTCCTGTTTTAGGCAGACAATGTTTACATACTGCCTTCTAATGCAGGAGTGTTCTTTTTGAAAATCCTTAAAGTCTTTAGAAAGAGTTATTTTTTTGTGGCACTAACCCCTGGAGGGGGCGCTGGAAATAGACAGATGTCTCATACCTGCTCAGAAGCTGCCAGACCAGGTACCAGTTCCAGAGCACACCAACAACATTCTGGCTCAGCCTAGAGCTCTATTTTTAAGATTTATTGCAGTATGTGAACACAGGCGGGTAGAAGGATGGGCGTATAGGATATTCCAAATCACACGTAGACATTAGAGGACAGATTCTCTTGTTCATTATTTTTATTTAGGTTTAGCAAGGTGAACAGAAAGAATGAACATTATTTGCAGGGCTGGCCCTACCATGGGTCCTGCTGGGTCCATTGGACCCAGGCGGCACTTCAAAAGGGGCGGCAAATTGACGCCCAAGCACCCTTCCCAGCTCTGTTGCTTATTTCACTGTGGGGAGGCCCGTCGCTTATCCCACTGTAAAGGGGGCCAGGCGTCACTGCTGTTAGAGGTAAAGATGGGAGTCGGCAGAGCACTCACTGCCATACTCACACAGTGGACCGCCCACCCATCCTCTCCGTGGCTTCCCCCATTGCTGCAGACAGGTGCCATGTCAGGACAGGAGGTGGAAACTGGAGGAAAAGGTCAGCTGACTAGATGATGGTCAATAGCGTGAAGGGGGAGGAGCTTTCTGCTGTGCGTGGAGACCCCATGTTGGGAGAGGCATCACTGGAGGCACGACTAACACTGAGAGCAAGTAAGTGCCAGTGCCACTGATCCCATGCCCACCACCGTTGCCTTTGTCTGAACCTCCCACCACCGCTGCCTCTGTCTGAACCTCCCCATCAACACTGCCTCTGTCTGAACCCCTCTCCTCCACCACCGCTTTTTGGTGGGTGTGATATTTTGTCTTGGGCCAGACCTGATTATTTGCAATACAGTAAAAGCAAGTAAATAGTATCGCATGAGAAGGTGCATATAACATATCTATAAAAACAAGCTTCTGTGAACAGAGGACAGATTCTCAAGCAAAGTAGGAGCATTAAGTGATGCTGGAGATAAAGAGGGCAACTGGTTAGTCTTATGCCCCGTACACACGGTCGGACATTGATCGGACATTCCGACAACAAAATCCTAGGATTTTTTCCGACGGATGTTGGCTCAAACTTGTCTTGCATACACACAGTCACACAAAGTTGACAGAAAATTCGATCATTCTGAACGCGGTGACGTAAAACACGTGTGTCGGGACTATAAATGGGGCAGTAGCCAATAGCTTTCATCTCTTTATTTATTCTGAGCATGCGTGGCTCTTTGTGTGTCGTTTTTGTGTACACACGATCGGAAATTCCGACAACGGATTTTTGTTGTCGGAAAATTTTATAGCCTGCTCTCAAACTTTGTGTGTCGGACAATCCGATGGAAAAAGTCCGATGGAGCCCACACACGGTAGGAATTTCCGACAACACGCTCCGATCGCACATTTTCCGTCGGAAAATCTGACCGTGTGTACGGGGCATAAAACTCTGTTTGAGCAGTTATAGTCTTTTTTAGGCACCTCTAGCGTCTAACTGTCAAAACACAGGCACAGCTGAACCTATAGGCAAAAGGTCCTACTCACAATGCCCAGAGACAGCTCCCCAACCAGTTTCAATGGAACACTCTTCAGCGAAAGGGGTCCTTCTTCAGACCAGCTTCCGAAGATAGTGTCATCCAGCAAATTCTCTTTAATCCAGGCTCCTTCATGCCCTCAGTCAAGCACATGCTGAGTCCTAACAGCATCAGCTCTTCAGTAACACAGGCTACCTTCCAGGGGCAGAAGCCCCAGGACAGAGAGAGCTCTGAACAAACACTCCTAAATATTTATCTTCTCCCCAGTCACACCTTCTGGGCCCCTATCCCATGGATTTGCTGACGTCAGGTAAATATTTAAAACCCAATGGCTAGCCCTTCTAATCTATTTCTGGAAGCTTCTTCCAGAGGCAGGCAGAAGTAATCAACCACCAGGCTTAGGGAGGCCTGCCCAGACCTAGAAAATAAATTGCTGCTCAGCTGAGTACAGCAAAGCCAAAAACTAAATTTATCTTACCCAGTGCGGTTGCTAAATCTAAATAACTGCCTTGGTTGGTGTGCTGTGTTAAGTAGAGTCAAAGTCTGGGGCCTGAAGCTTCCTTCTGTCTTGCTGAAGGGTATACTGTAAATCAAGGAGGAGGTGCAGGAAGGTGACTACCTGTGTTGGAGCATCAGGGCTGAAACTTCATCTGCTGAAGAGTGTCCAGAAGAGCTGGGTACAAGCTGTGGACATTGCACGTTCTGCTACTTCATTCTAAGAGTATGTATGCTGCTTTAACTCTGCTCTACCGTTTAGAGCAGGGGTCTCCAAACTTTATAAACAATGGCCCAGATTACTATCTCTCAGACGTTAGCAGGGTTGGACTATGTCCTGTGAGAGTAGAAATCCCCACCTTCAGTTGGAGTAAAAAATGTCTCAGACTTGGTGGTCAGTAGGTGGAGTAATAGTGCCCGATCATCGTTATTTTTGGGAGGAATAGTGCCCCATCATTAGTATCAGTGGGAGGAATAGTGCCCCATCATTGGTGTCAGAGGGAGGAATAGTTCTCCATCATTGGCATCAATGGGAGGAATAATGCCCCATCATTGGTGTCAGTGGGAGGAATAGTGCCCCATCATTGGTGTCAGGGGGAGGAATAGTGCCCCACCATTGGTATTAGTGGGAGGAATAGTGCCATTTCATTGCTGTCAGTGGAAGGATAAAGTGCCCTTTTGTTGGTGTCAGTGGAAGAAATGGTGCCTCATTGTTGGTGTCAATGGAAGGAATAGTGCCTCATATCAATAGGAGTAACACAGCCTCATATTAATGGTAGGAACAGGGCCAACAAGGCCAGGGGAACAAGGGCCAAGGGCCAGATAAAGGCATACAAAGGGTCAGATCCAAACCATAGGCCACAGTTTGGAGACCACTGGTCTAGAGAATACAGAGTGCTGATTTGGTCCTTTCTTCTGTATTGACTTTGAGTAGAGACCCAGGAATCTGCATTTTTGTTTTTTTAGTGTATCCTGTGCCCCAATCCATGGGTTTACTGGCCTTAATAAAAGCAGCTAACCTTCTCAAAGTGACTGGTGCCAATTCCTTCTACCTCACAAAAAGTCAAGAATTCTACCCTGAGATGAAATGCTAGCCCACCGAGGCACCTGAGGGTTCTCCACCACTGCCTAGGGATAAGAGGGTGTTACATTGTATTATTTATATTTTTCCAAATAGGTCTCAGACATCAAACATCAATTGCTAAAACATAGATAAGATCAAAAAATAAGGATTAAAAGGGGAAAATGTTGGTGTCCTAGATGATAGCTTAACATGGTAACAAGCAAATTTACCATAACATTGATTAAAGAGTTAAACCAGGAGAAATTGCTTTACTTACAGAGCTTACGCGTTTTGGAAGGTGAAATGTGGAGTTCAGTACCAGCCAGAATCTGATAAGGTTGAACCAATAAATTTACCTTCTTGTTCTCAAAATGCTTATACAGTCATCATAACTCTCTTAGAATTTGGCTTCCTGTTTATAATATAGCCAATAAATAATCCAGAAAAACAAAGCACTCGACAATCATTTTCTCCCAACCTATTTTGTAGAGCTGCAAAGGATCTGACATCAAATATTAGATGTTGTAGGCTTGTTTCCAGCACAGATTAATGCTCCAAAATGGCAAAGAGGTTTATTTAAAAAACAAAACAAAGTAAAGCCTAATTAATGAATGCCAGTTAGAACTCAATACAGCTTTCCATGCAAACGAATAAAGACACTTTTTATTTTATTTATTTATTTTTATTTAAAAGGTGTTCATTTTTACTTTTGGAGAAAAATTGCAATACAATACTGTACCATACAATACCGCACTGTGGCATTTTCAAAGTAACAACTCTAATGCCGCGTACACACGAGCGGACTTTACGGCAGACTTTGCCCGGCGGACTTTTCGACGTACTTTACAACGGACTTTCTAAATGAACGGACTTGCCTACACACAATCCACCAAAGTCCGTCGAATTCCTACGTGATGACGTACGACCGGACTAAAACAAGGAAGTTGACAGCCAGTAGCCAATAGCTGCCCTAGCGTGGCTTTTTGTCCGTCGAACTAGCATACAGACGAGCGGACTTTTCGACCGGACTCGATTTCAACGGATTAATTTAAAACATGTTTCAAATCTAAGTCCGTCCAACTTTTGAGAAAACAAAGTCCGCTGGAGCCCACACACGATCGAATTGTCCGACGAAATCCAGTCCGCCGGGCAAAGTCTGCCGTAAAGTCCGCTCGTGTGTACGCGGCATAAGTCATCTGGGTGGGAGGAAATAGAGGCATTTCCCAGGGTTTGGGAGAACTTTATTGGGGATAAGGACCATCAATACCTTATATACATATGGATATTTAGGTAAATCGATTATTTTAATAAGGTTCATTGGAAGTTTAGACCAACTTTGCCGTTTGTTTTCCACAAAAGTATTGTTGGAAGTAGAATCAGTAGTCTTAAAGGCATCCCATACACTAGGAGAGCTTTGTTGTGATGTATGATGGTTCCAAATTTGGAGCATGTCAAAGGTTACTCTATTTTGTAACCATTCAGTAGATACCCAAAGAGTGCTTAAAGAGTAACTCCACTTTTGTTGAGAAAAAAACATTCCCCTCATTCAAGCAGGAAATGATGTTTCTGGTGGGGGGGCGGCGTTCTGTACACCATCTGTGTACAGAACATCTCCAGATATATTGCATTGCATTTTGCAGACAATTACAGCAGCTGCAGTTTGAAAAGGAAAGGTAATTTTAATAACATTCAATTAAAATATGACTTCGCAATTGTATACACTATATTATTTTTTATTTATTTGCTAATTTGTTTTCACATGAAAGTAGATTTACCCTTTAATTGCCACTTTTGCCTTTGCGTGTCAGAATCACCACATATTGTTTTAGTGAAAGCTGCAGATTTAAAAGGATTGAAAACAACTTCTGACAACACTGTAGCGCCCTCTTAAGAGCCACTGATGAACTGGATCCCCCACTCCTGCACAGCCAGGCACGCCAAATTTTCACGGGCACTCCAGAGTCGGAGAACAGTCCGTGGCTTTGTTTATCTTTTTTATTTATTGAGGGTTAATAACTTGGATAGGGATGGGAGGTCCCTCAGCAAAACTTTAGCAACAACTTCAGGGACATCTTCCTATATACAGTCTCCATTACACTTCACCTGCACACACTTGTTTGCTGGCTTCAGCAGAATCACTGTTTGTAGATCTAGAAGGGCCTAAGTCAGATTTGTAGCAATAGTCCATTACAGGCAGGAACCCGAGGTCCCCTGTTGTATAGCAAAGAAATACAGTGACCCGCTTGTATGCTTTCTTCTGTGGCTACTGATCTCAGCACCACCTCTCCAGGCACTGCCAAACCACCTATCTGCAGCTGCCCCTTTCACTAGCCCTCCAGGGTAACTTCTCTGCCACAGTCCTCCAGACTGACACTCACCAGCCCACCCTCTAAGGCAGGGATCTCAAACTGGCGGCCCTCCAGCTGTTGCAAAACTACAAGTCCCATGAGGCATTGCAAGGCTGACAGTTACAAGCATGACTCCTACAGGCAGAGGCATGATGGGACTTGTAGTTTTGCAACAGCTGGAGGGCCGACAGTTTGAGACCCCTGCTCTAAGGGAAGGGATGAAGACTTAAGCACACTGCTGTCTTCAGGAAGAACTGGCTACATGTGGCAGTCTTCCCCCTTGTTAGTCCCCAGTAGTACTGACCTACTCACACTGTCCTCTCACTTGCGCCCATGCCTCCAGGAAGGGCTTCCTCTGTGTGTCATGGCAGGATCACCCTTTCATCACCCGAGCCCCATGTGTCATGGCAGGATCCTTCCAGCACCCAAGCCACAATCACTTGAATTGAGCCAAACACCCCCTGCTTCGGTTCGCACCAGAACTCCTGAACGTCGCAAAGGTTCAGACCCGAATACCGAACCCCATTGAAGTGACCTGAACTTGAAAAATCAAGCATCCCCATTTTGAAGGCTTATACTGTATGCAAGTTATTGGCCATAAAAATTGTATGGGGTCCCAGATGCTGGCCTGGGGGACATGTATCCATGCAATTTTTTTTTTTTTAAATGATCATTTTTAAAGGAGCAGTGATTTTAATGATGCTTAAAGTGAAACAATAAAAATTCCTTTAACCACTTGCTTACTGGGCACTTAAACATCCCTCCTATCCAGACCAATTTTCAGCTTTCAGCGCTGACGCACTTTGAATGACAATTGCGCGGTCATACAACACTGTACCCAAATGAAATTTTTATCATTTTTTCACCACAAATAGAGCTTTCTTTTGGTGGTATTTGATCACCTCTGCGGTTTTTACTTTTTATTAAAAAAATGTAAAAAACTGAATTTTTAAAAAAAAAAATGTTTATTTTTTTATATTTTGTTATAAAAAATTTTAAACGGGTAATTTTTCTCCTTCATTGATGTACGCTGATGAGGCGGCAGTGATGGGCACTGATAGGCGGCAGTGATGGGCACTGATGGGTGGCAGTGATGGGCACTAATGGGTGGCAGTGATGGGCAGGACTGGCAGGTGGCATTGATTGGCACTACAGGTGGGCATTGATAGGCGGTACTTGTGGGCATTGATAGGTGGCACTGTGGGCACTGTTAGGTGGCACTGTGGGCACTGTTAGGTGGCACTGTGGGCACTATTAGGTGGAACTGTGGGCACTATTAGGTGGCGCTTTTAGTGGGCACTGATGAGGCAGATGTGCCTCTTCCACTTGGGGAGCGATGTCCCTCACATCCGATCCGGTGATCGGCTTTTTTTTCTACTCGCGCTGTCAGCGTGAGTAAAAAAAAAAACGATTACCGATCTTTTGTTTACATCATGTGATCAGCTGTCATTGGCTAACAGCTGATCACATGGTAAGGGGCCGGGACCAGCCCCTTACACAGATCGGTGATCAGCCGAGTCTCAGTGACTCGGTGATCACAACGCGCCCGGCGCGCAGGGAGCGTGCACAGGGAAGGCCGTCATATGACGGCCTCCCGGGAATGTAGGTCCGCGCTGTGGCCATCATTCGGCCATAGCGCGGATGTCTAGAGGTTAAATATAGTGCCTGGGGGCAGTGGTGTATTTTGGTTTTGTGCTCCCCTATGCAAGACTAAAATCGGGCGCCCCCAATCTGAATTTGTCACACCCCTTCCTTTTTAAGACCCACCCCTTCATCTGTAAACTCCACCCCTTCCTCTTTAGGCTCCACCTCTTCCTATTATAGCTCCACCTCAGGAGTTGGCCAGAGACTGCAGACATACTATAGGAGCTGGTCAGAGACTACAGACATGATACAAGAGATGGTCAGAGACTGGGGACATGATACAAGAGATGGTCGGAGACTGCGGACATGATACAGGATACAGTCAGAGACTGCGGACATGATACAGGAGACGGACAGAGACTGTGGACATGATACAGGAGATGGTCAGAGACTGCAGACATCATCATAGACTGCAGACATGAGACAGGAGATAGTTGGAGGCTGGGGACATGATCAGGGGCTGCGGACATGATTAGGGGCTGCGGACATGGTCAGGGGCTGCAGGGCTGTGGACATTATCAGGGGATGCGGACATGGTCAGGGGCTGTGGACAAGGTCAGGGGTTTCGGGGCTGCAGACATGGTCAGGGGTTGCGGGGCTGCAGACATGGTCAGGGGCTGCGGGGCTGCGGACATGGTCAGGGGCTGCAGGGCTGCGGACATTGTCAGGGGCTGCGGACATGGTCAGGGGCTGCGGACATGGTCAGGGGCTGTGGACATGGTCAGGGGTTTCGGGGCTGCAGACATGGTCAGGGGTTGCGGGGCTGCAGACATGGTCAGGGGCTGCAGACATGGTCAGGGGCAGCGGGGCTGCGGACATGGTCAGGGATTGCGGACATGGTCAGAGGCTGAGGACATGGACAGGGGCTGCGGACATGGTCAGGGGAAGTGGGGCTGCGGACACGGTCAGGGGCTGCGGACATGGTCAGCATCCTTCTTTTAGTACATTTGCCGGTCATCATTACTTACATGATACATCACTGTGACCATCCCCTCCTCTGAGCCCAGCAAAGCGAAGCAAAGTGAGTCAAGCAAAGCGAGTCAAGACTGTCCGCCTGAGCATAGCCGAGCACAGCCGAAGTGAGCTGAGCGGGGACCACCCCCTCCTGCCTAAGTATAGCCAAGCACAGCCGAGGTGAGCTGAGCGGGCACCGCGCCCCTGCCCGAGTATAGCCGAGCACAGCCAAAGTGAGCTGAGCGGGGACTGCCCCCCCACCCGAGCACAGCCGAGGTGAGCTGAGCGGGGACAGCCCCCCGCCCGACCACAGCCAAGCACAGCCGAGCACAGCACAGCCCAGGTGAGCTGAGACCGCCCCTCTGCTCGAGCCCAGCCGAGCACGGACGGCCCTCCCTGCCTGAGAACAGCCAAGGTGAGCTGAGACTGCCCCTCTACTCTGCCTGGGGGTCCTTTTAGTCTGCCTGCAAAATGGCTAATCTGCAGCAAAAATTACATTTCTAAAGAAAAAAAAAGTGAGTGAATTGACATTTAAATTGGCCCATGGTTGCAACTGCCCACCCGGTAATATGAAAGGAAAAAAAAATAAAACGGCGTTGCCCCCCCCCCCCAATCAATACCTAGCCCTTTGGGCCTGGTATAGATTTTAAGGGGAAACCACACAAAAATTAAAAAAAAAGAAAACCAGTGTGGGGTCCCCCCAAAATCCATACCAAACCCTTATCTGAGCATGCAGCCTGGCAGGCCAGGAAAGGAGAGGGCGATTAAGCACCCCCCCTCTCCTGAACCATACCAGGCCACATGCCCTCAACATGGGCGGGTGGGTGCTCTCCCCCCCACCCCAAAGCACCTTGTCTCTATGTTATTGGGGACAAGGGCCTGTTCCCGACAACCCTAGGGAGGTGGTTCTGGGAGTCTGCGGGCAAGGGGCTTATCGGAATCCTGCCCCCTCATGTGAATGAGTACGGGGTACATTGTACCCCTACTCATTCACCAAAAACAGTGTCAAAAATAAAGAAAAACAGTAGACCGTTTAAAAAAAATATATATATATCCCCCGCATGTAGATCTATCATCAATCAGCTGATGACTCATTTGTTGTTAAGGACGCAGCAGCCAGCTTCCTGGGCATGCTCCTTAACAACATATTGACTGTGCACTTTTCAGGCAAACATCCCGCCAAACGCACAGAAAATTTGGGTGTTCGGAGAACACCCAAACGGATGATGTTTGGGTGAATTTTTGCATGGCCTGAACCGTTTGCCCAACACTACTGGTCACCCCCCCTTCCAGAGTAGGGGGCACCCCTTAGAGCCACCGACAGCCTCCACAGCACTGTCTCCATCTTCCGCCCCTGCTGGCATGGCACGTGTCTAATTATGAGGTAAACTCTGCCCTGCCAGCTCATTCCTGGGGATTGGCCAAGGCCTCACAAATATTTCAAGCAGCTCCTCCTCACCTCCTGCCCACTAGGTCTAAAACATTCCCCAATGTCCCAGAAAACAGGGGGAGGCACCAGAGAGCTGCTAGGATGAGTCATCCAGCCCCCAGTCACTGAACTCTGACCCAGATTCAACAGCTCAGGCTTAGGCTGGCCATACACTATACAATTTTCTTATTCAATTTCCTTTAGTTTTACCTTCAACTATGTAGTACAAGGGCCTGCCTGATTGCATATAAACTGAAAGGGCTTAGGTGTGACCTCATGCTATATGGTTTTGGTAAATCTAAAGAAAAGTTGAACAAGAAAATTGTATAATGTATGGCCAGCCTTAGCCCTGAACTAAGTAAATTTACCTACACTAACAAAAAAAACTATACTACATCTAGCACACACTAGAGGGTGGTATAATACATTAACATGTTAAAGCGGAGTTCCACACAAAAATGGAACTTCCGCTTTTCGGAACCCTCCCCCCCTCCGGTGTCACATTTGGCACCTTTCAGGGGGGAGGGGGGTGCAGATACCTGTCTAAGACAGGTATTTGCACCCACTTCCGGCATAGACTCCCATGGGAGTCTACGCCTCTTCCTGTCCCCACCGCGCTGTCTCCTGGGAAACACACAGCTCCCAGGAGAGAGCGGGGACCACTTGGGACGCGCAACGTGACTCGCGCATGCGCAGTAGGGAACCGGGAAGTGAAGCCGCAACGCTTCACTTCCTGATTCCCTCACCTAGGATGGCGGCGGCAGCTGCCGAGAACCAAGCGGGTTCTCGGCGTCGCCTGCCGACTTCGCTGGACCCTGGGACAGGTAAGTGGCCATGTATTAAAAGTCAGCAGCTGCAGTATTTGTAGCTGCTGGCTTTTAATATTTTTTTTTTTTGGCGGTGTGGGTGCAACCCCGCTTTAAAGACATCAATCAGCTCTGCAGCTTCCTATGACAAAAGCCTGCTCAATGGCCAGGGATTCAGTAATAAGAAGATGCTGGATTAGTGTTCATACAACAGAAATCTTTTGGTATGTAACATAGTTAATATTTTGGAAACTATGCTGCCAAAAAGATCCATTGAGTGGGTCAACTGGTACTTTATCTGATTACACTGACAATGATGGGTTCCCACACAGACTTGTTGGCTTGCTTCTGTGCAGGTCTTCTCTTGGTGGTCTATTAATAAAAAATTTGCTGTGTGGATGCCTTAAGAAAACAAAAAAAAAAAAAGCGCGAGGAAGCTCGAAAATGCACAAAAAAAAAAAAAAAGATAAAATGAACTGAGGGGAAGGTTTGTGAAAAAAAAAAAAAGCTTATGCTCAAAAAAGCTCAAAGAAGCGTAACCACTTGCTTACTGGGCACTTATACTCCCTTCCTGACCAGGCCAATTTCCAGCTTTCAGTGCTCTCACACTTTGAATGACAATTGCTCAGTCATGCAACACTGTACTCAAATTTAATTTTTAGCATTTTTTTGCACACAAATGGAGCTTTCTTTAGATGGTATTTAATCACCACTGTGTTTTTTATTTTTTGCTTAACAAACAAAAAAAGACTGAACATTTTGAAAAAATGTTATAAAATTTTGCAAACAGGCCTTCACTAATGGGCACTGATAGGCTGCACTGATGGGCACTGACAGGTGGCACTGATGAGGCAGCGCTGGTGGGCACTGCTCAGAGGCACTGATGAGGCTGCACTGATGGGTGACATTGATGGGCACTGATAGGTGGCACTGATAGGTGGCATTGATAGGCGGCACTGATGGGCACTGTGGGCACTGATAGGTGGCACTGATGGGCACTGATAGGTGGCATTGGTGGGCACTGATCAGGAGGCACCGATGATAAGGCACTGATTGGCAGCACTGATGGACACTGATTGGCAGAACTGATGGACACTGATTAGCAGTACTGATGGGCACTGATAGATGGCTGACAGCTGATCACGTGGTAAAGGGCCCACGATGCATATTAGCACATTATGACATTGCCTTGTGGGTTTAAAAAAAAAGCCAGCGGTTTACTACCACTTTAAGCCTAACATCAAAAAACACCGCTGGTGCCAGCTCCAGACAGGAGTTGGTGAGGTCAACACAAGCTCCGCCCTGCCCCAACGTACGTTTTGTCTACACAGATGCTGTCAAGGGGATCAGCTAGCTGATGGTGGCTGAGTGACGGAAGACCTGATGATCTTCATGGTCCGAGATGCACCCCCTTGGTGACAGGGTTACTGTAATTTTGTCCTCAGCCATGGCACGTGGGTAGTCCCAGGGCCCTGTTCTGTAACCACAGTAAATCAAATCCTTCCAAATAGTTATTGTCAGGAAAGAAGCAAGTACCAGCCTCGCCAATATCGCCGCTTTCCTAAGCACATGCACGGTAGAGGGGCACCCCGGCGCATCCCTTGGCACAATACAGCGGAACGGCTAATGCGCGTGCGCAATTCAGCAAAATGGATAATGCGTGTGCGCAATTCAGCAGAGCGGCGAACGTGCGTGCGCAATAGTGAACGCACAACCTGAGGCTCCCACTGCCTATAAAAGCCACTCTGTGGCTGTTGCTGGTTTGTCTTTCAGCTTCCTGTGTGTTTCCTGCTTGTATCCTGATTCTTGATTACCCGTTGTGACCCGGATTAACCTTGACTTACGCTGATCTCTTCCTGCATCTGACCTTCGGCGGGCCTCTCGGACCTCGCTACTTGCCTCCTGTGTTTGACCCTCGGCCTGTCTACGGATATCGCTTCCCGTCTCCATTGATTGACCCTCAGCCTGCTCTCAGACTCTGCTATTTGTCTCCAGTGCTTGACCCCTGGTTTGTTCTTAGACTTTGCCTCCAGTTACCTGTGTTTGATCCTCGGCCTGTTTTACGGACTTCCTATCAGTCTTCAGCATTTAATTATCAGCCTGTTTGCAGACCTGCTATCAGTCTCTAGCACAAGGCTGTTCTGCCTATCTAAGAGACTCTTGCCAGTCATCAGTCTTTGACCCCCGACCTGTTGTTGGACTAGCTCCTCATCTACCTCCCTGAGCTTCAGCATCTCTCAGTCCTGCACAGCTGTCTCCTTCCCGGTGATCTTCATGCAAGACCTGCCCTGCCTGCTGGTGACTCGTGCCTCTTTGTGCCCTTCACCCCCTATACCATCTCCAGGAGTGGAGTGCGCAAGAGGTTACCGCTCTCAGGATCTCTGCCTCGGTGAGTACCCTTATCTGACAGTTATGTTGACTCCTGTCCTTGCATATATTGTGCATGAGGGACCTGTGTGTGAGGAAGAACTGATGGGATCACTTGTGTTCTACATTTTCCCTCCTGAAATTACACAAATAGGAGCTGGATCACTGTATGCAGCCGGGCTTGAACATCAAAAAAAAAGAGACTACTTAATCAAATTAAACCCTTTCGCTGCTATCCCAAATAAAATTCACCTCCCTATTTTAGGTTGCTGCTCACACTTTATGCCACTGTAGCACCCCCTAGTGTGCTAGAAGTATAAGTCCCCTTTCACACATGCTGTCCATTTGTCCGTTTTTCATTCATCCGTTGACGGATGAAAAGCGGACATCAATGCATCTCTATGGAAAAACGGATGTAAATGGATGATCACCCATTTACATCCGCTTCCGTCAACCTCCGTTTTTTGAAACGGATCAAAGCCATATTTTTCTTCCGTTAAAAAACTAATCGGTGGGCAAAACAGATGCAAAACAGATACAAACTGACTAATGGTCAGTTTTTCATCTGTTTTTGCATTGGTAGTGGATGTAAAAAAAAAAAAAAAACAGATGCTAAATGGATGAGCAGCTGAGGGAGGGCTGGATGACTCAGAGGCAGCATCAATGAGACCTCTCCCCTACTTTTAGAACTTACTGGAAACTTCCTGTGAATGGCAGGGGAGGTAAGGTGGAGCTGTCTGGAGTATTCATGAGGGCCCTGACCAATCCCCAACAGATGGGTTGGCAGGGGGCAGGCCCCCTCATATACTCAGGGTCAGCCCAGCTGGGGGCAGTGGAGTTCGGGAGGAAGATAGAGATGGAGTGTTAGGCTGTCGGTGGCCCTTGAGGTGCCCCCTAGTCTTGGGGGGGGGTGAACTCAGGCCTGGGCTTGGGTGCGGAAGGGACCCTTCTCATGACACACGGAGGGATACTGACCAGGAGGTATGGGAGCAAGGAGAGGACAGCAGGAGAACACTGCCGATCAAATCTCCAGGAAGAAAGACAGCCAGGAGGGCTTGCTGAGTGATACAGTCAGAGGACAGAGAGGCATACCTGAGAGGACTGGGTGCAAGCAGTCTGAGACAGATGCAGAATCAGTCTGGGAGGACTGTGGAGTATTAGCCAGGAGGGCTAGTGAAAGGGGCAGCTGTAGCCAGGCAGGCTGGCAGTGCCTGAAGAGGTGGTACTGGGAGCAGTAGCCACAGGACTAGGACAGCGGAGCACTGGGACTACGTTTTGCTACACAACCAAAGGGGCCCATGGTCCCTGCCTGCAAAGGGCATTTGCTATGGTCTGATTGTGCTCTTGTCAGACCATCCATACAATGCCAGCTGGTCCTGGGAGTTGTTGTTGTTGTTCAACAAGCAAGATTGTGCTGGTGGTAGAAGGAGAAGTGTATTTACAAGCTGTATATAGTTTTTGTCCCTGAAGAGTTCTGAGTTTGATCAAGTGGGCATCCCATAAAACCCTCAACCCTATTCAAGTTCAATTCCCCTAATAAAATACAAACAAAGCTGCAATGACTGTTTTCTGACTACAGTGTGCTGTGGAAAATCTGTGTGCCTGGCTGTGCAGGGTGGGAGATATTTCATTCACCAGCGGCTCCTGCAGGGGTAGCCCTACACCACTCCACTCCACTACACTCCACCACTCTCAGGCATATGTGTACAAAGCGAAAACAGTGTAACACTACACCATTAAAGAACATAAATAGGAAACACCAAATGCAAAAACAAAAATTAAATGCATATGTGCAACAACATGCAATTTAAACGTGAATTGCTATTCAATAAATGTGCCACGTCCAGCAGAAAAACTCAAAACATTTTTTGCTGAATGTGGGACATTTATTAAACATTCAAATACACACCTAATTTTGGAACTGGGCAATGAGGGATCAGAACTAGGCACCACATCCCATTAGGTAAATAGGAACAATTGGTAAAGAACAAGCGGGACTTTAAAGGTACCAAAAATAATATGCAAATAGATTTATAAAAATATAAATTTTATTAGACATCCGTTTCTTTAAAATGACAATAAATGTTCAAAAGGCATAAAAATTCATATAGCATGTGCAACCACTTCTTACTCTACATGTTTCGCTCATAAGAGCTTCCTCAGGAGCTTTTGAAAGTGCTGCATGAAGTTAAGTACTACAGAAGAAACAAACAATTATAAATAATTGTACTTGAAGATTATTGTGACAATAGTGTCAAAAAAATTACATAACACATCATAAATCATGATTGCATACATTTTGCAAAAGAAAAAATAATAACGAGCTGAGAATGCATGCCTACCAGATGCTTTTGTTCGTAATGATACTTGAATTAATCGGAAGACTCTGATTCCTAGACTGGAGCCTGAGTTCTAGGGGCATATATGCAACCATAGGGAGAGGATAAGAGTTCTGAAATGTATAAAATCCACATGTAGGTTTTTAGCTTTATGGCCCTAATTGATTAAACCAGGATCATAAAAAAGGGTTAATAGTCATTTTAAAGTGAGGCAAAGTTACCTTATTCAGAGTTGCAATAGTGTAGAACCAGCAGAAAGTATTTGCTGGACCCTAACCAGACCCAGATGTAGATCAGCATCACCCTTGCTGCCAAGTCTGTTTTCCTGGGAAATCAGCCAGAGGGAAGCTGACGCGTTTCACACTGTTGTCAGTGCTTAATCATAGCTATGATTAAGCACTGACGACAGTGTGAAATGCGTCAGTTCCCTTTTTCTTGCTATGGCATATATGTACTTTTATTGTTTTTACTGAATAAAGGCAATTTCTATTTGAGTGCGGCTGTCCAGGACTTTCCTCATGTTTATCGTTACAAGCATTGCCAGCACCTGAGGCTTCCAGTCTGGAGGAGAGGTTTCTGATTGACCTCCTTAGAGCGGTGATTTCTTCCTCCTGCTGGTGCTGGTTTCTTCTCTGTGAAGAAGAAGAGTGGTGAACTGAGACCTTGTATTGATTATAGGGGTCTCAATCGTTTCACAATTAAAAATGCCTATCCGATTCCGTTGATTACGGAGTTATTTGACCGCCTCAAGGGAGCAATGGTTTTCACAATGCTTGATTTGAGAGGATTAAGGAGGGCGACGAGTGGAAAACTGCGTTTAATACCAGAACAGGTCATTATGAGTACCTCGTAATGCATTTTGGCCTTTGTAACGCCCCGGCAGTTTTCCAGGAATTTATTAACGATGTCCTCTGACATTTGTTGCAGTTATGTGTGGTGGTTTATCTCAACGATATCCTCATATTTTCCAAGTTCCTGGAGAGCCACCACACAGATGTCTGTTGTGTGCTTCAGAAACTAAGAGAGAACAATCTCTATTGTAAATTCCTGGGTTATGTAATTTCCACTGCTAGTTTTTCGATGGACCCAGAGAAACTTTTAGCAGTCCTACAGTCGCCCTGACCCGTGGGTTTACCTCCTCTGCAGCGTTTTCTTGGCTTTGCCAACTATTATCTGAAGTTTATTCGTAACGTCTTGTCCCTGGTCAAGACCCTGACTGATATGACCATAAAGGATGGTAACCCACAGAGTTTTATCTCTGGAGTCCATTAAGGTCTTTGAGAGTCTCAAGGCTGCCTTTGTTTCTGCTCCTGTGTTGGCACATCCTGATCCTACGTTACCTTTTATCCTTGAGGTTGATGCTTCTGAGACTGGAGTTGGTGCCCTTCTGTCTCATCATCCTACCTCTGAGAGCGCTATACATCCTTGTGGCTACTTTTTCCAAGAAATTGTCACCTGCGGAGTGCAATTACGAGATTGGTGACAGAGAGCTGTTAGCGATTATTTTAGCCCTGAAAGAATGGAGACATCTCCTCAAAGGTACCACTGTGCCGGTTCTCATTCTTACTGACCATAAGAATCTCACATTCTTGTCTGAGGCTAAACACCTCTCTCCCAGAAGAGCACAATGGGCTCTTTTCTTGTCTAGTTTCAATTACATTATCTTATTCTTACCCGGTACTAAGAATGTAAGGGCTGACACTTTGTCACAACAATTTTCCTCCACTTCCAAGATTGAGTCGGTTCCTGTGATTCCTCCTGATCGTATTCTGGCTACGGTTTGCACCAGTCTCACTTCTCCTTTGGGTGACAAAATTCTTGCTGCTCAAGTCCATGCTCCTCCTGAGAAAGCTTGTGACCGCTGCTTTGTCCCAGAGAGTCTCCGTACTGCCGTGCTCCAGACTTACCATTCTCCCAAGGCTGCTGGCCACCCTAGGAAGAATCAGCTCTTATGGGCCATTTCCCAACAATTCTGGTGTCCTAGTCTACTTGCTGATGTAACCACCTTCATAGCTGCCTGTTCCACGTGTGCTCAGAGTAAGACTTTATGACACCTTCCAGTGGGCCTCCTACAACCCATACCCAATGGAGAGAGGCCCCTGGACCCACCTGTCTATGGATTTCATTGTGGAGTTACCCAACTGCCAGGGCAACACAGTTATTCTTATGGTGGTTGACCGGTTCTCGAAAAATGTCCCATTGTATTCCACTTAAGAAGTTGCCCACTTCTAAGGAACTGGCTTCCATTTTTGCTCGGGAGATCTTTCGCTTACATGGGCTACCCAAGGTGATTGTCTCGGACAGGGGTAGTCAGTTTGTGTCCCGGTTCTGGCAAGCCTTTTGTTCACAATTGGGAATTCAGCTTGCTTTCTCCTCTGCGTATCACCCGCAGTCTAATGGGGCTGCAGAACGAGACAATCAGTCCTTGGAGAAATTTCTACGTTGCTATATTTCTGACCATCATAACAAATGGTCAGACCTCTTACCGTGGGCATAGTTTGCTCACAAGTGTATTGAATTCTGCTTCCCGATTGTCCTCATTTATGGCGAAGTATGGTTTCCAACCTTACATGTCACCTGACTCATTTGTTCCGCAGAGTATTCCTGCGTTAGAGGAGCATATCCGTGGTCTTCGTTCCACTTGGGCACTAGTCCAGGAGGCTTTGCGACATGCTAATGATAGGTACAGACTCCATGCTGACCGCAGACGCTACCTGCGCCTTCCTACCAGGTTGGGGACAGGTTCTGGCTGTCATCTCGCAACCTCCAGCTTCGTGTTCAGTCTGACACACCGCTACACCGATCTCAATAAAGAGCCTCTGACGGAGACTCTTTACCACGTGAACAGCCGCGTCCAATCACGGCTGATCACGATGTAAACAGGAAGAGCCGTTGATCGGCTTTTCCTCACTCGCGTCTAACAGACGCAAGTAGAGGAGAGCCGGTCGGTGGCTCTCCTGACAGGGGGGGTTTGCACTTGAGGAAAGAGAAAAGTATCCTGGACGGCCGCACACCATAGAAGACATCTTTATTGATATGAAGAAATAAAATCCAAATGCAGTCACCTCATGTACAGGGAGGAACAGGAAAGATAGCTAACATGTTTCACGCCCCATCATGGCGCTTATTCATAGCTGCTTTTGCGCTGTTTGTTTATCAGTGCAGCCCCCCCTCGGATGCCCACACTGGACCACCAGGGAAGCCGCCAGGACCACCAGGGAAGCCCCTAACATGTGGATGGCCAGGTACATCCCCCATGGCCATCCACATGTGCCAACTTATGCCCAACATATGCCAATCAGTACCCACAAATAAGCAGTGATGCCCAGCAATGCCACCCACCAGTGTAATCAGTGCCACCCATCAGTGTCCCTCAGTGCCACCTATCAGTGCCCATCCATGCCCATCAGTGCCCACCTATCAGTGACCATCAGTGTCGCCTATCAGAGCCCATCATCAGTGCCCATCAGTGCTACCTCATCAGTGCCACCTCATTGGTGCCACCTCATCGGTGCCCATCAGTGCCGCTTTATCAGTGCCCGTCAGTGCAGCCATATCAGTGCCCGTCATTGAAGAAGAAAACGTACTTATTTACAAAAAATTTTAAGAGAAACAAAGAAAAACTTTTTTTTCAAAATTTTTGGTCTTTTTTTATTTGTTGCGCAAAAAATAAAAATTGCAGAGGTTATCAAATACCACCAAAAGAAAGCTATATTTGTGGGAACAAAATTATAAAAAATTTGTTTGGGTACAGTGTAACATGACTGCGCAATTGTCATTCAAATTACGACAGCGCTGAAAGCTGAAAATTGGCTTGGGCAGGAAGGTGTATAAGTGCCTGGTATTGAAGTGGTTAAACAAGTGTGATTTAACTTTACTGTACTTCTGTCTCAGTCTGATTCATGGTTTCTGATATATGCTGTAGCAATAACTCTCGGTGGAGCTGCTGGTTTAAAGCGGGCTGTTACCGTCACCTTCGTTACCTCTATTTCACCAGAACCGGGTCTAGGGTCCCGTTGAGTTTAATACCAGACAATGTAGGCACCGGACACTTGAGTATCTTTTCCAATGCTTTAATAAACGTAAATTGGTGGAAGTAGCAGGAAAGAGGTAGAAGAAGAGTTGCAGGGAAGATCAAATACCTTTTCTTAGTGTAGTATTAGGAATTGAAAGCTTGTAGATGAATGTACTCTCTTTTTAGAGTTGAATCTTTGCCCGCCTGGATAGGTTTCTCTCACTAACCTAGCAGCCAGTACGCAGCATGAATAAAAGTCTCTGCCACAGACTTGATTGGAACAAAGCCCGTATGATCCTCTGCCACAGGATGTAATGGTTTACGATGAACAGCAAACACAGCACTAGAACCTTTAAGCCGACCCGGCAGTACTATGCGGTAGGATTACTTTAGGATACGTCCTCCAACTGAGTCACCAGGCCCCTCTCCAGACCAGCACTCTGCATGATCCTTCCATGATGGGTCCTCCCCTGGGATCTTCTCAGCTGTCCAGCTTCTTCCTGTAGGACAGACAGCCTAGGACCATTCCCTTGCCGCTGTGGTAGGCCCCAGACAGGCTTCTGGGCCCACCCACACGCTGCAGCGACGTGGGCCTCCCAGTCGGAGGACCACAAGGTAGTACTCCTAGCACATACCTGTCGGCCAGGAGGGCCAGCAGGTGGAACGAAAGACGAACCCTAAAACATGGCGTCTGTCCCATAAATACCCTCTTCCAGAATGCAACCCGGAGGACCACCTCCACCGAGTTATCTCCGGGACAGAGGAGCACTCATACGCTTCAACGTGTTGCCTTTCCAACACCGACCCATGGTGACAATGACATCCACAGGCACAGTGTGAAACTACCTGCAACTCAGCCAAGCTGGAACAGAGGCAAATCTGACTATGTATAAACAGATAACCCACTAAATTTACCTATCAGCATATTGAAAATCTACCAGCGCTACAATGCCTTTTGAACATTTATTGTCATTTTAAAGAAACGGATGTCTAATAAAAGTTATATTTTTATAAATCTATTTGCATATTATTTTTGGTACCTTTAAAGTCCGGTTTGTTCTTTACCAATTGTTCATAGAAATACACACAAATACACACCGCATGTTGATGCACATATGTTTTTGCATTTGATGTTTCATATTTGTTTTTGATTGATTTGCAGAAATAAAAAGAGAGAGTGAGGCTTCCTTGTGTTGTAAGGCCCCTGGAAAGCCATGACGACCTCCAGTCCATAGGGAGCACTTACCCTAAGATGTCCCTGCACTTGTTTTGTTTCTGCTTGCAAATTACATCTACCACCAGCAAATTAATAAATCAATTGACAGTAATCATGGAAAACAAAACAGAACTACAGAAGATTACCTGCTGTTCGTTAGATTCTATGTTTCTGTTCTACATCTGCCACAGGTTACGGCCGGCAGGACTGGCCACCTGTGACTGCTCTCTTGTTCCCGGAATACCTTCAGTAACACAGCCAATGTACATGGACATTAGGAAGTCTTCAGTACCTCCAATCTTAATGATATCAATACCCCTCATCCTTACTAGCAGCAGGGACCATGTTAAGATGTCATACCCTATAAGTATAGAGGTCACTGCTTGCATTGTCTTTGCGTCTATGTAGGGTCACAGATAGTGGGGAACTAATCAAATGTACAGATTTGCTAATGTTCAGGTGTAACTACGGGTCATGTGACCTCAGCAAAATCTTGATTCCCCCTACATTTTTAGCATCTCAGATCTCAGTGTAAATTCTAAACCATCTTACTCCTTCCAATGCTGAACTGAATAGTTGAGTTATACACGGTTACTTTTAGTGCTGAAGCTCCAAGGGCAATACATTTACATTAGCAAAACAAAAGCTAAAACTACTAAAAATACTCCTTTTACTGTACAACCTTCAAGGGGTATCTGTGACAGTTCTGAAGTCTTCTCCTGTACGTCTGATGTTGCTCTTCTTGGTTGGAAACGTCACAGGAGGTACAGGGTTAAAGCCAACAACAGCCTCTGCAATCCTTAATAATACAGTGATGATATGTGGCATCTATGTTTAAACTGCCTAAACAGCCCCCCAATCGGTCCCTCTTCACCCCAGGTCCATTGGTAGCTGCATGAACTGCTATAGCTATTGTTTAACTCATTGTTCATATTTGAGCCACCTACGTCTTTGCATACAGATCTGCCAAGCTTCATGCATTCTGTTGCTGGCTTGTTAATCCTCACCACTGTAATATATTAAAACTATGAGTGCAACAAGCTAAAAACCAGGGACTTTCCAGACTGGCACTCATGGATATAAATTCAAAACGCAGGTATTAAAAAAAGAATTTCCAAATGTATTAGTCACTTCATACAAAAATGTAAAAGAATTACAACTGTGTTGCGGTCAACACATTGATCTTTGGATTCATTCCTACTCTTTGGATTTGAAAGGAGGAGGTTTCTTCCAATGTTACCACCTTATGACAGGGCAACATTGAGTCGTGGACCTCTCTGCCTCATAGTCCCATATAGGAGGACCCAGTAGCTATTCCCTGGTGAAGATGAGTGTACCTTTTCATGGATGTAACCAGATGATGCCATAAACCAATTGTGATCACTATATTGAAACTAATGGAATAGCAAGGATGGTTCTGCTGGTCCACTACCTGCTATCTCTGAAATAGGACAACTATTGTTCTTTGTAGTTTAAAAAAAGAGGTTCATTTATATCACTGGGTGCCATCCTAGAAAGTCCCTGGTTTTTACCTTGTTGTAGCCATTAATTTGTTTGGGATGATGGCACTGCCATGGTTTAGCCTGCAGTTTCCTGTGGTTCTACTCACATGTGAGTATGGCTTCTGTGTTCTCCCATGGGCGTATGCTTAACCGTGGTTTTTATCCCTTTCTCTTCTATTACTTTCTGATCCGCCTCCTAGTCTGCTTCCCTATATGTAGACATGCTCAGTACAGCCTGCATTGCCTGATCAACTTTGTAGTTTCTCCGTTCTCTTGCTTTCCGAGTTTGAATTCCCGTGTACCAACCCTGGCTTCGTCTACTATTTTGGCCTGCCTGCCGCGTGCCCTGACCATGGCTTGTTTCTCATATGCTCTTCTGTCTCCTGCCATCTTTACCCTGCATATGTGAGTGGTCTCTGCATCTTCAGCCGGGCCCACCTGGTCAATGTGGCCGTCCATTAGGGGCGCATGGGCGCTACCCCTCTCTCCTCGCCACCCCCCCTATATGCAATGAATCTATCCATGGCCACCACGGCCGCCCCCTGGTCATGTGTCCAGCCCCTTTCAGGGCACCTGGTGCATGAATTACAGTGGCGGGATTTTTGTTTTGAAGCACCTGATTAGAGCCGGAGGCTCCAATAGGCTTCAAAATCATGTTGGCTCGGGTCACAGAGGATGCGTCCGGAGCTCACACAGGTGTGTTACAACAGCGAATAAACATTCCCTGTTGAAACACTGATCCTCAATCCGGCCAATAGGAAGCGGGTGTGAGACGCGTTTTCTGATTGGCTGAAAAGAGAAGACTCCCGATTGGCCGCCGAGGAGGAGGGAGGAAACGGAAGCCGCAGGAGAACAACCGACCCGGTGTGTGTGTGTGTGGGGGGGGGGGGGTGGCATACTGTTTACTGTCCCCCTGAAAAATATTCCACTGTCCGCCACTGCACCTGGTTTCAGTCTGTTGCAAGTCCATCCCCACCATCAGGGATCCTGGTGAAGAAGCAGGTTGGGGCTTAGACTCTGCGCCATGGGGAACCGCAAATTGGCTTTTTTCAAGGGCTCATTACCATAGAAAAATGACAGGCACTCTAGGTCCTTTGTCTAGTATCACTCTGCCTCCCCCCTCTCTTTTGAATATATTAAAACCATGGTTTTTAAATTGCATGCGTGAAGACCAACAAATTTGCATTAAACCTGTTCTAATACGCCCAAAACAGCAGTATATGAGTTGAAATAAAAGGTTTTATTCAGCTTGTGCAACAAGGCAGTGGTACTGGATCCACAGTTATCCACAAAAGCATAAATAAATGATTTGCACGACTTGTGTTGGAAGTGACGGTGTGTGAATACCTTTTGCTTTTACAGGGCAATGCAACCCATCACAGTGTTTTTATAGAGGTTGTTTCAGGACTCCTTGTCCACTTCAAAAAAATCTGTTTACTCTGTCATAATTAAGAATGAATATTATGATTAGCTTTTGGTTCTGCTATAATGATATAAATAAGGTCACACGCTAAATGTTTGTTAGAGATGAGTGATGTTGTAACCTTCCCACTTTGTGTGATCTTTTTCACACATCCCCTCTCTCTCTGTTTTTTGTGGCTTTTCCTTTTGTTCCATCAGATATCACATGATAACAGTGACATAAAGAGACCCTTATCCCAACGTCTGGGTGTGGATAGTGTTATGTCCTGCAGAATGAAATGTTACGCTCTGAGTGTACGTCAGCCCTGAACCCATGCCAGACCCCGGGAGTGCAAATAATGCGACAAATAAACAGGCCAATGTAAAAGCAATCTTTTTATACTCACAAATATATATGACACAATACTGTGTATTTTCAATGAATTAATTTTCTAAAGTGATTCTAGGCATGCTGGATCGAAGAAAAAAAAAGAAAAAAAAAGAAAAAAAAAAGAAAGAAAAAGAAGAAAAAGAAGAAAAAGAAGAAAGAAGAAAGAGAAGAAAGAAGAAAGAAGAAAGAAGAAAGAAGAAAGAAGAAAGCGATAAAACAATGCCTTCACACACTGACTTTCCTTTGCCTTTCAGCAATCCCTCAGTGTTAGATCAGAAGAAATTCTGATATGGCCTCCTGTCCATCCCAGGAACAGACATGCCACTGGCACTCCCAACCTGTCCTCCTGCACTGCTGCCTCAACAGAAGCTCTAAGGACAGCCTCATCTATTTGTGGGCCAAACCCAACTGTTCCTCCATGGTGCTGCTCCATGTTTTGTTGGACTTGTGGATAATTTCAATAAACCACCAGGGTTTTACACTATGTGGCAATCTTTCTCTTCCTTTATATTACTTCTATGAGAGAGAAGGAAAGGGAGAAACCAGCAAGGCTGACTTCAACTCCATTTTCATTTGTTTCCAATGGATGGATCTTCAATGATGTGTGAATCTACAGTATGTCATACTAGGCTACTACAACGTGGAGTCTAGCTATCCGGTAAGGGCACACCTTTTATTTTCACAATGGAAAGTGCACTTTGGGTGTTTCTGTCATCTATCACCTCAAGAGACACGATTTCAAGGATTTAACCACTTCCCGCCCGCCCTATAGCGGATTGACGTCCGGGAAGTGGTTCTGTTATCCTGACTGGGCGTCATATGACGTCCTTCAGGATAACATGCCGCAGCGCGCCCCCGGGGGCGCGCATCGCGGCGATCGGTGGAGCGGTGTGTCAGTCTGACACACCGCTACACTGATCTTGGTAAAAAGCCTCCGGCGGAGGCTCTTTGCCACGTGATCAGCCGTGTCCAATCACGGCTGATCACGCTGTCAATAGGAAGAGCCGTTGATCGGCTCTTCCTCACTCGCGTCTGACAGACGCAAGTAGAGGAGAGCCGATCGGCGGCTCTCCTGGCAGGGGGGGTCTGCGCTGATTGTTTATCAGCGCAGCCCCCCCGCAGATCACCCCACTGGACTACCAGGGATGTCACTAGGACCACCAGGGAAGGGGCAACGTGGATGGCCAGGTATGTACCCCATGGCCATCCACATGTGCCCAATCTGTGCCAATCAGTGCCCACAAATGGGCACTGATTGGCACTATTATGCCAATGATATGCCCAGCAATGCCCAGCAATGCTATATCAGTGCCACCTGTCATTGCCCATCTGTGCCACCTGTCACTGCCCATCGGTGCCACCTGTCAGTGCCCATCTGTGCCCATCTGTGCCCATCAGTGCCCACCTATCAGTGCCCATCAGTGCCACACATCAGTACCACACATAAGTACCCATCAGTGCCACCCATATATACCAATCAATGCCACCTACGAGTGCCCATCAGTGCCGCCTATTTGTGCCCATCGGTGCCACCTACGAGTGCCCATCAGTGCTGCATACCAGTGCCACCTATCAGTGCCCATCAGTGCCACCTATCAGTGCCCATCAGTGCCGCCTATCAGTGCCCATCATCAGTGCCCGTTAGTGCCACCTCATTAGTGCCATCTCATTGGTGCCACCTCATCGGTGCCCATCAGTGCCGCCGTATCAGTGCCCATCAGTGCAGCTATTTTAGTGCCCATTATTGAAGGAGAAAGCGTACTTATTTACAAAAAAATTTAACAGAAACAAAGAAAAACTTGTTTTTTTTCGAAATTTTCGATCTTTTTTTATTTGTTGCGCAAAAAATAAAAACCGCAGAGGTGATCAAATACCACCAAAAGAAAGCTCTATTTGTGGGAACAAAATGATAAAAAAAATGTTTGGGTACAGTGTAGCATGACCGCGCAATTGTCATTCAAATTGCAACAGCGCTGAAAGGTGAAAATTGGGCTGGGCGGGAAGGTGTCTAAGTGCCTGGTATTGAAGTGGTTAAAAATGTATCCTAAGATGAACTTCTGCGCTACTAAAGTGAATGTGTCAATACTAAGTGAAATGCTGCAAAATCAATAAAAGTGAACACCACTCACTACTAGAATCTGTAAATAACACAATCAACAATTGTGCCTGTGATTTTGCGCAAAACAGAATAATCAATAAATGATAATCAATAAATATGCATAGGTGATAAATCATAAGTAAATCAAATAGTCCATGAGTGAATATCCGTGACTGTGGTGCAAATCAATCAGGTGAATAAAATACGTGAATAATCTATAAGTAAAACATCAAAAGTGCAAAGTGCGTTGATAGTAGATCTCGTGACTTTCGTGGTGTTGGATACCCACTAGGGGCTCCCAGAACTCTCACCTTGTTGACACCAAAATAGTGCCTTTATGTATCCATTCAGGACTGTGCTTGTTCCAATCCAATCGGTGTAGTTGTTCTGGTGCGTCTATGGGGAGATGGCGTTCTCTCCGGTATATGGACTCCACATATGGGGGGTAATTTTTTGTTATGCAGAGCTGACTGCGCAGATCAACCTGTGTGGACTCCGGACAGGGCCGCTCCTGAATCCTCCGGGCCGGGTGACAGGCTGTAGATCGGACGGTGAAGGAGAATCCCGGACAGTGATACAGTTTTTTCGAACATTGTCATTACAGCGGTGACTAATTTCATTCTTTCACAATTGTCTGTTTATTTATTTACAGTTTTTAGATATGGATGTTTTTGACTACAGAGCATTCTGTAATCTTAACACAGAGGAGGTATTCACAACCAATGAAACTGCTGATTGTCAGTTGGAGGGGCTGTTCATTAGACTTAAAAACGTAATGATCTCTGAGTTGCATACTCAATGGGATGTAGCCTATTTGGAACAATACACTAATGAACAGATGGTACCACGGAATCTTTGTTGGGAAGTCAATCCCAATAAAGGAGAATCAGAACTTTAGTCATGGTTTAAATACTTCAATGAGGCCTGTCAAAGACTTTGGGCTGCAGGAGAACCATGGCCTGGAGAACTCTGTGTTATAATGTGTTCTTAAGATATCCAGAGCTCATCACTAATTGCTTGTGGCTTCTTATGCAAGTTAGTCTGGGGAGGCGTACTGTGTAAGAAGGTCATTGTTATGATAATAGGACTAGCTCTACTGTGTAAGGTGACCTTTGTCTGAGATAATGGGAGTAGCCCTTATCTGATGGTTTGCTGTATAAATTCAGTGTGTTTCTAAAAATAAAGCAGTTCATTTTCTGGTGTACTCCAAGACTGGTGTTGTCTGGTCCTTGGGGTTTCTATATTGGCCTAATTTATGGGCAGCACAGGGGTGTAGTGGTTAGCACTTTCGCCTAGCAGTAAAAAGGTTCACTGGTTCGAATCTCGACCACGACACCACCTGCCTGGAGTTTGCATGTTCTCCCTGTGCCTGTGTGGGTTTCCTTTGCGTACTCCAGTTTCCTCCCACACTCCAAATTGGCCCTAGTATGTATATGTATGAATGTGAGTTAGGGACCTTAGGTTGTAAGCTCCTTGAGGGTAGGGACTGATATGACTATATAATATATAATATATATACAGTGGGGCAAAAAAGTATTTAGTCATCCACCAATTGTGCAAGTTTTCCCACTTAAAAAGATGAGAGAGGCCTGTAATTGTCATCATAGGTATACCTCAACTATGAGAGACAACATGTGGAAACAAATCCAGAAAATCACTTTGTCTGATTTTTTAAATAATTTATTTGCAAATTATGGTGGAAAATATGTATTTGGTCAATATCAAAAGTTCATCTCAATACTTTGTTATATATCCTTTGTTGGCAATGACAGAGGTCAAACGTTTTCTGTAAGTCTTCACAAAGTTGTCACACACTGTTGCTGGTATGTTGGCCCATTCCTCCATGCAGATCTCCTCTAGAGCAGTGATGTTTTGGTGCTGTCGCTGGGCAACACGGACTTTCAACTCCCTCCAAAGGTTTTCTATGGGGTTGAGATCTGGAGACTGGCTAGACCACTCCAGGGCCTTGAAATGCTTCTTACGAAGCCACTCCTTCGTTGCCCGGGTGGTGTGTTTGGGATCATTGTCATGCTGAAAGACCCAGCCATGTTTCATCTTCAATGCCCTTGCTGATGGGAGGAGGTTTGCACTCAAAATCTCACGATACATGGCCCCATTCATTCTTTCATGTACACGGATCAGCCGCCCTGTTCCCTTTGCAGAAAAACAGTCCCAAAGCATGATGTTGCCACCCCCATGCTTCACAGTAGGTATGGTGTTCTTTGGTTGCAACTCAGCATTCTCTCTCCTCCAAACACGACGGGTTGTGTTTCTACCAAACAGTTCTACTTTGGTTTCATCTGACCATATGACATTCTCCCAATCCTTTTCTGGATTTCTCTAGCAAACCTCAGACGGGCTCGGATATGTACTGGCTTAAGCAGGGGGACACATCTGGCACTGCAGGATCTAAGTCCCTGGCGGTGTAGTGTGTTACTGATGGTAGCCTTTGTTACGTTGGTCCCAGCTCTCTGCAGGTCATTCACTAGGTCCCCCCATGTGGTTCTGGGATTTTTGCTCACCGTTCTTGTGATCATTTTGACCCCACGGGGTGAGATCTTGTGTGGAGCCCCAGATCGAGGGAGATTATCAGTGGTCTTGGATGTCTTCCATTTTCTAAATATTGCTCCCACAGTTGATTTCTTCACACCAAGCTGCTTGCCTATTGCAGATTTAGTCTTCCCAGCCTGGTGCAGGTCTACAATTTTGTTTCTGGTGTCCTTCGACAGCACTTTGGTCTTCACCATAGTGGAGTTTGGAGTGTGACTGTTTGAGGTTGTGGACAGGTGTCTTTTATACTGATAACAAACAGGTGCCATTAATACAGGTAATAAGTGGAGGACAGAGGAGCCTCTTAAAAAAGAAGATACAGGTCTGTGAGAGCCAGAAATCCAGAAATCTTGCTTGTTTGTAGGTGACCAAATATTTATTTTCCACCATAATTTGCAAATAAATTCTTTCAAAAATCAGACAATGTGATTGTCTGGATTTGTTTCCACATTTTGTCTCTCATAGTTGAGGTATACCTATGATGACAATTACAGGCCTTTCTCATCTTTTTAAGTGGGAGAACTTGCACAATTGGTGGCTGACTAAATACTTTTTTGCCCCACTGTATATATATATATATATATATATATATATATATATATATATATATATTTGTAAAGCCACATTTAGCAATAATTGTTGCACTAGATCGGCTGTGCTCTTTCCGCCCTGGACCCTAGATTAAGCGTGACTCTTGACATAGACTCCACACCCCGGTTGATGTCATGTATGACAAAACTAGTAGGGTGGAGTCTATGCTCAATACACCACGCTAGTTTGTGATCTGCAGATTCTTTTAACACAGGACTTTTTAATCCATGTTTTGTTTGACTTGTGGATAATTTCAATAAACCACCGCGGTTTTACACTATGTGGTGATCTTTCTCTTCCTTTATATTACTTCTATGAGATATTTGTTTCCAATGGATGGATCTTCAATAATGTGTGAATCTATGTCTTACTAGGCTCCTATAACGTGGAGTCTAGCTATCTGGTAAGGGCAAATCTTTTATTTTCACGGTGGAAGGTGCATTTTGGGTGTTTCTGTCATCTATCACCCCAAGAGACACGATTTCAAGGATTTCTTCATGTTTGGACACTTTATGGACTGATCACCATTATTTAGTTATTATATTGTTCACAAGTTATTAGCATGGCAATCTTTTGTTTTTTATGTTTTTACACAAAGTGTTCTGTTGTGTGATTGCCAGCTGCTTTTTTGATTACTACATTTCTTTTTCCATACAGTTTTTTCGAACATTGTCATTGCAGCGGTGACTAATTTCATTCTTTCACAAAGCATCCTGTTTGATTGCTAGCTGCTTTTTTGACTATTTATCACCACTCTTCACCTGCGCATATACTAAATTTTTTTTTCCCTTCATGGTGCTACCTTACTTCTCCGGGACCAATACCAAAACTGGCTCTTCCAAGTATCTGGGTTTCCTACTGGAAACAGCTCAGGCCAGAATTTGTCTTTCATTACAGAGGTCCAGGACCTTTGCTCAAAGCCAAATTGCAGAATTAGGCTCCCAGATGCAAAGATCCTCTGGCAGTAGTGGTAGATGCTCTGGTAGCTCCTTTGAGATCAGTTCAATGTAATCTACACCTTTTCCCCTCTGAAACTGCTTTATCATCTACACAAAAAGGATTAAGCTAGAGGGCATTCCAGTGATCCTCATAGCTTCGAACTGGCACAGGTGGATGTGGTACTCTAATAGAACAGACTCCTGGCAGCCAGATCGTCTGGATCTCCTATCCCAAGGAATGATCTCCCTGCTCTGGTTTTAACGGCATGGCTGTTGAAGCCCCAATCTTGAGAGACAGGGGTCTCTTTGATTCAGTAATTTCTAAAGCTGTGAAATCCACAAATCTCCATTTCTTGAAGCTCATTAAGGGACGTCAGAGATCTCAAGTCTCCCGCAACTCACGGGAGTCTCCCGCATTTGATGGCGGGCTTACGGACACCCGTGAGTGCGGCACGACCTCCCGGTTGTCAGCTGCAGCAGCCTGAACCACCCCTTCCTCCCAGCCAGGGAAGAGAGTGGCAGGGCTGATCCTAGGCAGATGCGGCAGGGTGCTTTTCACCCGGGCGCCTGCATAGGAGGGGGCGCCGAAGTGCCAGAGTTCTCTCCTCCCTCCTCTTCTGTGTCCGTCCGAACACAGCCTGGCAGTGCTGGGGGGAGGTGTGCTCCTCTTCCTGAAGAGGGTTCTAGTCAGTGACTGCTGAGTGCTGATGTGTGGGAATGAGTTCCTCACACTGAGAACCCGCACTGTCTCCACCAACTTCAATGGCTCCCCCTCCCATCTCTATCTTGGGCTGCAGAGAGAGAGAACAAGGTAAGTCACACTCACTGTGCTGTGTGCTGGCATCCCCAGCATCCCTTTACATGTGCTGTGGGCTGCCCCTGCTCTAGATGTTTTTTGTGTTCTAGAATCTAGATACACAGCCCCTGTCCCTTCCTGTGCCCCAGTAGTCCACCTACAGATTTATAATGTATGTAATGTACAGATGTATGATGTATTATGAGATGTACTAAGAGCCCTTTCACACTGACAGGGCGGGGTGTCGGTGGTAAAGTGCCGCTAGTTTTAGCGGCACTTTATCGTCGTTTTAGAGGTACTTTTAACCCCTGCTAGTGGCCAAATAAAGCATTCAAAGCGCCACTGCCAAGGCGCTTTGCAGGCACTACCCATTGATTTCAATGGGCAGGGGCGCTTGAGGTGTGGTGTATACACCGCTCCTCAAGCACCTCAAAGAAGCTACTTGCAGGAAGGAGTTTTTTTGACGTCCTGCCAGCGCACCGCTCCAGTGTGAAAACATTCAGGCTCTCACACTGGGATTGCAGATGAGGCTTTTTTCAGGCGCTATTTTTAATGCTAACGTGCCTGACAAATGCATCCAGTGTGAAATGGGTCTAATCTCCTGTATTATGTCTGCAGTCTCTGATCATCTCCTGATGGTGTGTGGGGGTGGGGGGGGAGCGCGAAAAGCCGCGCAGCGCCACCTCCCTGAAATGGGGTCGCCACCTCCCTAAAATGGGTTTTGGCAGGTTGGAATGTCTGGGACATAGGCCTCACCCTTCTGCGTTTATGCTCTACTACTACAATACTGCTTTCTACAAAACTGAAACATGCTTGGAGTGAGAGAGATTATATCTGGCTAGCTCGCAACTTTTTTTGGTTTGGCAGTGTCCAATTCCAGTAGTGTAACTCAGTTGTTTCAAAATTACTATTGATCCTGTGTCCTTTAATGAACTTCAAGAAATGGACTTTATGGTAAGTGCAAAAATCCTGTTTTTATCTTCATTGAGCGTATGTTGTAATTGTTGTCCCCTTCGTTAGAGAACTAAATTGTCGTTAGAAATAAAAAAAATCTATTTTGGGCCTAAAACTCATGTACACAGGCATTGCTATCCTAAATTGATGTATTTAGATCAGATGATATGGAACAAGTTGCCCCTGTCAGCGGGAGGCAGAATAAACTTAATTAAAATGATTCTCCTATTCAAATGTTTGTACAGTATGTTCTCTCACACTCTCTTGTGGTTGTCCTCAAATCGTTCTTTAACTTTTTGTACTTTCAATTTACAACAGAAGATGTAAGATGAAACTCACTACCCTACAGCTGAAGCAGAAATGGCACTACCTGATACATACCTGTATTTTTTTTTCCAAAAGTTTTTATTGAGAAGTTTGCAGAACATAACAAAACAAGATAATGCAAATGTGCCGCTATGTTAGGTATAAAGGTGAAATAACAAGCATGTTCAGATGTATGTACAAATCTTTTTTTTTTCACAATAGAAGATGTATGTACAAATCTAGTAGAAGAACAAAAGAAAGCTCGGTATGCATGCCATAAGATGAATCGATCATAGGAAAGCAGGACGTTGGAGTTCTATCTGCTGTCTGTCATAGGTGGCAGGTATATGTCGTGAGATGATGGAGTCAATATCATATATTGGGTGTGAGATTTCGGGATATAGGAATGGTGAGTGGGAGGTAAGTGTAGGGAGGCTAAGGGGTGGAAAGGGAGGTAAGGTCGTGATTGCCCCAAAGGCCTAGGGGGGAGTGTTGCATGTAGTTGTTGTATATGGGAATCGTGAATGATGGGCAGTTTCAGGTGGGGGAGGAAGCTAAGTGGAATGGTTCGGAGGAGGTGAAGTAGGAAGAGGGTTCCTCTGGTAATTCGTGTCTCTGCCACTGCTCTCTGTAATCACTTATGTGACCTAGTGTTTATATTCTTCTGTCGTGGTAAAGTGTATCACATACCTATATTATCTGGCTGGTCAACTGAGGCATTTACAAACATGGGTGGCACAGGATCCACCAAGTGGAGCTGAGATTCACCTTCTCTTGATCCGGCAAGTTGATAGATTTCTTGTGAGTTTTGAGGCACACTCTTCTCATCTACCTTGAGTGAGACTCCCTATTTTATCGCTGGCACAATCCGTATGGAGGGAATCTAAGAAACTTGCATCTTTCTCTGACATTCCTCTAGAACTGCCCATTTGGAATAACCCTGTTCTAGGCCAATTATTTACCCTGGAAAAGACAAAAGAGAGTATGGAAACCAAATTAAACAACAGGAAAAGCCAGACACTCATCTACTCACCCTGAGAGTGCTTCATCTGTATTCCCAGCACGGTTTTGTTTCATTTATTACACCGCTTTTCACACAACCTTTTCCTTTTTTCTTTCCCAGACAAACCCCTTTTTTTCAGGATTTACTCTCTTACACATGGTCTCTATGTCTGCTCCATTATTGGATCAGGTTAGTCCACATATGTTTCTATACAAATAATTGTACAACTTTTGTCTACTCTGCTTTAGTAAGGCTTGACACTTATACTTATGCTAGAGTACACACGCTCTCATGCAAAAACATTATTACATTATATAACTTGATTTTCATCCTACTATATCTGGCAAATCATTGAGACATATACATTTATGTTTACAGCTGATATCTATCAAGCTACATACTGAGACAAATAGGACCATTCACTTTCACCTACGCCATGTCTGCCGCCTGGCATCCCCCCCCCCCGGGGGTACCCATGTCCGTCTTCTCCCCCTCAGCTCCCGTGCCAGACTCTGGCTCCTGCCGTCCATTTGGGGGTTCAGCAATAGAAACTATGGTTTTGTTCATTGGTAAGTATTGGGCCGTCTTGCTGTGGTCAATTCTGCCATTGTTCTTACATTTACCACTGCAAAAAAGGAGAGAGTCGCCCTGGGACTTTAAATGAAGTGGTCACAGTTAGCTACTGAGTAACAAGAGTAATAGCAGTATAAAGGTTTACTAAAATTAATGTAAATACATGGAAAATATAGCATATTAGCTCCGCCAATGGATTTGCACATAATGAAGAGAATAAATAAAGTTGATACAAATGTTATAGAATGCAGTATATACAAATGCACGCATCAAAAAACCTGCCGCGCGTTTCGCAAGATCATTGCTCGCTCATCAGGGTTGGATGCGGATGAGATGTATCTAAATAGATAAAAAGATGTGTCACAGTGGTAAATGTAATTACAACGGCCCAATACTTACCAATGAACGAAACCAGAGTTTCCATCGCTGAACCCCCAAATGGACGGCAGAAGCCAGAGTATGGCACGGGAGCTGAGGGGGAGAAGATGGACATGGGTACCCCCAAGAGGGATGCCAGGCAGCAGACATGGCATAAGTGAAGGTGAATGGTCTTATTGTCTCAGTATATAGCTTGACAGACATCAGCTGTAAACAGTGGCGTCACTAGGGGGTGGCTTTTGGGGCTATAGGCCCGAATCTGGGGCCCATAGCCCAGAGTCTCTGCAGGGATCCCCAAGGGGCAGGGAGGCTCTCTGGGGACCCCGATGTAAGTGGGGGGCTCTCTGGGGACCCTGATGCAAGGTGGAGGCTCTCTGGGGACCCCAATTTTAAGGGGGAGGCTCTCTGGGGACCCTGATTTAAGGGGGAGGCTCTCTGGGGACCCTAATGTAAGGGGGGCTTTCTGGGAACCCTGATGTAAGGGGGGGCTCTCTGGGACCCTGATGTAAAGGGGAGGCTCTCTGGGACCATGATGTAAGGGGGGACTCTCTGGGGACACTGATGTAAGTGGGGGGCTCTCTGGGGATACACACACACATACGTATAATACTGTATATACATGTGTATGCCCACCCAAGCATATGACTTTCTTTATTACGCTGCTATGGGCTCTAGCCCCAGATCTTTTGTAGACCTAGCAACGCCCCTGGCTGTAAACATAGATGTATATGTCTCAATGATTTGCCAAATTTAGTAAGATGAACATCAAGTTATATAATGTAATAATATTTTTGTATGAGAGCGTGTGTACTCTAGCATAAGTATATGTGTCAAGCTTTACTAAAAAAGCAGAGTAGACAAAAGTTGTACAATTATTTGTATAGAAACATATATGAACTAACCTGATCCAATAATGGTGCAGACATAGAGACCATGGGTAAGAGAGTAAATCCTGAAAAAATGTGTTTGTCTGGGAAAGAAAAAAGGAAAAGGTTGTGTGAAAAGCAGTGTTTTAAATGAAACAAAAAAGTGCAGGGAATGCAAATAAAGCACCAGGTGAGTGCTGGGGTGGGGAGAGTGTATTTACCTTGATATGCAACCAGCTGAACAGCAATGGAAATCTCTGTGGTGTGCATATAGTATTGGTGAGCGAAGGAAGTGATCTCAGCCATGTCTCACCCCTGACTTATATCCCCGAAGGGGTCCGGTCTGCTCCGCCCCCAACACCATGTGAGGATGGATTGGTGTGCCGACGCCGGGGTGTCAGCTACCAATGGGAGTATGCATGCGCAGTGGACTGCCGTCCATCCAAGATGACAAACTGCACTGCCACTGGGTGACAGCGCAACCGCAGAAGCCACCCAATGGGTGTAGGAGCATAGCGCCGATATGCGGGTGGCCCCTCCACAAAGTCCATGGGATAGGGGGGGGGGCAGCAGGAGACAAGAATCTCCCTTAGCATATCGCAGCTCCCATGCCAGACAAAAATTGCCAACCACCAGAGGAGACAGCAAAGGACACAAAGGCCACAGAACACCACCACTGTTGGAGGCAAGGTCAAAGGCTAAAACATGTATATGAAATATATTTGTGAAAACAGTGGCTGGTGGTGACAGCAGGCCAGTTTTTGGGCTAAATGGGTGTCTTCCACCCAGGTTCAATAGAAGCAAAATAAAATAAAAGGTCTGCAGTCACCAGTGATACACCTCCATCCCTATATGCATATGCAAAAAACGAGAGAGTCGCCCTGGGACTTTAAATGAGGTGGTCACAGTTAGCCACTGAGTAACAAGAGTAATAGCAGTATAAATGTTTATTAAAATTAATGTACATACATGGATAATATAGCATATTAGCTCAGCCAATGGATTTGCACATAATGAAGAGAATAAATAAAGTTGATACAAACGTTATACAATGCAGTATATACAAATGCACGCATCAGAAAACCCGATGCGCATTTCACGAGATCATTGCTCGCTCATCAGGGTTGGATGCGGATGAGATGTATATATATTTTTAAAGTGGTTGTAAACCCTTACAGACCACTTTGTGCTACAGGTAAGCCTATAATAAGGCTTACCTGTAGCTACCCAGATATCCCCTGTATTTGCATGTGCTGACGTCATTGGCACATGCGCACTGACACAAACTGACGAAATGGCATGTGTGTGCCGTTGCTTCAGTGAGTGTGCCGTTACCGCGCACAGGCTCCGGCACTGTGATTGGCCGGAGCTGTGATACCCGGAAGCAGGGGCGTTACTAGGTCTACAAAAGATCTGGGGCTAGAGCCCATAGCAGCGTAGTAAAGAAAGTCATACTCCTGGGTGGGCATACACATGTATATACAGTAATATATGTGTGTGTGTGTGTGTGTGTGTGCATATCCCCAGAGAGCCCCCCCCCCACTTACATCAGGGTCCCCAGAGAGCCCCCTTACATCAGGATCCCCAGAGAGCCCCCCTTACATTAGGGTCCCCAAAGAGCCTCCCTCTTAAAATCAGGGTCCCCAGAGAGCCTCCCCCTTGCATCAGGGTCCCAGAGAGCCCCCTACTTACATCAGGGTCCCCAGAGAGCCTCCCCTCCCCTTGGGGACCCCTGCAGAGACTTGGGGTTATGGGCCCCAGATTCGGGGCTATAGCCCCAAAAGCCACCCCCTAGCGACGCCACTGCCCTGAAGTAACCCCGGGAGTGATGTCGGCTGCCGGAGCGGTATACAGGCACCGCAGCGAGGGCTTCGATCTCAAGTGAGTATTACATAATGAGCTAGTATGCTATTCATACTAGCTCATTATGCCTTTGTCTTGCAGGTGTTAGTTTTTTGTTTTTTGTTTGTTTTTTTTAAGTGGGTTTACAACCACTTTAAATGTAGCTGTATAATTCTTGCTACTACCATAACCTACCATAAACTATCACCAAAGAAAATAATACCAAAACAAATTCTCCTGTTCCCGACAATCACAGCGATACCACATACAGTGTACATGTGTACGTTATTTGTTGTTTGTACCCGTAGTACAGCTCTGAAACAATAGTGCATATTTTGCTTTTTTTATCCTACCTAAAACACACTGATACTAATTTTAAAAAAATCTTTAAAAAATATCCACAGATATACTGACTCAGGAGTTCTGGGTGCCGATCATTAGTACGGGATCCAGGGCTCCCAGTGAAAGCCAGGTCTCTGTGCTGGGAGCACAAAGACAGATATGCATATATGGGGCCCCACGGAAAAAAGCCTAGTTCATTGAGGCCGCATATATGCGTACTGTCGGCGGGAAGGGGTTAGTAAAACAAATTTTTATTATACACCAAGTATATCTCACCCCAGCCTGACTATATACAAAAAAACATAATCCCACTTCAAATTGCCTACGCTGTACCCAACCTGGAGTTGACTTCCTACATTTAAAGAGGTTGTAAACCCCACTTGGTGATTTATACCTACAGGTAAGCCTATAATATGGCCGATAATAAGGCATACTTGCAGGTAAAATTTGCACCATTTAGGAGATAGTCACCCTGCATGCAGCCAGTGACACCTTGCCGGCACTTCACAGCTACGTACCGGAACCGAGGCACATAACCGGAGCGTGTGAACCTGGAAGAAAGACAGGAACATGTCAGCCCTCTCAGCAGTGACATTACAGCGCTGGAAGGCTTTGTTCCAAGTGAGTTTTTCATAATGTGCTAGTATGCGAGGCATACTAGCACATTATGCCATTGCCTTGCAGGGTTTTTTGTTTTTTTTGCAATATCTGTGGTTTACAATTTGGTCTTGCCACAAAATCTTGTGCTATTGTAAACAAGTTTAGGGCCTGCTTTCCTCTATTTTCCCCACCCCTGTTCCTCCTACCCCAGGGATGAATTTATAAGGGCTCTTAGATAAGGGAATTGTGCCCAGATATGCCAGGACTCTCTTGAGAGAAACTTTATTCCTAGCGTGAAAATTGTCCTAAAATGTATGCACCCCTCCTCCCCCTCGATCCCTCAATGGCTGAAAGCAGTCAATCAGGTGCTTCCTTATGAAAAAATGATATATGAACATAGAGGATGTTTCCGAAAGTATAATAAAGTATGGGATGTACATACCTCCCAACTGTCCCTGATTTCGAGGGACTGTCCCTGATTTGGAGCAATGTCCCTCTTTCCTCCTCATTTGTCCCTCATTTTGATCTGATCTTTATAGTTGTATATAAAATGCACTTTTTATCTTTCAAAAAGTGTTTCTCAGTGCTAAATCATTCATCCAGTTTCTAAATTGCTGCATTTGTAAATTTTAAAAGCCAATATAAAGGAATAGTAGTGGTAAAAAAAAGCCCTTGTGGATTTGATTAAACTTTTTTTGGTTATTTTTCCTTTAAGGGGGTGTGGCAGGAGGCGTTTCCTCTGCCTACATACGTTTGCTAGTAGGTGTCCCTTATTCCCTTCTCAAAATGTTGGGAGGTATGGATGTGTTACTCTCCCCATACCCTTAATGCTAAATGATTGACAATTTGTATTTCTGTACAGTGGCACAAGTACATGATGTTTTGGACCAGCTTATATGGAATATATTAATGTACCTTTATTCTACCTCTGATGATGTATAGTAGAAGAAGACAGCTATTAGTTTGTTTTTGGATGCAATCCATTTGTTTTCTAGTTTGTATTGTAATGGTCCTCATGTTGAGGATTTGCTATTGCTTCTATTTTTAAATAGTAAATAGTAAATTGTATTTCATGTATCCTGTCATTGCAAGGGTCTTGCATACCTCCCAGCATTTTGAGATGGGAATGAGGGACACCTACTAGCAAAAGTATGAAATCATAGGGCACGCCCCCTGCCACACCCCCTTAAAGGAGAATTCACCAAAAAAAAAGGTTAATTAAATCCACAAGGGCTTTTTTTTTTAACCACTATTCCTTTATATTATATAGAGAAAAAAACTGCGCTTAGAAAGAAAAGAAAAAAGAACAAGCTGCGGTTATAAGTGTGGCCCACCAAATCAAATCAAAAAAGAGAAAACCGCGCTATAAGTGATATAAAAGTCCAATTATGAAGTCCCATATAACATGAAATGGATAGTCCCAATTACAGTCCAGACAAGGAGGATCAGTAGGTGATAAACTTCTTCCAAAGGAAACAATAATGGTGGACACAATTAGCAGAACACTCCAATATATATTGCGCTTACCAGAAGTAAGACTTAAAAGGGCGAGTGGCTTAAACCCAGCCTGGGCCTTTAGATGTACACTCCAGGTGAAGCAGGAAGGGCGCCCTCGTCCCATGTATCCACTGATATAATACAAAAAGATATAACAAAAATATAGCGTAATATTGTTTTAAAAAAAACACGCCAAACCAGAAAGAGAAAGTGACACTCAAATAACCTTAAATCACGTGTGATCATATGAAATCCTACGCTGAATAGCTAGGACAGTGAGGTGGGTGTCATGCAATCATGCAAACATAGGTGGAAAAAATATTTTTAAAGTGAAGGTAAATAATATGGGTGTAAACTGCAACGACTTCCAAAATCTGCTTACCAGATATAATTGGACAGTCGGCGTGTGTAAAGCACTCCAAGAATAGGTGAAGGATTGTGGAAAGAACTCCCACCAGGTGCTGAGACAGCTAATAGTACGAGCTGCTTACCAGAGGGCAAACCCTCGTATGCAGATATAGTGAAAAACGGGAACCAACACCAAAGAATAGATATTAAACGGACCTTCGGGATTGTCCCCTTACCAGACAAATAAGCAAAAAGGCAGATGTATTACGATCCCACTCATTTTGGGGGGAATAGCATATACTGGAATCGGGGATTAATATTGTCTAAACAGGCATTGACTCCGCCTATGAGGCTGTCCCAACTTTAGTCTCATTTCTTATTTATGGTGTCTCCTTCTCTCTTGAAATTTAGGATTTTTTCAATTATAATTCATGGTTATATTTATTTTATTTTATTTTTATGTTATTTCCATTTTCTATTCCATATTTTTATACTTTCATATTGTGGTATATGCTAGTTCTGTGACCATCTATGGAGGGAGACTAGTATAGACTGCAATTATGGATTAATATCATTAAGATATACTTTGTCCATAAGGCCGTTTTTGGCTTTAGTTTTTTGCTTTTAGTCCTTTGGAAACATGGGATTATTTTTATTTTATATTTTATGTGCTTATTCTATATGATTATATAGCCCTATGTTTACCTGCTTAGTCAAGGTTTGGAGTTACTATACTTCATACAGCATACATGGGTTATTTACCAGCTTCCGGTGAAAGAGGGATATAAATGTGCTGTTTTCTCTGCCGTGGTCTTTAGAGTATATAATTTTTAGTCTAATCATATGCTATTTCAGCTATTTTTTAACAACTAGAGGTGTGAGCACCTTTTCTGTGGGATGTCTATATGACTCCGCTCTGTATGTTAAACAATGATGATGCCCATACTCAAGATGGCGCTGTATGTTTATCAGACAGAGAATGATGCCCAAACTCAAGATGGCGCCGCCTGTCCCCCTAACGGGACTCAGAGCGAGGCTTGAGTGGGGCTTATAACGTGGTGGCTCAGCACGCTGCCTGTTCCCCATTGAGAACGTCAAACGTATGACGAAACGCGTCTGGGAGGGGCGTGCTGACGTCACCACGTCGTTCGATTGAGGACGGGAGTGTGTCCGGAGGCCGGCCGGCTTCGTTTTACTGTCTTCTCAGCTTTTATATTCTGTACTTATGTAAGTGTTATTCCTTTTATAATAAATCTACTATATACAGTATCACACTATTGGCTCTTCATTATATATGTGCTGCCGAGTCTGGACAGAGAGGGCAAGACGAGGTACACCATTCCGGTCGGGAGTGTGGCTGGGATCGTAATACATCTGCCTTTTTGCTTATTTGTCTGGTAAGGGGACAATCCCGAAGGTCCGTTTAATATCTATTCTTTGGTGTTGGTTCCCATTTTTCACTATATCTGCATACGAGGGTTTGCCCTCTGGTAAGCAGCTCGTACTATTAGCTGTCTCAGCACCTGGTGGGAGTTCTTTCCACAATCCTTCACCTATTCTTGGAGTGCTTTACACACGCCGACTGTCCAATTATATCTGGTAAGCAGATTTTGGAAGTCGTTGCAGTTTACACCCATATTATTTACCTTCACTTTAAAAATATTTTTTCCACCTATGTTTGCATGATTGCATGACACCCACCTCACTGTCCTAGCTATTCAGCGTAGGATTTCATATGATCACACGTGATTTAAGGTTATTTGAGTGTCACTTTCTCTTTCTGGTTTGGCGTGTTTTTTTTAAAACAATATTATGCTATATTTTTGTTAGATCTTTTTGTATTATATCTGTGGATACATGGGACGAGGGCGCCCTTCCTGCTTCACCTGGAGTGTACATCTAAAGGCCCAGGCTGGGTTTAAGCCACTCGCCCTTTTAAGTCTTACTTCTGGTAAGCGCAATATATATTGGAGTGTTCTGCTAATTGTGTCCACCATTATTGTTTCCTTTGGAAGAAGTTTATCACCTACTGATCCTCCTTGTCTGGACTGTAATTGGGACTATCCATTTCATGTTATATGGGACTTCATAATTGGACTTTTATATCACTTATAGCGCGGATTTCTCTTTTTTGATTCCTTTATATTGGCTTTTGAAATTCACAAATGCAGCAATTTAGAAATTTAATGAAAGGTTTAGCACTGGAGAACACTTTTTCAAAGATAAAAAGTGCATTTTATATAAAACTATATAGATCAGACCAAAAATGAGGAACAAATGAGGAGGAATAAGGGACAGAGGGACAATGCTCTAAATCAAGGACAGTCCCTCGGAATCAAGGACAGTTGGGAGCTATGGTCTTGTAATAATAAAAAAAAAAAGTACACAGGTTAAAAGATTCCCATCGACTTCAATAAAGTAGGGAAGATGACAATTTAGAAGTCATATTTGACCTACCTTGCAATGGCTTTGGATGCAGAATGTACCAGAGAGATGCGTTGGATTGCAAGCAAAACAGGTCAAACAGTTACTTCTTGCTAAGGCGACATTTGCATTCAAACACATGAATTTGAGCAGTACTGCATGTGATTAGAAATGGCTGCATTTGATAGAAATATCCATTCAATGAGCTTTTATTTAAACTGACAACAATTTAAAATTGAATAGAGTAACAAGCTCATATACAGTGCCTTGAAAAAGTATGCACACCCCTTGGAATTTTCCACATTTTGTCATGTTTCAATCAAAAATGTAAATGTATTTTATTGGGATTTTATGTGATAGACCAACATAAAGTGGCACATAATTGTGAAGCGGAAGGAAAATTATAAATGGTTTTCAAACTTTTTTACAAATAAATATGTGAAAAGTATGGCGTGCATTTGTATTTAGCCCCCATTACTTTGATACCCCTAACTAAAATCTAGTGGAATCAATTGCCTTCAGAAGTCACCTAATTATTAAATAGAGTCCACCCGTGTGTAATTTAATCTCAGTATAAGTACAGCTGTTTTGTGAAGCCCTCAGAGGGTTGTTAGAGAACCTTAGTGAACAAACAGCATCATGACGGCCAAGGAACACACCAGACAGGTCAGGGATAAAGTTGTGGAGAAGTTTAAAGCAGGGTTAGGTTATAAAAAAGATCCCAAGCTTTGAACATTTCACAGAGCTCTGTTCAATCCATCATCCGAAAATGGAAAGAGTATGGCACAACTGCAAACCTACCAAGACATGGCCGTCCACCTAAACTGACAGGCCGGGCAAGGAGAGCATTCATCAGAGAAGCAGCCAAGAAGCCCATGGTAACTCTGGAGGAGCTGCAGAGATCCACAGCTCAGGTGGGAGAATCTGTCCACAGGACAACTATTAGTCGTGCTCTCCACAAATCTGACCTTTATGGAGGAGTGGCAAGAAGAAAGCCATTGTTGAAAGAAAGCCATGAGAAGTCCTGTTTGCAGTTTGCGAGAAGGTATGTGGGGGACACAGCAAACATGTGAAAGAAGGTGCTCTGGTCAGATGAGACCAAAATTGAACTTTTTGGCCTGAAAACTAAACGCTATGTGTGCCAGAAAACTAACACTACACATCACCCTGAACATACCATCAATGAAACATGGTGGTGGCAGCATCATGTTGTGGGGATGCTTTTCTTCAGCAGGGACAGAGAAGCTGGTCAGAGTTGATGGGAAGATGGATGGAGCCAAATACAGGGCAATCTTAGAAGAAAACCTGTTAGAGTCTGCAAAAGACTTGAGACTGGGGTGGAGGTTCACCTTCCAGAAGGACAACGACCCTAAACATACAGCCAGAGCCACAATGGAATGGTTTAGATCAAAGCATATTCATGTGTTAGAATGGCCCAGTCAAAGTCCAGACCTAAATCCAATTGAGAATCTGTGGCAAGACTTGAATATTGCTGTTCACAGACTCTCTCCATCCAATCTGACAGAGCTTGAACTATTTTGCACAGAAGAATCGGCAAAAATTTCACTCTCTAGATGTGCAAAGCTGGTAGAGACATCCCCAAAAAGACTTGTAGCTGTAATTGCAGTGAAAGGTGGTTCTACAAAGTATTTACTCAGGGGGGCTGAATACAAATGCACACCACACTTTTCACGTATTTGTAAAAAAATTTGAAAACCATTTATCATTTTCTGTCCACTTCACAATTATGTGCCACTTTGTGTTGGTCTATCACATAAAATCCCAATAAAATACATTTACGTTTTTGGTTGTAACATGACAAAATGTGGAAAATTTCAAGGGGTGTGAATACTTTTTCAAGGCACCCGTGAGAGATACAAGGATAAGAATATATACTCTATTTATGGTTTACACTGTAGTCAACTTGTACTAAATTTAAAAATGAAAATGAACTTGTTAAAATGTTAATGCCCAATTCTCCGGAGGAAGAGATGTTAGCAGTGTTTCTATTTTTTCCTGGATGTAGAGCCAGAACTGTGAATGTAATTAGTGGAAGATCTGACTTTGTACCGCGGTATTTCATGGGTTATATTGTGCATGAAGGAGCTGGGAGAAGATTGGAGGAGGAAAAGTTTAACACGAGGTTAAGGAACTGAAGAAAAGTCACCTCTAAACACCATTATAATGTGACCCCCACCAAACATTTACTCATAGAAGCATTGGAGCATTGGGAGCCACAGCAGATGCTAATGTCTCACCTGGTACATTATACAGCTGGGTATAACGATGTCTCTCCACACCATAAATATTCACATAGGGGTAACGTGGAGTCTTTTCATTCCAGGGACAGTTACAGACTGATACACACATTATCCTGCTGTCTATGCATACAGTGCCTTAAAAAAGTATTCGTACCCCTTGAAATTTTCTACATTTTTGTGATGTTACAACCAAAAACGTAATGGTGTTTTATTGGGATTTTATGTGATAGACCAACACAAAGTGGCACATAATTGTAAAGTGGAAGGAAAATGGTAAATGGTTTTCAATTTGATTTACAAATATGTGAAAAGTGTGGCGTGCATTTGTATTCAGCTCCCTTTACTCTGATACCCTTAACTAAAATCTAATGGAACCAATTACCTCCAGAAGTCCCCTAATTAGTAAATAGAGTCCACCTGTGTGTAATTTAATCTCAGTATAAATACAGCTGTTCTGTGAAGTCCTCAGAGGTTTGTTAGAGAACCCTAGTGAACAAAAGGCATCATGAAGGCCAAGGAACACCCACCTAAACTGACAGGCCGGGCAAAGAGAGCATTATTTAGAGAAGCAGCCAAAAGGCCCATGGTAACTCTGGAGGAGCTGCAGAGATCCACAGCTCAGGTGGGAGAATCTGTCCACAGGACAACTATTAGTCGTGCACTCCACAAATCTGGCCTTTATGGGCCTCGTGTGGAGGCTTGTCAGGGCTGGGCTCAGCCCTTCCTTCTCTGAGCTGGATGCTCAGCTGTCGGCTAATTGCCAGCTCCTATCTCTCCACAGCTACTCACCTATTGATGATATCCTGCTCGTCAGTCCTGCCTACTTAAGCCGTCCAGCCCAGAGGATCTCTGCCTTCGCCTTGGTCAACATCACAGAGCCTATCTCCCGCATTCCTGTTTAAAGACTTGCTTGGCTGACATCCCTTCTGGCTCCAGATCCTGCTTGCTGTTTCACTACACTGATCCCGGACTTCTGGCTTGGCTGACTATACGTCACGGTTACTGAACTTTGGCTATGTTTTGACTACGTTTGTTCTTTTTACTTTTAGTATTAAACAAGAGTGATTTAACTGTACTAATGTCTCAGTCTGATTTCATGGTTTCTGAGATTCACAAAGGTAAATGTCTCTCCCTCACATTTTCATTTCGTTTTAATTTGTTAACGAAAATGGAATTGGCAAAGTTTTCGTTGCTGTAAAAAGGCCGCTGACGAAAATTTTGAAGAAAATGTTTTCGTCAACGAAATTAACACTGGTGAGCAACCTCTTACTATTCTTGTGTTTTATAGCAAGGGGTACATTCTTATAGTACATTAAGTTCCTAAAAGACACAGTATCTGACAGAAGCAAGCAGCTGCATAGATACCTTTTAGTCCAGCAGTGGTAGGGAGGCACTAGCTAAGGGGTACATGCACCCCAGGCCAGTCCAGCTCAGTGTCCCAGCGTTAGCAACGTCCATGGTTCCTGTAAAGCTAAAAGCCTATTTATTTCTAAGTGAAAGTTCATGTCTGGCCCTTTATTAACCCTTTCTTAACACTAGTTAATCTTTAATAAAGAATAAACAAAACCAAGAACAAAAATGTAATATATTTCACCTTACCAGTTTGTAGATGTGATGGCTGGAACTGTTTTGTTTTTTTTTACAGTCTTTTTTTATCCATTTAATTCTATTCATCAAGTGGAAAAGGGCAGTAAAAGAACATGTTGCAATTATCATAATGCCATGTTATTCATGTTACAATTCATCTCAATCTTTAAATTAATCCTTTAATGCAAGTACAACCAAAGATTAATGATAGTCAAATGACATATCCTGTACTATAATGTACATAAATGTACGTAAGCCATAGTTCTGACTTAGAGTTTGTACAAGTCAACTCGGAATGCACCCATTTGTTAATAATTTCTTAGTAGATGGGCTGAGGTCAGGAACTGCAACGATAAAAGCCTGAAATAGATCATTGTAAATAATTGTACCATATAGGCCAATATAAAAAAAAAAAATATTCAGGAGCATGGAACTAATAGACAATAGGACAGGGAGGGTCAGTGGGACAACCAATTCAGGAACCCATATATGGTAAACGTTCCGCGCTACCCCCAACTGTGATAAACCAATGTGAAATTTAAATTAGTGAAAATCTATTTTAAAAGTGCATAAAAAACATACAAAATCGCAAATATATGAAACATAAATAATCCTGAGTGCTGCAACTAAAAAACCTTGAACATGAGGTTCTATACAGTATAAAGAAAAAACTTCAGTGCGCTACTCAAATAATAATGTGAATATAAAGAAATGAAAAAATTATAGTTCATATGGAAAATTATGCTATCATAAACCGGAGGTGTGATTCCTCTTTAAATCTTCAGTAAATCTTCCATGGATCTTCTAAGACTGTGCAGAAATAGGAAAAGGGGGCTGCTTACCAGATTTGATGGATCCCCAACACAGAGATCATGCGAGCCTGAACAAACTCCTCTCGGGGTCAGGAACAGCTGGTCTTTGAGTAGAGACAGACTTCCCTCCATGCCTGGTAGTTGAAATTTCAGAGGTGGCAATCCAGAACACTCTCCTCCATTAGCTGCTCCAGCAAGACCACTCGTAGCGGGAAATATTATATTTTAAAAGAAAAGGAGGCGCTTCATTGTGCAGTAGCTTAAAATGCTTTAATCCATGAATGGACAACTGACATCAAAGCATTGGCAGGGTAAAACACCGTAGCAATTAAAAAACACAGCCGACACCGAAGCAGATCAGCTGAGAGTGTGGTGACTTCAGTTCCTCTGGCTCCACCCAACGTACGTTTCTCCTAAACAGGCATCGACTGGGAGAGGAGGCTGTCAGGAACCCAGACAGTAGTAGATTGTCTTTGAATGTGGTGAAAAGGTAATGTATCATTCTAAAACAATCAGAGATCACTTGATGGCTTTCATGTTGTTATGAGGGAAAGGAGGTGATCATGCTACAAATAGTGATTTTTATTTCTTGGCCTAAAGAAATCCCAATTAGTCCAAGTCTGCAAGAAACCAACATTGGTGTCCAAAAGTATTGGACATGGCTTCTTGCAATGAATCATTTAAAACGACTTCCTTTTGGTTGGAATAGTCAAGGATTTCCAGAATCTGGGGATGAAGCCATTTGCTGCATTTACCAGATGGATGGTTAGTAAGGTTTTCATATTTTTAAGGAAGAGAAATACTGTATTAAGTTGGTAGGTTGAAAGATCTAGGTGTGTTCCTGTGATTCTTAGATTTTGCTCCAATATGGAGAAAGAAGTGGGAAGTCCCACGCATGGACCATTGTCCCTTGGGCCAGGTGGCATCTCCAGCATCTTTGTGAGGTGTTTGGATACCAGGAATATATTTTACCAGGCATTACATACCATAATATGATGAAGCATATATGAGGTTTCCTGTATCTGTGTTGCATTTGTTTCTTAGCTATAGTGACAACATTCACTTATAGTATCTTTTGTATCTCTGTATCTACAGTATAGAGAAGCAGCATTGCCACCCTAGCACGAGTTGTCAGTGTACTAAAAGCTGTACTCCTGCTCCCTGTATACCAGTGCTCTCAAGTTCCAGGCCAAAGTGTTGGCACCCTGGCACTTGTGCCTTTCTATTGCCCTTGCAGACCCTGTCTCAACTTCTAAGGGTGCTTGAACAGGAACTGTACAAGAAGCCACTGTCATCTCAGGCTCTGCATACAGGTACGCAACACAGGTAGTGTGTAAGCATTGGAGAACACCTCCCTCCCTCTTTTCTCCATACCATGGGTGGTGTTCTGTATTTTATGGAGAAAACTGGGAATGATGTAACTGATTCCAGTTAGCACAGGAAGTTATCTACGGACCCAACTTCTTTAACATATCAAAAAGGATCAAATAAAAGAAGCTTGTTGTTAAGGTTTACATACCCTTTAATTACTTTTGCTAGTCTTTTAATTCAAAATTTTAATTATTTTCTGTTTATTTGCAAGACTGTTCATATTGTGTGAGCTGAGCATGTATTGCCATGAAGCTGTGTTCACGCTATTCACCTGCCCAGTGTGCAACTATTGTTAAGCTATTATTGCATATTGATATATTGCAGCAGTTAACATCCATGCTGTCATATCTAATTTTCCTGCACGGTATTTATGATTGAGTCATTTTTAAGCGATAATATTTTTAAGATACAGGATCAATCAAATATCACCACAGTCTAAAAATATGAAATCTATTCACCAGACATGTAATCATACAAAATAGTTATATATATATATATATATATATATATATATATATATATATATATATATGTTGGTTGACAAAAACAAACGTTACATACATTTAAAATACCGATTGTGCTACATAAAATTAAGAGTCTCAATTGAAACACCCGCTAATGGGAGTGTTGTACCTTTGAAATGACACAGCAATGATAAACTTCCCAGACATATAACCATACAATAGTTATATATAGATTGGTTGACAAAACAAATGTTACATAAAATTAAAATATAAATTGTGCTACATAAAAGCTTAAATATCAATTGAAACACCCGCTAAATGGGAGTGTAGTACCTTTGAAAGGACACAGCAATGATAAACTTCTCTGTAGAATCAATAACCTTGTAAAAATGACAATAAGACAGAACGTTTTTCACAATTTCAACCATTGCTATACTGCAGGTAAGTAAGTGGTTAACAACGTGAAATAAAATTAGACGTTTGTTATGTCAATAGGATGGAAAATGTGCAAATGAAAAATATTGAAAATGTAATCTTTTAGAGAAAAATCTACAAGGCGGTTACTGATTCGCGAGGAAATAGTTATTCAACTGTATAATAATCAATAAGTAAATATTTAAGGTAACACAAATGTATATAAGGTAAAAATCAACACAACATAATTACCCGTTCCAAAATAACTACTGGTCTGAATTGCTGGTTACCAGAGTTTTTAGAATAGCTGCCGTGGCTTTCAAGATGACTACTCTTAAAGAGGAATTACTTCTTGCGACCTCCAAGTTTCAAAACATAAGGTGTCCAGGAATCTTCATGAATGTAGAGGTATGAGTTGATGAGTGGAGTGTGTGTGTCTGCGTGTGTTATTGAGTCTGTGATTGAGTGTCCTCTCATGGCATCAATCGTGCTCCTAAATACCATCTGAGACAATAGGATCATAAAAATTATAATAAGCTCAGCCCAAAAGGTATGACTTCTTTTCCATTGGTGGAAAAAAAAATGTGGCTTTGACTTTTGAGTTTGCCCCTCAACCCCTTATTTAGGGCTTGTGACATTACTTCCTCACTTGAGAGGCGTTGGCCCTCCTCCATTTCCAGCATTTTGCAGGCTGATGTACGCAAAGTCCTCTTGAACACTGTGGGGGGTTCTGAGGGTCGCAGTAGCCTTCAGAAATAGGACAATTGCCGCCTCCTTCACGTTACTCCTCTTCCTGACACTTTTTGGTGGAAGGCGGAGGGGAGGGACCTACTGGGCCCGGCCACCTCCTGGCCACCTCCCTACTTTCCACGGCCTGGCTGAGGCTTTCCTGTGTATGAAAAAGGGACATCGTTTTAGTTTTTGGTTCATCAATCACACGCAATTTTCAACTCATGACTGTTGCAAATTTAATGTTAATAAATAGAAAAGACTATCATTCTGACCCCAACATTTTTCATTCTTGTCCCAATCATTTGTGGCCACTACTGTCTATTGATATGTAAAACACTTTGTGAAATCAGAAATTAGTTATCAAAACTAACATATATTTCACATCATTCATTTGACAACCAGAAATATTTTGAAGAATGCTATACCTGACTCAAGCTGGGCTCCTCCACATGTTGCTGCCTGGAAGGCCCAGGTTGGACGTCAGAAGCCTCAGCTGGGGGGGAAGGAAGTACGGAAGGAAGACTGGAGAGTGCTGGCCGGGTTCATTCTGGCCTGCCAGAAAATGCAGTCTGTCAAAGTACCACAGCCTGGGTACATAAATGTCATCTGCTGCAGCTGCTGATCTCAGGGAATCCTGGACCTGACGTTCCTTCTAGAATATTTCCTGCCCTGTCTCTTTCGTCACAGTGGGAGAGGAACATGGCGGAGACACAGCATGTGCTTAATAGCAGTGACGAGGAGGAAAGCCCGGAGCAAGAAACGTCCCGATCCAGGAGGAGGAGATTTAAGGCCTCAAATATGTCCTTTGAAGAGATGGTGGAGATGGTGGACATATTGAAGAGGGCTGACTATGATGGGAAGTATGGACTGTACCTAAACCCTAATGTCAGAAAGGCCAAGATCATGACTAAAGTTGTGAAGAGTGTGCGCCCGAATTTTGGGGTACGACGATCCAAGGAGCAATTGAGGAAACGCTGGTCGGACCTCAAATTAAGGGATCAGGATCAGTATAGAAGGATCAAGAAAGTGCTTCTAAAAAGTAAGTACTTGTCATGTGTTCCTATTGTTATTATTACTTGCATGCTGCTCCATGTGCTTTTCTTTACTGTTGTACAGTTTAAAATGGCTACTTTCATGTTCGTGGGCACAGTAATCGGTCGTAGTAAACATTGTTTGTTTGCCAACTAAATACAATGTTTTTGCCAGATACAGGGTTAACTATATTTGGTCATGATAATTTTGATGATTCAGTGTAATGTAAGGGGAGGACACTCAGCAGCTGTTTACACATCTGGACTCTGGAGCACTAGTGTGGGACACCAGAATACATTTTTTAGGGTGACCCACACAGGTGCTCCAGTGGATACTTGGGGTGTCTTCATGTGTAAAACTTATCCAAAAAAAGGTAAGTATTCCAGCTTGGTTAAGGGAATTAATCATGTCTTCAAATTGGAACTCTGCCCAAACAGACAATTGTACACCACTTCCAAGCAATGTTTCACATTCATATTTCTGTCCACAAATATCTGTGTGCTAAGTATACCTTTTGTTTCATTCTCATAGGGGAGAAAAGGCTCACTCCGTCGGAGGACACCAGCAACACCACACCTCATGAAGAAGGTAAGCAGAATATTGTGGTACCTCAGGATGTGGAGGAAGGAGAGGTGGAAGAAGTGCTCTAATTTGGCACCACAACAGGTCAGTGTCGGACACCACAGATTCAGGTAATAGATGTATGCCTTCATATTTTTAATACATGGTGTGTATTTTTATTTTAGGTGATGTTCAGGTTGTGGTACCAAAATGCAGTCATTTCACCAGTGACAGTGCACAACGGCTGATCCAGGAAATCATGTTTTGTAGTTGTGATTTGGACCTTATCAAAGAAAAAAACAAAGGAGATTGAACAAAGACTGAAGAACATGATTGATACTAAGGAGAATCTAAATCCTAAAAAGATTCCTGCATTTTTTTTTCTAAAAATTTTATCTAAAGTTTTAATACAGTTTAAAAGTCAAATATGGAAGATGCACACAGTGTGTTAACATGTGCTATCTGCCATCAGGGGATTTCAATGTACGTGTTTTGTGGGTGCAACCCCTTCATTCCAACTCTAGTAGGTGAAAGGAAGTGGTTGCATCTCCAAAACAGGTCCATTGATCCCCCATGATGGGAGACAACACATGTTGACATTAGGTATGGGATCAGAAAGGAAATCCCCATTTTGACTCACAATTTGTGTCCATCTAAATTTGGCTTTTACAGGGGTGACTTCACCCCATCTGATGAAGGCAAGATCAAGACCTTTTTCACACTATAAAATGTCTGATATTGCCTTCTTTTTTGCAATGTTGAACTTTGTAAGTTCCAGAGTTGTGTATGTTATGTTTGGAAACATGCCTGTTTCTGTATTTTTGAAAAAATTTCAAGGTAAAACTTTGAAAAAAAAAGACTTGGCACTACAAGTGCACTAGGAGAACCTAGGAGACGGATAAAACAAACACAAGCAGTAAATCCAATTCAAGATTTTATCATATCAATTTTTAGTTTAGTTAAAAAATATTTTCAAATTAGCTGGCATAGCAATGGCCCCCCTACCCGTAAAATATTCAACATATTTTTCATGCACTTCACGGGCACTTTGGGGGGGGGGGGGCAAGCCAGGACGGACAGCTTCCACGGCCATCAGTGTTCGTTCCCAAAGTCCGGCCTCATGCCAAACTAAGGCTATATAATTTGGAGCATTTCTTTTTAAAAAGTTGTGCAGGATGCAGCAGCATAAAACAATGTGGTTCAGTTTGTACTCCGCCGGGTTGACAAACATTCTTGCCCAACATCAGTATAAAATTGATTTTAATGTGTATTTAAAGACAAAAAAATAAGGTCCACTTATCAGATTTCTCACCCCCTCTGATGGCCCATTGTCCAAATTTTAGGGGGGGGGGAGGGTTCTAAATGAGTTTGTGAGCCCCAAAAAAGCCTCTGACACTCTGCATGAATTTAAGGACAACAATAACATTTGTACACATTATAGGGGATGTTTAGGGTAAAGCAGTACAATGGAGCTGACAAAATACATTGTTTAAGTGACTAGGCTAGGTGTATATGGGCCCAGGATAGCATGCTGGGGAGGTTAGCGAAGGCAACTATGCATGTAGGCCAAAAAAGGAGCATTAAAAGATTCAAGCATGCATGAGGACAAAGGGGACATTCACAGCATATTACAATCAGCGTAATTATGGAATGATGAAAGAAATACAAAACATTAGCATACATTAAATCCATATAATGTGATGTTAAAACAGAAAACTTACCCTAATATAGTCCTTCTGCATGACCTAAATGATGGCAGAACAGGTCTCCGGAATAATGATCCCCAGAAGCTGGGGGGAGATGCCTGTAAAGAACTTGAGGTCCTGTAGACTTCTCCCCGTCGCCAAATACTGCAAGGTGGTAACTAGCCTCTGCTCCGGAGTGATGGCTTGCCTCATGCAGGTATCCTGCCTGCTAATATAAGGGGTGAGCAAAGCCAACAAAAGGTGAAAAATGGGGTCCGTCATCCGGAGAAAATTCCTGAAATCATCAGGATTATTCTCACGGATCTCACGGAGCAAAGGCATATGAGAGAATTGGTCACGCTGGAGTAACCAATTCTTGGTCCATGAACTCCTCCCCACCCTGTTCATGGACTGGACTTGTGTCAAGATCAGGACCCCAACACCAAGCCCCCGCACAGCACGAACTCTACGACAAGCACGTACACGCAACATGGCTTTAAAACGGTCGGCTGGTCAGAACGAACTAACCGAACGCACTGAACAGCAAGGCCTGTGAAGAGCGAGTTGAAAATCATAAAAGAGCGGACAAGAATGCACTGAAAAACAGATACGAACTGACTCCACGCACTGAAAACCAAACTGAACAGCAGTAAAGCGATCTGAAAAAGCAGGAGTCTGAAAAGCGCGAATCGTCTCTCACCAAACTTCTACTAACACGAGATAAACACGAGATTAGCAGAAGGAGCCCAAAGGGTGGCGCAGTGGCTATTGAACTTCCCTTTTCTAGTCCCGTCATACGTATTGTACGTCACCGCGTTCTTGACGGTCAGAATTTGGTGTGACCGTGTGTATGCAAGACAGCTTGAGCGAAATCCCGTCGGAATTCTGTCGAAAAAACCAACAGAGCTTTTTCCGACCAAAATTCCGATCCTATGTACGTGGCATTAATCTATGCATTTTTACATTATTTTTTTAGTGACATCCCTCATATAAAGTCCCATGACCACTGCCTTTCCTTGTCTATATGGGCTAACTTTAGTGTTTTTTTAATTCATTAAAATGTATTTTTTCCAAATAAAATAGCTTTTGAAAGACCGTTGTGCAAATACAGTGTGACATAAAATAATTCCACAATCGCCATTTTATTCTCTAGGGCAGTGATGGCGAACCTTGGCACCCCAGATGTTTTGGAACTACAGTTCCCATGATGCTCATGCACTCAGCAGTGTAGTTGAGCATCATGGGAAATGTAGTTCCAAAACACCTGGAGTGCCAAGGTTCGCCATCACTGCTCTAGGGTATCTGCTTTAAAAAAAAATATATAATGTTTGGGGGTTCTAATACATTTTCTAGCAAACTATACTAATTTAAACTTGTAAACAAAAAGTTCCAGAAAAGGCCTGGTCTTAAAGTGGATAAGCAACAATAAGTTCTCCCTAGTGACAAGAGATCCCCCAGCAATCAGCATCAATAGACTCTACAGGACTTGCTAACACCCCTTGCCATTACATATATTCAGTGCCAGATGTGCCGGAACTGCATTCCTTCATGTTCCTGCTGAAAAAGCTCTGGGTCTATGAATAAAAAAATTCATCAAGTTGGTGTCTTCACCATTTGCACACCGCATTGGGGTTGATTTACTAAATGTGTAAAATCTGGTGCAGCTCAGCATAGAAACCAATCAGCTTCCAGATTTAATTGTCAAAGCTTAATTGAACAAGCTGAATTTAGAAGCTGATTGGCTACCATGCACAGCTGCACCAGATTCTGAGTACTCCAGTTTTAGTAAATCAACCTTATTGTTTGTATGATTCTATACTAAAATTATAATAATCAGCGCCATCTAGTGACCATAATTAAATATTTTTCTGACATGTACGTCTATCCAAAAAAAGAAAAGAAAATCACATTATGCCCACTAGATGGCATCGACAGACAGGAGATAATCATAATACAAGCAATACACTGCTCCTGCACTGAAGATGCTGAAAACATCCAAATGGCAATTATTTTTTTAAACACAGACCTTGTATTTTGATTGTCATTATTGTATGATGTACTGGTGCTGTAAAATTAATTTTACTTTTCTCTTTGAGCACAAGAACAGGTCCTGGGATTGTTGAAAGGAACCCATCCTCATACTGCAACAAAATATGAATTTTGCTTTCCCTATTCAGGTCTGGTTTCTTTCCTAAATGTACATAATATAACTGGGTACTAACATTTATAGGTAAAGTTGATCCAGGGAAAATCTGAATGCCTCTCCAGGGTATCAGGAGGGATTTTTTTCCCCTGCTGGAGCAAATTGGAGAATGCTTTGCTGGGGTTTTTTTTCCTACCTTTGGATCAACTGTGGGTATAGGATTGTGTATATGGGATTGTTACATAATTACATAGTTAGTAAGGTTGAAAAAAGACACAAGTCCATCTAGTTCAACCAAAAAAAAAAAAAATAATAATAATAATATTGCAATCCCATATACACAATTCTTCACCCACAGTTGATCCAGAGGAAAGCAAAAACCCCAGCAAAGTATGCTGCAATTTGCTACAGCAGAGGAAAAAATTCCTTCCTGATCCCGCGAGAGGCAATCGGATTTTCCCTGGATCAACTTTACCTATAAATGTCAGTACCCAGTTATAATATGTACATTTAGGAAAGAATCAGGCCTTTTTTTAAAGCAATCTACTGAGCTGGCCAGAACCACCTCTGGAGGGAGTCTATTCCACATTTTCACAGCTCTTACTGTGAAGAAACCTTTTCGTATTTGGAGATGAAATCTCTTTTCCTCTAGGCGTAAAGAGTGCCCCCTTGTCCTCTCTGATGACCTTAACCGGTTCCCAACCGGCGCACACCGATGTACGTCAGCAGAATGGCACGGCTGGGAAAATGGGCGTACCCGTACGTCCCTTTGAATTTGCCGCCATGCCATTGCGTGCGTGCTGCCGGCCGGGAGCCCCGTGAGTTGGGTAGCGGGTCCCACAGACTCGATACCCGCGATCGCCTCACGGAGAGGACAAACGGGGAGATGAAAACAAGCATCTCCCCGTTCTGACTAGTGACAGTGTCACTGATCTCTGCTCCCTGTGATTGGGAGCAGAGATCAGTGACGTGTCACACGTAACCACGCCCCCCCCCACAGTTAGTAACACTCCCTAGGACACACTTAAACCCTTGATCGCCCCCTAGTGGTTTACCCCTTCACTGCCAGTGTCATTTACACAGGAATCAGTGCATTTGTATAGCACTGATTGCTGTATAAATGACAATGGTCCCAAAAATGTGTCAAAAATGTCCGATGTGTCCGCCATAATGTCGCAGTCACGATAAAAATCACTGATCGCCGCCATTACTAGTAAAAAAAAAAAGAATAATAAAAATGCCATAAAACTATCCCCTATTTTGTAAACGCTATAACTTTTGCGCGAAGCAATCAATAAAAGCTTATTGCGATTTTCTTTTACCAAAAATATGTAGAAGAATACATATCGGCCTAAACTGAGGAAAAAAAATGTTTTTTCAATATTTTTTTGGGGATATTTATTATAGCAAAAAGTAAAAAATAATGCATTTTTTTCAAAATTGTCCCTATTTTTTTGTTTATAGCGCAAAAAAAAAAAACGCAGAGGTGATCAAATACCACCAAAAGAAAGCTCTATTTGTGGGAAAAAAAGGACGTCAACTTTGTTTGGGAGCCACGTCGCACGACCGCGCAATTGTCAGTTAAAGTGACGCAGTGCAGAATCGCAAAAAACGCACTGGTCAGGAAGGGGGTAAATTCTTCCAGGGCTGAAGTGATTAAAGTGCATAACTCAACAACAAGTTCACTATATGGACTCCTTATATATTTGTACTTGTTGATCATATCCCCCTTAATCTCCTCTTCTCAAGAGAGAATAAATTCAGTTCCTCTAATCTTTCCTCATAGCTGAGCTCCTCCATGTCTCTTATCAGTTTGGTTGCCCTTCTCTGCACTTTCTCCAGTTCCCCCATATCCTTTTTGAGAACTGGAGCCCAAAACTGAACTGCATATTCCAGAGAGAAGAGTAAGGCCTCAATTACAATTTGGTAAAAAGCTAGTACAGGTACCATCATCCCGAAATTGTATAGTGAAAGGGATATGGAGGTGGAGACGTGACGGCAGTTGCTGCTACTGTCTATTCACGTGTGCACCCCCAAGATTGGAAGTTGGGACTGTCACGGTACTCGATAATAATATACAGTTACAAAAATCTAAAAAGATGTGTACATTTTTAATAATTGAAATACAAAATTACAAACATAATATCTACATACAGTCATAAAATCAAGAAAATATACCACACTAAATACAGCGAGTGGGACCCGCAAATTTTTTTGTACGGGGGATGTATGTAAGACTTTTCTCCCGACTGGTTTCGCGGTTGGAACCGCTTCTTCAGGAGGAACAATTCTATAAGGTAATTTAGGATAACTTTAATATATGAATACATTAAGCATATGCAGCAAACATAAATAATCACAGAGGTAGTCACAAACCATAATACACAAGAGGTAAAATTGAGGACAGGCTTACCCACTCAGGCAGGATCAGTGGGACAGCAGGACCCAACACGATTTCCCCCTGCGGCGGACACGGGGGATTATGAACAGACTCTGGTTTGGTAAGGAATAAATAAGAAAAATTTAATGATTGAGGTAATGACAATGTAATGTGGGCGGGTGTAGTGCAGGGGAGTGCATATCCAATGGAGGAATGGTGAACCCGGGATGGTGAAAATGGGAAGGGGGGGAGGGGAAGGGGGAAGGGAAAGGAAGGGGGAAGGGCAATAGGAACAGGGATTGATGGGAAACAGAGGGAAGGGGAAGGGGGAAGGGAAGGGGGGAAGGAAAAAGGAAGGGGAAGGGAGGGGGAAGGGAACCTGTATATTCCAGATGAGGTCTTACTAATGATTTGTACAGGGGGGCAAAATGATATCTCTCTCTCTGGAGTCCATATCTCTCTTAATACAAGAAAGGACTTTGCTCGCTTTGCAAACCGCAGCTTGGCACTGCATGCTATTATTGACCTTAGGATCTACCAGTCACCCAGATCCTTCACTATTGATTCCCCCAGTTGCAGTATGATGTATAAATTGGAGACATCCTGTAAGGACGTTATTCTACTGCATGGCTTAGTGTCATCTGCAAAGACTGAAATGGTACTTTTAATCCCAGACCCAATATTATTAATAAAGATATTTTAAAAAAATTGTATGTTTTTTTTTTTTTTTGGTAGAACTACAGTATATGGACTTTTTTCAACTTTTTAACTATATTACCTCTAATGTAAGCAGCTATCACTTTTGAAAAATTGGCTCGACTTTCCACCCGCACAGTTTTGTCATTTATTCATATTAACTGTGAATGAATGAACTACAAGTCCCAACTATCACCACGGCAGATGGACTTGTAGCTCTCAATGGAACATGAGTGTAATTGTCACCGTACTTGTAGTCCACTGACACTTCCTCCAGCTCTCCAACTAAAAGCCCATACCTCAGGGACCTGGACGAACAATCTGCAGCAGTCAGGTATTGTACTTTTTTTTTTTTTTAAAGGTGTATTTACTGTAGACTCTAAATCTCATCTTTTTTTAATGAAAGAGCCTTTCTTCCCGCAGATGGTGCTCCTACCATTTAATAGTTACACTGAGACTGAGGACCTGCCTATAAAGTAAAAAATTAGATTTGACCAGTGGCGGCTGATCCCGTTGCTACCCCGGTCGGTCACCAGCCCCACACTTACCCATCTAGGTTGCTGGCAGTGCTTCACCCTGCGTCTCCTCCTCCTGGTTCTTTACGGCAGCTTCCCCTGCGTCTCTTCTCTCCTTCTCCTCAGCGGCCAATAGGATTGCTTCTCCTCTCGGATGACGGGTCTCAGGACCCACTGCCTGATTGTCAGGGAGGAGAATTAGGAAGACAACAGTGAATATTAATTCGCTATTGTCACACAACTCGGTGGGCTCGGGGCACTGCGCTCCAAGCCCACCCTTTTTTGAAGCCTATTAGAGCCTCTGGCTCTAATCACCTGCTTCAAAAAATCAAACAAAAAAAAAACCTCATTGGAATCCATACATCCGGTGCCCTGCATGTAGATTAGGGGGCCGGACGCATGGATTAGGGGGTCGGCGCCCCTGCACCCCGTATGGACGGGCCACCACTGGATTTGACCCATTGGGATTAGTCTCCAGTTTTTTTGCAGCTCTTTATAAAGCTGGTAGTACAAGGCTGGTGAATACATTGGATTGAAAGGGAACAAACAATCATCAGCTGATTATTGCAAAAAATGTAGAGTGCAAGGATAGGTGCAAATCTTTTACTAAGCATTCATAAATAATGTTTACTGCAATTACAGATTGAATTCTTAAAATGTTTGTCAGCCCAAAATTTCAAATTCCTGATTAAAGAGGAGTTCCCATTAAAAAAAAAAAATAAATAAATAAAAGTCAGCAGCTACAAATACTGCAGCTGCTGACTTTTAATCGGACACTTACCTGTCCCTGGGTCCAGCGATACGGGGGATTGAAGCCCTGCTCATCTCCCCCTCCGTTTGGCGGCGCCGGCATTGCAACTGTGGGCGCCGGGCTGTGGCTTCACAGCCGGGCACCCACTGCTCATTCGCGAGTGGCGCCGCGTGCTCTGATTGGCCGCTCAGTCATCTGGGACCTGTAATGGGTCCCAGATGATTGACAAAAGGGAGGGAGCAGAGCTGAGCCCTTCCTGTGCCGAGGGGAAGTGATGTCACCAGCCCAGGCACTGAAAGAGGCAGACTACGTGGGACCACCTAGCAACAGGCATTTAGAGGTGAGTAAAAAAAAAAAAAAAAAAAAATTCCAATTTTTTTTTTTTTTTTATGCACATTCATGTATTTTTTTTTTTTTTTTTGGGTGGAACACCACTTTAAGGATGACCTGGATGTTCGAGTTGAACATCAGGTGTTCGCCCGTTGGCTGAACAGCGAATATTATGGGGCGTTCGCGGGAAATTCGAACGCCGCGGAACGCCCCATAATGCACTGTGAGATCGCAGTGCATTGCTGTATGATGATTGGCCAAAGCATGCACCTGACCTGCATCTCCCCAAGGTAATACTTAAAATGTGGCCTGTTAGTAGGCCCTGAGGACAGGAGTGGAGAACCACTGTCCTAAGCAGAACCTTTAGGGCGGCTTTGGGGTTTACACTAGCTGCAGCCCTTGCCCGCCCCTCTAAAAAAGTGATCTGCAGTGGATTGTGGATTGCTATATGTCCCAGGCAGAGAGAGGTAGATGAGTGGGAGACATGAGGGGTGGGGCTGTCAGGTGAGGAAATGTGGCCCCGCCCTCCAGGGGGGCAGCATTGTCAGGAGAGGAGTGTTGGTCCCGCCCCCTGGGAGTCAGAGCAGACAGGATGCCAGATGTTTTGTTATTTGGGAGCAGATCCCAGACAGAGAGGAGAATGATGAGGCTGTCATTGCTGCTACTGCTATGGCTGTGCCTGCTGGTGGTGGGGAAGGAGTGTGACAAGCAGGCTGGACCAGACCAGAGAGCACTGCCAGTGAACCAGGAGCTGTGCCAGCACTGCGGGGGCCGCGTCATGTGAGTGCCAACCTTCCTTATATCACTATAATTACACTGCTGATAACAGAGGGGTGCAGTGCATACAGGTCATACAGCAAAGAGGTGCCTTGTGTGCCCTGCCAGGGAAAAGGGGGGTGTACACTATGTATATATACTGTATACAGTACTTGATGTACAGATCATACAGTAGGTGGGGTACACTGTTTCTTTTTTTTATGTCTAGTCTACAATGTATTATTAATATATTGTGCAGGGTGATTCCTACGTTTTGTACTTTGTTGTAAGAAATACATGTTTCTAGAAGTTGAACTCCAGGAAAAGTAAAAATCCTCCCTTGCAGTGGGGCTGCGCCTGCGCTGCAAGGGTTAAAGGGGTTGTAAACCTTCCTGTTTTTTCACCTTAATGCTCCTATGAGAGAGAGGTGGATTGCTTTTTCTGGTACCATAGAACTAAACAAGCATTTAACCCTAGCAAGGGGGGATTTTTACTTTTCTTAGAGCTGGGCTTTAAAAAGTGTATGTAAAGTCATAACTTTTTGTTTTAGTTTTTTATTGAGTATGGAAGGGTTAATAGCCCTACCAGAGACATCCCTTTATTTCCTGTCTTGGCACCATCTGTCAGACTTGCCCCCCTTGGGGTCAATGGACTGTGCCGCAACGGCAAGCCAAACACTTGGCTCACAGTTGAGGCATGATCTTTTAACCACTTCAGCCCCGGAAGGATTGGACCCCTTAATGACCAGGCCCCTTTTTTGCGATTCGGCACTGCGTCGCTTTAACTGACAATTGCGCGGACGTGCGACGCTGTACACAAACAAAATTGACGTCCTTTTTTCCCCACAAATAGAGCTTTCTTTTGGCGGTATTTGATCACCCCTGTGGTTTTTATGTTTTGCGTTATAAACAAAAAAAGAGTGACAATTTTGAAAAAAAAGCAATATTTTTTACTTTTTGCTATAATAAATATACCCCAAAAATATATATAAAAACTAATTTCTTCCACAGTTTAGGCCGATACGTATTCTTCTACAAATTTTTTGGTAAAAAAAAAAAAAAATCGCAATAAGCGTATATTGATTGGTTTGTGCAAAAGTTATCGACAAAATAGGGGATAGATTTCTGGCATTTTAATTTTTTTTTTTTTATTAGTAATGGCGGCGATCTGCGTTTTTTTTATTATGACTGCGACATTGCGGTGGACAGATCGGACACTTTTGACACTTTTTTTTTTGGGACCAGTGGCATTTATACAGCGATCAGTGCTATAAAAATACACTGGTTTACTGTGTAAATGTCACTGGAAGGGAAGAGGTTAAACGCTAGGGGGCGATCAAGGGGTTAACTGTTCCCTCAGGATGTCCTAACTGTAGGGGGGATGGGCTCACTAGAACATGAAAGAGATCACTGCTCCCGATCACTGGGAGTAGTAGGCAGAACAGGGAAATGCCTTGTTTACATAGGGGACGACACGATCACGGGCCACCGGCGAACATCGAGTCTGCGGGGCGCGCTCCAGCGGAACGCACAAGTTAGCCGCAGATGACGCAGCGACGTATGGTATGGTTTGCGCACCCGTGCCACTTTGCCGACGTATATCGGCATGAGGCAGTTGGCAAATGGTTAAAGTGATTGTAAAGCTTTGTTTGTTTTTTTTGTTTTTTTTTTATTAACCACTTAAGCCCCGGACCATTTGGCTGGCCAAAGACCAGAGCACTTTTTTGCGATTCGGCACTGCATTGCTTTAACTGACGATTGCGCACGTGCGACGTAGCTCCCAAACAAAATCAACGTCCTTTTTTCCCCACAAATAGAGCTTTCTTTTGGTGGTATTTGATCACCTCTGCGGTTTTTATTTTTTGAGCTATGAACAAAAAAAGAGCGACAATTTTGAAAAAAACGCATTATTTTTTACTTTTTGCTATAATAAATATCCCCAAAAAATATATGAAAAAACATTTTTTTTCCTCAGTCTAGGCCGATACGTATTCTTCTACATATTTTTGGTAACAAAAAAAATCGCAATAAGCGTATATTGATTGGTTTGCGCAAAAGTTATCGAAAAAATAGGGGATAGATTTATGGCATTTTCATTATATTTTTTTTCATTAGTAGTGGCGGCGATCTGTGATTTTTATCGTGACTGCGACATTATGGCGGATACGTTGGACAATTTTGACACATTTTTGGGACCATTGCCATTAATAAAGCGATCAGTGCGATTAAAAATGCACTGATTACTGTAAAAATGTCACTAGCAGTGAAAGGGTTAACACTAGGGGGCAGTGAAGTGGTTAATGTGTGTCCTAGTTTGTGTTCTAACTGAAGGGGGGAGGGGACTGTGCAGGGAAACTTACAGATCGCTGTTCATACTCTGTATGAACAGACGGTCTGTCAGTTCTCCCCACAGAGAACTGGAAACTGTGTTTACACACACAGTTCCGGGTTCTCCGTGTGCCCCGAGCGATCGCGGGAGCCCGGCGGTGATGGAGACCGCTGGGCACTCGCATCGGCTCAAGGGGGCACGCGCGCACGCCCCCTAGTGGCCACAGGGCTAAGCGACATTACATAACGTCATTTCGCCCAGCCGTGCCATTCTGCCGCAGTACAACTGCAGCGGCTGGTCGGCATGTGGTTAAATAACAAACATGTTATACTCGCCTCCTCTGTAGAGTTGGTTTTGCACAGAGCAGTCTGGATCCACCTCTTCTCGGGTTCCTCTTTGCTGCTCCTGGCCCCTCCCTCCTATCGAGTGCCCCCACAGCCAGCAGCTTGCTATGGGGGCACCCGAGCTGAGTCACAGCTCTGTGTGTCCATTCAGACACGGAGCCCCGCCCCCTCTCTCCTCTGATTGGCTGACTGACGTTGATTGACAGCCGCATGAGCCAATGGGGCCACTGCTGTGTCTCAGCCAAACAGGAGGAGTGTCCCGGATGACTTAGACATTCGTGGACATCACTGGAGAGAGAGAAGGGGCTCAGGTAAGCAATTAGGGGGTGCTGGAGAGGCTGCTACACACAAAATTTTTTTTTTATCTTAATGCATAGAATGCATTAAGATAAAACACCTTCTGCCTTTACATCCCCTTTAAGGCTTAGTTCAAATACATGCAGTACCGGAAACGCAGCAAATCCTGTGCGTTCGCCACACTGAAATTTCACGGCTTTCATGTGAACCGTAGGGAGTGTCAATGTTAAGTTAACAACACCCCAAAACACTTTGGAAAGCGCAGTGCGATTGACGGAATCAGCATAGGTGTGAACACCCATGCGATTCGATTCCAGTGCGGAAAAAAAAAGGGTCCAGCATCTTTTTTGTTCGAATTTGGTGTGAGATGGCATGTGATTTGAATAGGAATGCGGTGCGATTCCTTTCCGAATCATATATGTGAACCCAGCCTAAAACAAATTCCTGCACCTATGTGTTTAGATGAGTTGTGCAAAGGGCAGCCCATACATGACAATCACAAGAAGGAAGCGCAGGCACCCTTTTTTTTTTTTTTCTTAATCGCAGCGCACTACAATGCATGGCAATAAGTTACCACGTGTTGTGGTATGATTTAGCGAACATGCGTTTGCTGGTCCATTTCAGGAGCCGTTAAGAATGAACGGCACTGCAATCCACCTGCCACGTTCTTGCCACCCAGAAGTGTCAACGGGGCCTACAGAGGCGTATTTATCCTCAGTGGAGACAGAGATGGCATCAAAAACTCAGCAGTGGGTCTAACCCATCCGATCTATATCCAAACAATGTTTGCCTTTACATACACTTTTACCTATGGGTCAGGAATCTTGCAACACTGATTTTAATTTTAGATACACATTAAAAGAGAAGTATGGGTTAAGAGAACCCCCCCCCCCCCAAAAAAAAAAGGTTTGTTCACCGAGGTGGCTGCAGCATCGCCGCTGATCGCTCAGTGTTCCATGAGCAGAGAGCCGGTGACTGTCATTCACTGGCTCTCTGCTTTGCCCCTCCAGTGCTCACTGGAGCAATGGGCTGTGGAGGGGCTGGCTCAGGCTCTCAAAAGCTTGCTGAGAGGCTGAGCCAGCTGCCAGTCTAGGCTCCTGGGCAGATCCCAACCATATCTGTTCAGAGCCTGGACTGGCGCTGTGACGTCAGCTGAAAATAGGTTTCAGGAGTGCAAAACGAACTGTGATCCCTGAAAGAGCTTTGGCTATACTTCTCCTTTAACCCCGTAAAGGTAAAACAAACTTTAAAATTGATGTACAATCCTCATCTATGACTCCCCATGATTTAACTCATGCACCCCTCCCCCCTTCACAAGTGGTTATTATGTTTATGGGGGGTGTTTGGTACTTTTTCAGTGGGTTCTGGCCCTCGCACTTCCAAGTTTCTCACCTAGGCAAGAATGATGCCCCCCCTCCAGCCCGAAGCCTCCTGAGATACTCATGTCACACATCCTTGGAGGCTTCTTCAGGTCAATCTTTGCTACACTGCACATGTGTCGTTGCACAGCATCAGAAGGCCAGCTCAAAGAACCCAGGAGAAGACAATTGGCCTACCGATGATGTCAAGAGTTGATGGTTCTCTAATAAAACACACTAGGGATACTGATGTCACACATCTTAGGAGGCTTCAAGTCAATCTCTGCTACAATGCACATGTGTCACTGCACATCATCGGGAGGTCAGCTGAAAGAACCCGGAAAAGGCAGTTGGCCTCTCATGACGTTAGAGGAGAAGATTGCGGCGCAGAACCCAGAGTGCTGAAACAGAGCGTCGGCTGACACTGGACAACTCTGGATTCACTGGGGAGTTGGTGAATATGCTTTAAGGCCAACTCCGCTGTCATGCTGCACTCACACCTGAGTGGCACATGAGCATTTTTTTATATGTTTTTGGTATGGCATGTAGGGTAGCCTATTCACGTGAATGAGCTGCCGTAAGTTCCAGAAACAAGCCAAACTAGTTCCTGGATCTTTTTTTTTTTTGGAGCTGACTTTGACACTCTTTTTTTAGTGCATTAGATGTGCAATTAAGAATGAATGGCACCCAAACGCACGTCACACGCTGTGCCACGTTTTTTCAGAAATGCGCATGTTTCTGCTACGCTCAGATGTGAATGGGGCCTCAAGGTTAGGGCTCATTCACACTTGCAGCAACCCCTGCCATCCCTCTGAAAAAGTAGTGAGTTGCTTTTCATAGCTGGGAAGCGATATATTTCCTTCTCACTGCCTGTTTTAACCCTCAAAAACCCGCACACCTGCTCACACAGGCACGTGCATTATAAACAGTTGAAGGGAGGTTGCAACACGGCCCCATTAATTTGAGCGGTTTCCGTTTAGCTGCCATACTGTCCACTGATCATTCCATGGGGTCAGTTGAGGGGCTGTAAAACCACATCTCAACTGTGTATTTTTAACGCCCCCTCCCCAACTGCCCATGTGAATAAGCCCTAAGAGGGGAAAAAATAAATTAAAAGATTGATTTATATCTTGCGTTGTTCAAGATAACGTGGGCCTTCATTTGATTGTAAATGGTAATGAATGTCTCCTGATTTCTTTTCATTATCAAAGGAAAACTGTCCCATAATAGTAAAAAAAATTGTATTTTTAAAGTCTATCCATATGTTTCTTGCCATTACCAGGACCCACCACCAAAGAAAAGCCTAAAGTAAGTTTTCCTACTTTTGACATGGGATACCATATATGTGTGCATTATTTGTTGTTGTACCCATAAAAGGACCAAGAAAAAAAAAGTGCGCATTTTACCTTCGGAGAGGGCAATAAATCAAAATCTAATTACAGCAAAACCTCAGATTGCGAGTAATGCGGTTTACAAGCATTTCGCAATATGAGCTTTTTTTTTTTTTTAATTTCAATCCTGACTCGGTTTTGGAGGGTTGTCTCGCAAGATGAGCAGGATTCAAGCCTCTGGGGTGTGCCATATCGCATTTGGCCAGAGGTGCGGGAGCTCCGGTGTTGCTCAGAAAAACTGTGAGCCGCTCGGAGACCACTCGGAAACGGAGTCTCCCAGCTTCTCCCAGTGTTTCCGAGTGTCTCCGGCGCCCCCCCCCACCTCTGGCCACCTCTGGTCAAGGTACTACTGTGTCAGGTATCTGCACACCACACACTACCACAATGTATGTGTATATATATATATATATATATATATATATATATATATATATATATATATATATATACGGTTGTGTTCATAAGTTTACATACCCTGGCAGAATGTATGATTTCTTGGCCAGTTTTCAGAGACAATGAATGATAACACAAAAACTTTCATTTCACTCATGGTTAGTGTTTGGCTGAAGACATTTATTATCAGTCAACTGTGTTTACTCTTTTTAAATCATAATGAGAACAGAAACTACCCAAATGACCCTGATCAAAAGTTTACATACCCTGGTGATTTTGGCCTGATAACATGCACACAAGTTGACACAAAGGGGTTTGAATGGCTATTAAAGGTAACCATCCTCACCTGTGATCTGTTTGCTTGTAATTACTGTGTGTGTATAAAAGGTCAATGAGTTTCTGGACTCCTGACAGACCCTTGCATCTTTCATCCAGTGCTGCACTGACATTTCTGGATTCTGAGTCATGGGGAAAGCTAAAGAATTGTCAAACGATCTGCGGGAAAAGGTAGTTGAACTGTATAAAACAGGAAAGGGATATAAAAAGATATCCAAGGAATTGAGAATGCCAATCAGCAGTGTTCAAACTCTAATGAAGAAGTGGAAAATGAGGGGTTCTGTTGAAACCAAACCACGGTCAGGTAGACCAACTAAAATTTCAGCCACAACTGCCAGGAAAATTGTTCGGGATGCAAAGAAAAACCCACAAATAACTTCAGGTGAAATACAGGACTCTCTGAAAACATGTGGTGTGGTTTCAAGATGCACAATAAGGAGGCACTTGAAGAAAGATGGGCTGCATGGTCGAGTCGCCAGAAGAAAGCCATTACTACGTAAATGCCACAAAGTATCCCGCTTACAATACGCCAAACAGCACAGAGACAAACCTCAAACCTTCTGGCACAAAGTCATTTGGAGTGATAAGAACAAAATTGAGCTTTTTGGCCACAATCATGCTACATTTGGAGAGGAGTCAACAAGGCCTATGATGAAAGGTACACCATTCCTACTGTGAAAAGCAGAGGTGGATCGCTGATGTTTTGGGGATATGTGAGCTACAAAGGCACAGGAAATTTGGTCAAAATTGATGGTAAGATGAATGCAGTATGTTATCAAAAAATATTAGAGGAACATTTGCATTCATCAGCCAGGAAGCTGTGCATGGGACGTACTTGGACATTCCAACATGATAATGATCCAAAAGGCCAAGTCGGCCTGTCATTGGCTACAGCAGAATAAAGTGAAGGTTCTGAAGTTGCCGTCTCAGTCCCCTGACCTCAATATCATAGAGCCACTCTGGGGAGATCTCAAACGTGCCGTTCATGCAAGACAGCCCAAGAATTTACAGGAACTGGAGGCTTTTTGCCAAGAGGAATGGGCAGCTTTACCATCTGAGAAGATAAAGAGCCTCATCCACAAATACCACAAAAGACTTCAAGCTGTCATTGATGTTAAAGGGGGCAAAACACGGTATTGAGAACTGGGGTATGTAAACTTTGATCAGGGTCATTTTGGTAGTTTTGGTTGTGATTATGATTTAAAAAGAGTAAACACAGTTGATTGATAATAAATGGCTTCAACCAAACACTAACCATGAGTGAAAAAGAAGTTTTTGTGTTATTCATATTCTCTGAAAAATGGCCAAGAAATCATAAATTCTGCCAGGGTATGTAAACTTATGAGCACAACTGTATATATATCTTGTCCTGGCACTTACTATCAGAATGTAAACGAGGACTAAAAAATTTGAGCTGCCACCAGAGCCAGAACAGAAATAAGAAAAGAACAGGAAGGGAAACCTTTCAATGGGGTCACGTTGGTTAAGTATCCTAAAGTTAAAAGCTCTTTTACATACATGGGTTTATGACAATGTAGATTGTGTATTGTTGCAGCCTTGGAAGTTAGTCTCCCAGTAGAAAACAGCACATTTCAGATACATATGTGGATCTGACATATCACTATATTGCCAAAAGTATTGAGACACCCACCTTTACACACACATGAACTTTAATGGCATCCCAGTCTTATGCCCCGTACACACGGTCGGACTTTGTTCGGACATTCCGACAACAAAATCCTAGGATTTTTTCCGACGGATGCTCAAACTTGTTTTGCGTACACACGGTCGCACAAAGTTGTCGGAATTTCCGATCGCCAACCACGCGGTCACGTACACCACGTACGACGAGACTAGAAAAGGCCAGTTCAGAACCAAGCGCGGCACCCTTTGGGCTCCTTTTGCTAATCTTGTGTTAGTAAAAGTTTGGTGAGAGACGATTCACGCTTTTTCTGACTCGTGGCTTTCAGATCATTTTCTGCAGTTCAGTTTGTGCTTGTGGGTTTGTATCTGCTCTTCAGTGCGTGCAAGCAAGCTCGTATCGGAGTTTTCTGTGTGATCTTGCCCGCTCGTTGCTGTTTTTCAGGTCGCTCTTCACAGGCCTTGCTGTTCTTCAGTGCGTTCTGTTACTTCGTTCTGAGCAGCCGACCGTTTTCTAGCCATGTTTCGTATGCGTACTCCTCGTAGAGTTCGTGCTGTGTGGGGGCTTGGTGTTGGGGTACTGACCTTGACACAAGTCCAGTCCATGAACAGGGTGGGGAGGAGTTCATGGACCAAGAATTGGTTGCTTCAGCGTGACCAGTTCTCTCATATGCCTTTGCTCCGTGAGATCCGTGAGAATAATCCTGATGATTTCAGGAACTTTCTCAGGATGACGGACCCCGTATTTCACCGTTTTTTGGCTTCGCTGACCCCATATATCAGCAGGCAGGATACCTGCATGAGGCAAGCCATCACTCCGGAGCAGAGGTTGGTCGCTACCCTGCGGTACTTGGTGACAGGGAGAAGCCTGCAGGACCTCAAGTTCTCGACAGGCATCTCCCCCCAGGCTCTGGGGATCATTATCCCAGAGACCTGTTCTGCCATCATTCAGGTCCTGCAGAAGGACTATATTAAGGTAAGATTTTTATCCTTTAATATCACATTTTATTGTATTGAATGTTTGCTAATATATTGTATTTCTTTCCTCATTCCCTAATTACCATGATTGTAATATGCTGTGAATGTCCCCTTTGTTCTCATGCATGCTGGATTTTTAGGTAATCTTTTTTTGTCCTTCATACCTATTTGCCTTCACTAACCTTCCCAGCATGTTCTTCTGGCCCTATATTCACCACATGTAGTCACTTAACAATGTATTTTATCAGCTCCATAGTAGTGTTTTCCCCAAACACCCCCTAAAATGTTTATAAATGTGATTTGTGCTTTAAATTCAGGCAGAGTGCCAGAGGCTTTTTTTTGTAGTGTCCCAAAATAATTTTTATTAACCCTCCCTCCCCCAACTGCTAAGTCAACTGATACCAACTATCTATCTATCCCCAATCATCTATCTGCTGACTTTGCCAAACCCATACACACTATACCCATCTCTTTTGTGGTCAGATGTATGGATGAATTCCCCAAAGCATGTAGTGCAAGGGCCTGCCTGTATACTTTCAAATGGTACTGTTTAAAGTTTTTGTATCCTATTATTATCTTGATAGGTAATAGCAGAATGTCAAAATGTGCTCTAATGTGTACAATGTGTATTTATATCTTTGTATTATGACACTTCTTACCTGTCCAGTGGGCTGCCAATAGTGTAACTTAGGAGGGGCTGTTCCAAGTAATACCCTGTATTTAGGCATTCATCTCTCAATGAAGTGAAGAGGGTTACCTGTCCAAGATCACCCCCCCTATAATGTTAGAAATGGCCCATGAGGGGGGCGTGGCCGAGCGGGGAATGGAGTAAGACGCACACTGCACAGCTCCGCCAGGAATCCTGACGAATCCTCTCAATATCACTGCCATCCTACTACATAGAGACTCGGCTCTTAGTGCACTGTGATCCCCTGACTGTCAGCTATCCTCGGAGGGGTAAACCGGCGAAGATACAATGGCCAGACGCGGACCGGCGGCACGAACGGCACTGGACACCCCTGGCCATGATGGCGGCCTCCCGCCCCGCACGGCGCAGGAAGCTGCCCAGCACCTATTTATCAATTCTGCCCAGAGAGACCTCTCAGCAGCTCTCATGCCTGATCCTGAGGAAGCGCTGCTGGAGGATGTTATGAGCTCCCTGGATGGGATCCCTCCTCAGCTTGCTGCTGCAACACCTTCTGCAAATGTGAGTACTCTCCCACATTCCTCCAATATGGCCCCCGCATCTCTGCAGCAGGACACTGACCCTGAGCCCACACTGCGGGATATCTTTGCTGCAGTTACATCTTGCAGCTCATCTATAACTGCACTAACTGGGGAAGTGAAAGGTATGAAGGGGGAGATTTCCTTAATAAGACATGATATGCAGAAGCTGCGCGAACGCACATCCGCTTTGGAGGGCAGACTTAGTACATTGGAGGATGAGTGGCAGCCCCTACAGAGGGATGTGCGACATCAGTGGTGTCTGTGAATGCGGCCCGATTGGAGGATATGGAAAACCGCCTGCGCAGAAATAACGTGCGGGCGGTCCGGAAAGAGCTGAGGGCAAAAACCCGGTAGCTTTTATTGAATCTTGGCTGAAGGACACATTTGGCAGCACCGTGTTTTCTCCTATGTTTGCGGTTGAGAGGGCCCACCGAGTCCCCTCAAGGCCACCACCACAGGGAGCTCCACCGCGCCCTTTCCTCTTTCGGCTGCTTAACTACAAGGATTGAGATGCCATCCTGAGTAATGCCAGAACAGCTGGGAACCTGAAAGTGGACAATGCTACAGTCTCATTATTTCCGGATTTCTCCGCGGAGGTGCAGCGGCAAAGATCCAAATTCATCGATATCAAGAAGAGGCTAAGGATCCTGTTGTGTTACACTATGTGATTTATTATGCTCTGTGTCTTTAAGATTTGTTCCCTCTGTCTATCTGAACTCTTTCTCTCACCGTAGTTCTGTATATTCTCCTCCCCTTCCTCTCTCTGATTCATTGTGCACAGTATACCTCATTGCTGTAACATCTTACATGTGGCTTACAACTGCAACGTTTTTCTACCTATGAATATCCATCATTAAACGGAACATTCGAGAGGATTCATCGTCTGTCTTTCCAAACAGTGAGTTATTCATTGAGTTAAGCTGCCTGAATTGATGCAAGGGATAAATAGATCACCAGGTCATGTAAGCTCTATGTGAAGCTGAAGATAACATTTATAGCCTTGTAGTTGAGTCAGAACAGTAGAAAAACGAAGTTTCACAGCCTAATTACAAGATTTCTGTATACAGTACTGTTACAGACAAGATTTACTGCCCTCATTGCAAGAAAGAATGAGACAGCAGCACATGGAATCTTCATAACCTCAGACCAGGCTGCAGGGTGTCATATTACAGCACACAGATCCTGCCTGCTTATCACTGAGACATTCTCTGCCTGTGTCAGCCATGAGTCACCACAGCTCTCAATATGAATATACAGCCACTCCAGCACAAGACACTGAGCCAATTGACTTACCCAAACGCTCAGTCAAACCCACCTGGAAAGTGATGGAGAATTATGAAGCCTTAAGAACTGAATTGTTTAATAGCTTGAAGCTAATTTGGGACAGGATTGCCTTTGAATCAAATACAGTGTCTGTTGAAGGTGAATTACTGACACTACAGGGCGCCATTAAACAACTCTCTATCTCTTATGAGCTCTATCAGCTTACCAGTGACAAGTTCATTAATGTCTTACAAAATATGAACACAGAACTTTCACTCGAGGAATTAAAGAATTTCAAGGCTCTTAATCTGGAAAGAGACAGTCTTATCCAGCAAACCAAATTAAAGGCAGAAGCAAAGTTAAAGCTGATACAGGACACTGCATCTCACAGATCTGTTTCCACCAGACATTCTAAAAGGTCTTCTAGAAGTCATAGTTCAAGATACTCAACACTCAGTGAGCGACTTATTAGTGCCCGCGCTGAAGCGGAAGCCAGCAAGGTGCAGGTCGCATATGCAGAAAAGAGAGCAGAATTGGAAGCTCAAACAGCACGTCAAAGAACAGAGTTGGAAACGGAGTCAGTGCTTCAGACCGCACGTCAAAGAGCAGAGTTGGAAGCTCACACCGCACGTCAAAGAGCAGAGTTGGAAGCTCACACAGCACGTCAAAGAGCAACTATAGAAATCTTAAATGAACAGTGTAAACATGACGCAGCTATGGCAAGGCTAAGAGTTTTAGAACAAGGTATCAGTGCAGACGAAGGTGCAAGTGAGAAAGACAGCATCAACCTAAACATAGCAGATATGGAAGATCCCCTCAAACGCACTAAAGACTATGTCCTAAGCCACTGCAGTATACACTCCATTGTCTCCAATGCTCCTGGCAACTTAGAAACTCCTTCACAGCTCCAAGTTAAAGAGGTTCCAGCAACTTCCTGCATGCAAAATCACTCCAATGCATTTCCTGCCTGCCTACCTAACCTTCCTTCTTATGTCACAGAGCATCAGAGCAAGCTGCAAGCAAGTCATCAATTTCCTGTCATCGGTACAGCATTGAATAAATGTACCATTGGAACAACCGACTTCAAGCAAGCAACTCACCTGAACGCATCTGCTGCACCATATTTACCTATGTCCTTTAACAATAATGTCAAAGATAGTGCAATCAGCACCGTTCAGCCAACAGCATCTCACATAAAGGCAGAGACAACTGAGACATCAGAGTTTGTGAGGTACATACTTCGCAGAGAGCTCACAAAGACTGGTCTTACAAGTTTTGATGACCAACCTGAGAACTACAGAAGTTGGAAATGTGCTTTCAGAACTGCAATCAGCGATCTTGGCATTACAGCGGCTCAAGAATTGGATCTCCTGATTAGATGGCTTGGTCCTCTATCTGCTGCACGTGTTAAGCCATTAAGATCAATTTTCATGGACAATCCTACAGCAGGCCTCACAGCTGCATGGGAGCGACTAGAGCAAAGTTATGGCAGTCCAGAAGCTATAGAAAATGCCTTGTTCATGCGCCTGGAAACTTTCCCAAAGATATCTGGTAAGGACAACAAGGAGTTCCAGAGACTGAGTGACCTTCTCCTTGAGCTTCAGCTAGCCAAGGCAGACCCAAAACTACCTGGACTCAGTTACCTTGACACTGCAAGAGGGGTAAACCCAATTGTCTCCAAGCTCCCGTATGGTATACAAGAGAAATGGTCTGCACTAGGATCATCATACAAAAAAGAGAACAAGGTTTCCTTCCCACCATTCTCTTTCTTCTGCAACTTCATCAGGAGAATCGCAGAGACCAAGAATGATCCAAGTTTTTCCTACGGTGAATACAGTCTCTTCTCACCATTTCCTAAGAGTACCAGTCTTCAGGGCAACTATAGAAGCCGTAGAGGCCCAGTATCCGTGAAAAAGACTGACATCCTTCCCACTCCTACCACAGTTGTTACCACGGACAGACAGAGTAGGAAGATTGAAAACCCTAACAGAGAGTGTCCCATTCACAAGAAGCCACACCCCCTCAAAAAATGTATCGGCTTTAGGAAAAAGCCTCTTGAAGAGCGTAAGGAGCTTTTAAAGACATTTAGGGTATGTTTCAGGTGCTGTGCTTCCACCGAACATTTTGCAAAGGACTGTAATGTATCCATCAAGTGCATAGAGTGTGGCTCCGAAGAGCATGTGCTAGCCCTACATCCGCTTGAGCCCAGCTCTGCACAACCTGCTAACTCTCCTCCCAGGTTAACGCATGGCGGGGAGAATACAGACCAAGTGCCTAATTCTACCATAATTTCTTCATCCTGCACTGAAGTTTGTGGAGAAGACCGCTGCGATAAGTCCTGTGCTAAAATATGCTTGGTGAACATATACCACAAGGACCAACCAGAAAAGACTCTAAAAGCCTATGCTATCTTAGACGATCAGAGCAATAGATCGCTTGCAAAATCAGAACTGTTTAATCTATTTGAAATAAAAGGCGAAGCTCATCCTTACACCTTGGGTACCTGTAGTGGAACTACAGAGGTTTCTGGAAGAAGGGCTCATGGACTCATGGTATCTTCTCTCAAAGGTAACTTGCAATTACCTCTACCTACTCTTGTCGAGTGCAATCAGATACCCGCTAACAGGGAAGAAATCCCTACTCCAGCTGCTGCTTTCCATCACCCTCACCTGAAGGTAATAGCAAATGAGATACCGCCACTTGACAAAGATGCTCAGATCCTTCTTCTTTTAGGAAGAGACATTCTAAGAGTTCACAAGGTACACAAACAAGTCAGTGGACCCCCAGATGCCCCATTTGCTCAGCGAATGGATCTAGGGTGGGTCATCATAGGCAACGTCTGTATAGGCAAAATGAAAAGACCTACCAACATTTCGTCATTCAAGACAAATGTTCTGCCAAATGGCCGAAACACTTACTTTGAGCCATGCCCACATCACTACTGGGTGAAAGAGAAGATAGCCAGCCATAGATGGCAACATGGTATCTCAGGTAACACAAGCCCTTTCTCCTGCCACGATGACGACTTCGGCTCTACAGTGTTTAATACAACCAGTGAAGATGACATACTGGCTCCTTCAATGGAAGACAAAGAATTCATCAAGGTAATGGACAATGAGTTCTTTCAAGACGACTCCAATAACTGGGTAGCACCCCTACCTTTTCGTCTTCCAAGAGAGAGACTGCCCAACAACTTGCAACAGGCCATCAGTAGATTCTCCTCCTTAAAACGAAACTTAAGCAGGAAACCAGAGATGCAAAGACACTTTGTCGACTTTATGCAAAATATATTTGACAGAGATCATGCAGAGCCTGCACCCCCACTAAAGGAGGGAGAAGAATGCTGGTACCTACCATCCTTTGGCGTGTATCACCCACGTAAACCAGACCAAATCAGAGTTGTCTTTGATTCCAGTGCTCAGCATGAAGGTGTTTCTCTCAACAACATGCTCCTTACAGGGCCTAACTTGAACAACAGTCTAATAGGAGTCTTGATTCGCTTCAGACAAGAACCTGTAGCAGTTATGGCAGACATTCAACAGATGTTTCACTGCTTCATTGTCAGAGAAGACAACAGAAACTACTTCAGGTTTCTATGGCACAAAGACAATGACATCCACAAGGAAGTTATAGACTTTCGAATGAAGGTACATGTCTTTGGTAACAGCCCTTCTCCTGCAGTGGCAACTTATGGGCTAAGGAGAACAGCTCAGACTGGAGAAGAAGAATATGGATCTGATGCTCGTCAGTTTGTTGAAAGAAATTTCTACGTTGATGACGCACTCAAGTCTTTTCCAACCGCTAAAGAAGCGATTGATCTCCTCACCAGAACAAAGGAGATGCTGGCTACAGCAAACCTTAGACTGCACAAGATTATATCCAACAGCCAGGAACTTATGAATGCCTTTCACTCTGAGGACTATGCCACCAGTCTAAAAAACCTTGATTTGGGTACAGATGTGCCTCCTGTACAGCGAAGTCTGGGTTTGTTGTGGAACATCGAACAAGACACATTCACCTTCCAAGTGTCAACTTGTGACAAATCCTTCACTAAGAGAGGAGTCCTGTCGGTGGTGAATAGCATCTATGACCCACTCGGTTTCTTTGCTCCAGTTACCATTCAAGGTAAAATTCTGCTAAGACAGTTATCTACTGAGAACATAGACTGGGATACTCCCTTACCTAGTGAGAATCAACACAAGTGGGAAAGGTGGAGACATTCTTTGAAGTCACTAGAAAAACTTCAGATTTCCCGTTGCTATGTTCCAGGTTCTATTTCAACTGTTTACCGGAGGGAAATTCATATTTTCTCAGATGCATCAGTTGAAGCTATTGCTACAGTAGCCTATTTAAAGACCTCTGAAATGAATGGGGAATCACACTGTAGTTTTGTCCTAGGCAAGGCAAAACTCACTCCCAAACCTGCACATACCATACCAAGACTTGAACTTTGTGCAGCCGTGCTAGCAGTAGAAATTGCCGAAGTCATACGAAGTGAAATGGACACTAGAATTGATTCTTTCACCTTCTATACAGACAGTAAGGTAGTACTTGGTTACATATACAACCAAACAAAACAGTTTCATGTGTATGTCAGCAACAGGGTTGAACGTATTAAAAGATTCTCCCTACCAAGTCAATGGCATTACGTTCCCACTGAACTCAATCCAGCTGACTGTGGGACCAGAGCTGTGTCATCTGATGTTCTTCAGGACAGCTTATGGCTGTCACCTCCAAGCTTTTTGTGTGAGGAGTCATACTCACCCCCTGTTGACTCCATGTTGCAGACTCACAAGTCTTTACCACTCACCCATGATACTTTGTCTACCTTTCTAGCTGAAGTGTGTGCTATAGTGAACGCAAGACCTTTAGTGCCGGTATCTTCAGATCCTGATGCTCCAGTGATCCTTACTCCAGCTTCTCTCCTTACTCAAAAGATTGGGATTGCTGTAATATCTTCAAGTGAGATTGAACCCAAGGATATCTACAGGCGTCAATGGAAGCAGGTGCAGCATCTCGCCAATGTGTTTTGGCATCGCTGGAGGAAGGAGTATCTTCATCACCTTCAAGGTCGTAACAAATGGCAAACATCTAAGCCTAATCTTAAGGTTGGAGATCTCATCCTTCTAAAAGACAAGGAAGTTTGTCGGAATGAGTGGCCTATGGGTCTTATTACCAAGGTTATGCCCAGTGAAGATAACAAGGTCCGGAAGGTAGAAGTCAAGGTAACCAAGGGAGGATCCACGCGAACCTTCACTCGACCAATTACAGAGTTAGTACTCCTTTTGCCAGGTTAGTGATTTATACAAGGACTAGCCATGCTGTTGGCACGGCGGGGAGTACATTGCTGCTATCTACAGGTTCTACCTTGAACTTTGGAACTCTTTGAAGACGTCATACTTCGGACTACATGTTCTTCAATCCTGTTGGACTTATGTTTATACTTGCTTGTTGCATGTTTTTCATTACAGGTTCCAGAACATTTAACAGTATTGGACTTATTGAATATATATATAATTGTTTATGGTTATGAAATCTAAAGATTTCAGACGGGGAGTGTTGTGTTACACTATGTGATTTATTATGCTCTGTGTCTTTAAGATTTGTTCCCTCTGTCTATCTGAACTCTTTCTCTCACCGTAGTTCTGTATATTCTCCTCCCCTTCCTCTCTCTGATTCATTGTGCACAGTATACCTCATTGCTGTAACATCTTACATGTGGCTTACAACTGCAACGTTTTTCTACCTATGAATATCCATCATTAAACGGAACATTCGAGAGGATTCATCGTCTGTCTTTCCAAACAGTGAGTTATTCATTGAGTTAAGCTGCCTGAATTGATGCAAGGGATAAATAGATCACCAGGTCATGTAAGCTCTATGTGAAGCTGAAGATAACATTTATAGCCTTGTAGTTGAGTCAGAACAGATCCTGAATCTCCAATACTTTATGTTGTATCCGGCAAAGTTGAAAGTGATTGCTAATGGCACGTCCCATTTCTTTGAAAATCCCAATGCTGCGATGAACTGGTTGGATAGAGAAGAGCGTGCCTTAGCACAACGTCCTGCATGAGTGCGGTTTCTCTTTTCTTTACGGCACCTTGTTTAAGCGGTGCTCTGTTGAAATTTGATTCCTTCTTTTTCTATTATGGTGGAGTTGGCTCTCACACCCCCTTCTTATTTTTGCAGAATATTTTTTCTATTTGAGGTTTTTTTTTTTCATTTTTGCACGTCACTTTTATATGCTGATATTTCGGCATTAGTAACATACTGTTTCTAATTTTGTTGGTGCAAGATTTGATAATAATACATGCCCCTTGGGCTACGCAAGAGCCCCCTCTACAGAGTCCTGAGAGGACTGAATTCCCCACGTTGGGGTTTATTATGGTTATGTACGGCCATGTTGGTCAGACACTTTGTTTTCTTTAAGGGTGTACTTTTCCTTTTCCCCTCTCCAGGTGTGACCCTCTTTCTCCTACAGGTTGGACGATTATATGTCTGTTTAACTCCCTTCATACTTATACACTCCAAGCAGTGGCGGGAATTGATGTGTAGGAATATTGTGGTAACTAGGGCAGGCTGGGATGTTTTACTATCTGAAAATAGTACTGTGACACAAAAAGCATGTGGCTCCTCAGCCCTCAATTTTGCCTCTAAAACAGATTGGAAATGGCGAATCGAGGTACTGGGGGGTTAATGCTCCTTTCTTGGAATATTAGGGGACTGGGGGAGAAAACAAAACGGAGTGCAATGTTAAAATATTTGGCTCGAATGCAGCCGCACCTGGTCTGTCTTCAGGAGACTCACCTGCAGCTCAATTCGATTTACATGTTGAAATCACGTAAATATCCTACTCAGTTTCACTCGGTGCACTCCTCCTACTCCAGGGGGGTGAGTGTACTGATATCTGGGAGGATATCTTTTGAATGTCTGCAGCAGAGGATTGATGGGGATGGCAGATTTGTGTTTCTACTGTGTAAGCTCAATGGATATAGGTGTATTGTTGCGGCCATGTATGTTCCTCCCCCATATTCCTCGGACCCTCTAAAGAAATATGCCCAGTTCATAGCCTTATACCCTAATACCCCTGTTATAGCGTTGGGAGACTACAACAATGTGTTAGATACACACTTAGATAGAATATCCTTAAACTCCAGACAAAATGGTCGCTCCCCGGGTACTACCTCATTTGCACTTATGCTTGCTGAATTGGGCCTGTTATTCATGTAGATCGAGGACATATGGTGGTCTTTCACGTATAGATCTGGGCCTGGGCAACACTGCCCTGCTTCAGAGGGTATTGGATTCCGCATATGAACCTAGATTACTTTCTGATCACTCTCCCTTTTGGGTGCGGATAGACGTAGGAACCCAGGAGATTAAGCCCCTCTGGCGGATTAACCCATTCTGGCTGGAGCTATTCCCAGAACCGAATGGGATGGCTGATGCCTTGAGGGAGTTCCTACGCTTCAACAGAGGATCCGCGAGCGCGGCTGTTGTGTGGGACTCTCTGAAGGCGTTCCTGCGAGGATGTCTGATCAGAGGAATTAATGGAGTGAAAAGGAGGTCGGGAGAGTGGGAATCCAGGGTTAGAGAGGATTTACAAACTAGAGAGCAGAAAATGATTTCAGACCCATCCCAGGAGAATAGGGAGGCATGGATTGAGGCTCACTCATTATTCAAGTCAGTATTCTTATCAGCGGCCGAATAACGGAGGTTCTTCCTACAACAGGAATATTATGAAGAGGGCGAGAACACGGGTCATCTCCTTGCCCTACTGGCCAAGGAGCAAAGAGACACGGCTTCCATTCTAGCTATTAAATCGGGGACAGGGGAGACTTGCTCCAGGACAGCAGACATTATGCAGATATTTTATCAATCCTATGTGGACTTATATTCCTCTAGGACTGCATCTAGTTCTTCTGAGCTGGACTCATTCCTGCAGAATTGTCCCTTCCCTCAAGTCTCGGAGAATGAGAGGAGTATGTTGGATGCTCCAATAACTATGGAGGAATTGGCGGAGGCCCTTCAGGGGGCTAAGAACCATAAGTCTCCGGGCTCGGATGGATTGCCTGCTGAGGTTTACAGGAGATATAGTGATATTTTACTTCCACCACTGCTGCAAGCTTTTTCTGCGGCAGAGGAGGAAGGATCCCTGCCGGATAGCATGCAGGAAGCCCTCATAGTTGTGATCCCTAAACCGGGTAAGGATAAACTTCTACCGGATTCATACAGGCCCATATCCCTCTTAAACCTAGACGTCAAACTTTTAGCACGAGTACTGGCAAACAGATTGTCCGGGGTGATAGGGAAGTTGGTGCATAGAGACCAGTCTGGGTTTATACCCACTAGATCTACAACTAACAATATTAGACGCCTCTTTATGAACCTGCAGACCCCAGTGGATAACACTGGAGGTAGGGCTATATTATCCTTGGATGCCGCTAAGGCTTTTGATAGTGTGGAGTGGCCCTACCTCTGGGAGATCCTAGCTCGTTTTGGCCTGGGTGACAGGTTTGTTAAATGGGTGAAGATTCTATACTCAGCTCCTAGAGCGAGGCTTCGCATTAATAACTCCCTTTCCCAGTCCTTTGCGTTACACAGGGGCACTCGTCAGGGGTGCCCATTGTCACCCCCGCTGTTTGCTTTGGCAGTCGAACCGTTGGCTATCATGATCTGTAGTTCCTCTGAGATAGTGGGATTCTGTAGAGGCCTCTCAGAGGAAAAGATCTCACTGTACACCGACGACACACTGCTGTATCTGGGAGATACGGATAAATCTTTGAGGCTACTAATGTCACTTATAATTAAATTTGGAGGATTCTCAGGTTTTACAATAAACTGGTCCAAATCTATTATGATGCCTATAGACCCCATAATTAAACCCGTGCCCCAGGAGGCAAGGCAAATCACCATCACTGAATCATTTCGATACCTAGGTGTGGTGGTGACTCCGGACACCTCTAAGTACCTCAAATTACCCCTGTTGGAGAAACAAAAAGAGAAATCCCTTAGCTGGTGTAAACTTCCCTTATCAGTCGTGGGGAGGATAAACCTAATAAAAATGATCTGGGCCCCGCAATTATTGTACGTCACTCAAAATTCCCCTATGTGGATCTCTAACAAATGGTTCAGGAAAATAGATACACAGATGCGGGATTTCATTTGGAAAAGGAAGGGTGCTAGAATTAGCTTAAACACTTTACAATATCATAAAGACAGAGGAGGTCTAGCGGTACCACACCCCAAACTATATTTTTTGGCCTCTCAACTGCAGCAGTTAATGGGGTGGGGGATGATGATATCTCAGAAGAACCCATAGTACGTTTAGTGGTCCGTACTAACCCGGACTTGAAGGCCAGCTCCCATTTAGAAATGGACCTCCGCAGCTTACCCCCAAATTCACCTACGGCGGATCTTCTTAAAAAAGTATGGGGCGCAGTTCGGGGGGCACTGAAGGTTGTCGGCCCCTTGGAGTGCACCCCCTTATGGGATAACCCAAGATACCCAGAACTTAATAAATTAGAGGGATTTACCCTGTGGAAGCGTAAGGGAATTTGGTTTTTCTCACAGTTATATGTGGGGAATATATTAAAATCTTTTGCGCAATTATGTTCGGAATTTGCACTCCCCAATAGATGCTTTTTTCAGTATCTACAACTTCGACATGCCCTACAGGCCCAGAGTCGGGTAATCCCCGTGTCTGTAACGTCATCCCCACTTCTGAGGGAACTGTTGCATGCGAATGTTAGAAAAGGACTGATATCTACAATATATTCAGTGTTGCTCTCCGCCAATCAGGACCATACCTCCTTAAAATGCAGAGCTAAATGGGTCATAGATATTGGTGACATCGATGATGAACAATGGGATATGGTACTGGAATCAATCCCTAATCCATTTCAGCTTCTCATAGGTTGTCGCAGCTGTTTATTTTGCATAGAACCTATCGGACGCCAACTAAACTGTTTGGTTGGGGCCTGAAAGATTCACCCCTGTGCCCAAAATGTAAAATACATCAGGGTGACCTCATCCATATGCTCTGGCGGTGCCCAAAGCTTAATAGATACTGGAATGAGGTCATACAGATTGTATCCCGGTTGGCTCAGGTGCCAGTGCCCTCCACTCCTCTGGTGTGTTTACTAGGTGCGATTGATGAGGAGATGTACCAGAGGGGAATGTACATTATGCTTACCAGGCTATTGTATCTGGCTAGAAAACTTATAGCTCGACACTGGATGGCGCACACTGTACCAACGGGAAAGCAATGGATTGCACATGTAAACTCACTCCTGATCAGGGAACAATTAGCATACCGTCATAGAAATGCTTGCAATAAATTTGAAAAGATATGGGAGCCTTGGTTGTCTGATCCAGCTCTTGCCCCCCCCACAGCTTGTGATGGATAGACTGTTACGAATTTAGTTTGAAGAATGTGCAGCAGATGGAGGGGGGGGGGAAGGGGAGAGGGGAGGGGATCACACCCTACAGTTTTATGTTAGGTACGTTAAACACCTGTTTGTATTATTCAATAGTAGACAAAGATGCAGTATAAAAACTTTTATTCAGATGTATAAAAATTTGCACTGTATAATTTTGCTTTTTCCTTTTTTTTGGCTGGACCTTGATTTCTTTAATCCTTACGGTAATCTGTATTATCTTTGTATGATCATTTTCTGCATCGGAAATAAATAAAAGAAGAAATGGCCCATGAGAGGGGGTGGGAGGGGGAATATGATAGGTGTACCTTATACTTTGGTGTTATAAAATTCCCCTTAATAAATGTGATCTGGATGTTGGCCAAGAATGTTTTGTGTCTATAATCTGCTTTCCATGGTTATGTGCAATAATAATAATGTTTTTTCTTTTTCCTCAACAGTTTCCTTCCACGCCACAGGAATGGCAGACTGTGGCCTCCCACTTTGCCCAGCGGTGGGACTTTCCTAACTGCGGAGGGGCAATTGATGGGAAACACGTCCACATCGTCCCACCACCCAACTCTGGGTCGTACTATTACAACTACAAGGGGTTCAATAGTATTGTGATGTTGGCGGTGGTATCGGCTACTTATGAGTTCCTGTATGTGGATGTGGGGAAGAATGGCCAGATGTCCCATGGTGGAGTCATCGCCCAGACGGAGTTTTACAGGCGTCTCCAGAATGGCAGCTTGGACTTGCCACCTCCAGAAGACAATGTGGAAGGACTCCCATTCGTCTTCGTTGCGGATGAAGCCTTTGCGCTGGGGGACCATCTTATGCGGCCATTCCCGATGAGGACCCTCACCCCAGAAGAGAGGGTTTTTAATTACCGGCTGGCCAGAGCCAGAAGAGTGGTGGAGAACACATTTGGAATCATGGCCAGCCGGTTCCGCCAATTTCTGACACCCATCCATATGGCGGAGTATAAACTTAATCATCTAATCCTGGCGTGCTGTGTTCTACATAACTTTTTACGCAAACATTCTGCCAACTATGCTGGCTCAGTTGGGCCTGAGGCTGGAATGATCAATGAACCAACCCTGATGGCGCTTGAAAGTGGCCGTCCTGGCTTGCCCTCCCTGAGTGCCCGTGATGTCCGGTTAAGATACCTTGAGTTCTTTGCGGGTAGGGGGGCCATCAATATGCCAGACAATTTGTGAAGCCTTTATCAAATAATTAAAAAAACAAAAACAAATCTTTGGTGACATTTCCTGCTTGTGTTTGTTTTACCTGACCCTGTCAGAAATGTGGGGAGCCCTGAAAATGGCGTGATTGTGTAACCTTATACAAAGCACTGTTGGGTGTTATTTACTAAAGGCAAAGACACTTTGCACTACAAGTGCACTTGCAACTGCACTGAAACTGCACTTGTAGTGCAAAGAGGATTTGCCCTTAGGAAATAACCCCCATTTTCACAGAAAACACCAATTACATCACCACCAAAGTGTTTTAGCGTTGACACAATAATCCACACATTCTTCATTAACAATCATTTTAATACCTGCACAATCACATGTGCATTTAGAAAAGGTTTTTAAAACAAACCAACATGTTTGTTGTATAACATTTTTTGGGGTTGCATTATCACAAATAGAAATGTCCATTTAAGATAAAACAGGCATGTGTAAAACCAACAAGACACAAATCTTGGAACTTACAAAGTTCACATTTGGTAGAACTTGAAGGCAATATCAGACATGAGTATTTAGGAACTGTGTTTGATATTGCGTTCAGATGGGGTGAAGTCATCCCAGGAAAAGCCAAATTTGGAAGATGAACACCAATTTACCAATGTCAACATGTGCTAGCTGCCATCACGGGGGATCAAGGGACGTGTTTTGGGGGAGAAACCCCTTCCTCTCAGCTACTTTATTATTGAGGAAGGGGTTGCACCCCCAAAACGTGTCCATTGATCTCCCGTGATGGCAGATAGCACATATTGGCACACTGTGTGCATCCTCCAAATTTAGCTTTTAGAAAAATCGCTAAAACATTTTAAAATTTGTAGAACACAAAAGAAGAAAGTGATTTTGAGGGGTTTTAAACTCGCCCCAAAACATCAATGATGTTCTTATTTTTTTGGATAACATCATTGATGTTTTTCTTGAGGTTTTCCAATTGTAAATTACACCCCATGATCTCCCTGATCAGGATCTGGGCACTTTCTGATGTGAAAGGATCTGGATCCACAACATCACGATCACCTAAAAAGAGAGAAAACAAACAAAAACAGGTATCAAAAATATGCCGGCATCCATCTCTTACCTGAGCCTGTGGTCGCAGACACTCACCTGTTGTGGTGACAATTTCCACCACGTCTTCTTCCTCCTCCTGCTCTTCTTGGGTTGGGGGTATTTCCCCTTATTCCAGAGGTGGGGGGTCTGTGGTCTCCTCGGATGAGGGGTGTCCTCCGAGTCTTTTCTCCCCTATGTAAAACAAAAATGCTATACTTAGCACACAGATATTTGATGGCAGAACTATAAATAGGAAACATTGCTTGGAAGTGGGGTACAATTGTCAATTTTAGCCGAGTTCCAAGATGTAGCATTTTCAGTGTCCTTTGTCAAGCTGCAATACTTTACCTGTTTTGTACAAGCTTCACAGATGGAGACCCCCCTATAGTATACACTGGAGCACCTACATAGTTACATAGTTACATAGTAGGTGAGGTTGAAAAAAGACACAAGTCCATCAAGTCCAACCTATGTGTGTGATTATGTGTCAGTATTACATTGTATATCCCTGTATGTTGCGGTCATTCAGGTGATTATCTAATAGTTTCTTGAAGCTATCAATGCTCCCCGCTGAGACCACCGCCTGTGGAAGGGAATTCCACATCCTTGCCGCTCTTACAGTAAAGAACCCTCTACGTAGTTTAAGGTTAAACCTCTTTTCTTCTAATTGTAATGAGTGGCCAGGAGTCTTATTAAACTCTCTTCTGCGAAAAAGTTTTATCCCTATTGTGGGGTTACCAGTACAGTATTTGTAAATTGAAATCATATCCCCTCTCAAGTGTCTCTTCTCCAGAGAGAATAAGTTCAGTGCTTGCAACCTTTCCTCATAACTAAGATCCTCCAGACCCTTTATTAGCTTTGTTGCCCTTCTTTGTACTCGCTCCATTTCTAGTACATCCTTCCTGAGGACTGGTGCCCAGAACTGGACAGCATACTCCAGGTGCGGCCGGACCAGAGCCTTGTAGAGTGGGAGAATTATCGTTTTATCTCTTGCGTTGATCCCCATTTCAATGCATGCCAATATTCTGTTTGCTTTATTAGCAGCAGCTTGGCATTGCATGCCATTGCTGAGCCTATCATCTACTAGGACCCCCAGGTCCTTTTCCATCCTAGATTCCCCCAGAGGTTCTACCCCCAGTGTATAGATTGCATTCATATTTTTGCCACCCAAATGCATTATTTTACATTTTTCTACATTGAACCTCATTTGCCATGTGGTCGCCCACCCCATTAATTTGTTCAGGTCTTTTTGCAAGGTTTCCACATCCTGCGGAGAAGTTATTGCCCTGCTTAGCTTAGTATCGTCTGCAATTACAGAGATTGAACTGTTTATCCCATCCTCCAGGTCATTTATAAACAAATTAAATAGGATTGGTCCCAGCACAGAACCCTAGGGAACCCCACTACCCACCCCTGACCTTTCTGAGTACTCCCCATTTATCACCACCCTCTGAACTCGCCCTTGTAGCCAGTTTTCAATCCATGTACTCACCCTATGGTCCATGCCAACGGATCTTATTTTGTACAGTAAACGTTTATGGGGAACTGTGTCAAATGCTTTTGCAAAATCCAGATACACCACGTCTATGGGCCTTCCTTTATCTAGATGGCAACTCACCTCCTCATAGAAGGTTAATAGATTGGTTTGGCAAGAACGATTCTTCATGAATCCATGCTGATTACTGCTAATGATATCGTTCTTATTACTAAAATCTTGTATATAGTCCCTTATCATCCCCTCCAAGAGTTTACATACTATTGATGTTAGGCTAACTGGTCTGTAATTCCCAGGGATGTACACCTGTGTGGCCCCCCTAATAAAAATGGTGTTCTGGTGTCCCACACTAGTGCTCCAGCGTCCAGATGTGAAAACAGCTGCTCAGTGTCCTCTCCTTACACAGAATCTAGTTTGCATTTCATTCTAGTAACAAAGCCATCTACACCACCAAATTAGCTTCATACAAGTAGGGCATAAAAAATGTGGCCAAATACATATGGCCAAAACAATGGTGTTTTATAGTCCGAAAGAAAAATGTTTGATACGAATGAATAATGTGCCCATGAACATGAAAGTTGACATTTTAAAATGTACACTTTTAACCCGGGTCATCACTCTACAGTCTTCCTTCCACGCTTCCTTCCCCCCCAGCTGAGGCTTCTGACGCCCAACCTGGGCCTTCCAGGCAACAACATGTGGAGGAGCCCAGATTGAGCCAGGTATAGCATTCCTCTAAATATTTCTGCTTGTCCAATCAATGATGTTAACTAGATGTTAGTTTGGAGTACTAATTTATGATTGTGATTGATGATGCAAAAACTAAAACCATGTCCCTTTTTCATACACAGGGAAGTCTCAGCCAGGAGGTGGCTGGGCCGAGCAGGCTGCCTGATATGCAGGTCCCTCCCCTACACCTGCAAAGAGAAAGTGGCAGGAGGAGGAGTGCCCTAGAGGAGGCTGCCATAGGCCTCTTTTGGAAGGCTACAGATGCCCTGGGAGCACCACACACCGTGGAGGAGGACTTCGCTGCCATCATTGCCTGTAAAATGCAGAGGATGGAGGAGGGACAACAACTCATGTGTGAGTCCTTAATGTTGGAGGCTCTCAATAAGGGGTTGAGGGCCCAAATAACATCTGATACACACCTTTGTGACCTCACACATGGTCCTCCTCCTCCTCCAGGTCCTCCGACTCCTCCTCCTTCTCCTCCAGGTCCTACTAGTCCTCCTCCTCCTCCAGGTCCTACTCCTCCTCCTGCCACATCTCCAACAGCAGAGACACAGCGTGGAAGGAAGCGTGGAAGGAAGACCAGAGAGTGAGGACCCTGGATCCAGTCTGGTCTGGCAAAAGATGCAGCCTCTTGTGGTACCACAGCCTGGGGAAACAGATGCCATCCGCTGCTTTCCGGATCTCTGTGACTTCTGGACCAGACTGCACTCCCTTACATGTGGACTCCGCAGGCCACCAATTTTGATGTTCAAGAATTGATGTCTGCCCTGGGGGTCAAAGGCTTCGCTAATTTCTGCTGTTTATCCAGCGTTGCCTCCCTCTTTGTTTGGTTCTGAGCCCTTAATAAAGGATTTTTGGTTTGAATTATACTTGCCTATGTGTGTTTTACTTCAAAAAGGACAGTTTGTTTGTGAGGAGGCAGGTACATTTCAAATATACAATGTGAAATTAACAAGGGACACCAACACCAAACAATCTCCTTGAGCTTCAATAATAAAAGATATCAATGGTGTTGTGGTAACTTGACACACAAAACACACACAAAAATATTCTGGAGTAAAACTAAAAATAACATTAAACAAAGATCAGCCTTTGAAAAAATACAAACATAAAATCCAAAATAAAAATGGCTTTAAAAAAAAAAATGATTTATGTCAGATGTGACAAATAAAAATATATTCAGGTAATCCCAATAAAAAATAAAGAAAGAAGTTTGTGAGAAGTGTGTGTGAATATGAGCAGCAAAACTACTTTATTCTTCTCACATTATAAAGAAGAAGAGAGTGCGCTGTATTAAACCATTTTTAACATTGCAGCGTGACGAAAGTGCTGTATCCATTGCGAACGCTAATTTTGCCAGACCGAGCTGTTCCGTGTCGGAATTTCTTCTGAGCATGTGTGTGCGTCTTTGTGCGTCGGAACAGGCCACACACGGTCAGAAATTGACGCGATCGGATTTTGTTGTCGGAAAATTTTATAGCCTGCTCTCAAACTTTGTGTGTCGGAAAATCCGATGGAAAATGTCCGATGGAGCCCACACACGGTCGGAATTCCCGACAACACGCTCCGATCGGACGTTTTCCATTGGAAAATCCGACCGTGTGTACGGGGCATTAGTCCGTAGGGTTCAATATTGAGTTGGTCGGGTAGAATTGCAGCTTACAAAATGATGATATTGCCGCAAATACTATATATATATTCCGCACCCTACCATTGAACATCCCTCAACATTTACTTAAAACATTAAAAAATGTAATGAATTAATAAACCAATAAAAAGTGTAAATTGATAATAGTAACTATTGAATGATTAAACCACAATGTGTTTTCTTCTGGACGAATCTCCTGTGCTGGCCTCCTGTCGTCAGAGAGCTGACTGTCCACTACTGCAAGTGACTTTCACATGTTATTATTTAATGCGATACCTTTTAACATTGAACTATTTAATGCGTTACCTTTTATCATTGAAAACATTTTTGGCTATTGTGTTTTTTTAATTCTGCCTTAATTCTGTGTTACTGTGGTGCTCTCTGCAACAGCTTATAATTTTTCTTACACATTGTGGTTTAATCATTCAATAGTTACTATTATCAATTTACACTTTTTATTGGTTTATTAAATCATTACATTTTTTATGTCTGTTGCAATTTGTTTTTTAACACACCCTGAGCACTGGGCTGTATTTGTTTGTCTTCTGTTATGATCTGTATCCACCAGCTACGGTTGGTCCAGCTGCACGGGGTGTTCTTTTTTCTTTTTCTTTTCTTTTTTGTATAGATTATGGTGTATATATACAAAATGTCTGACACGTGGCGTGGTAGTTACATATGAGTCATATACCACATGTCTTATTTAGAGCACTCCAGGTAGCCCACCATTGGCGCTGGGTTGTTATTGTGTTTTTTTCTACTTAAAAACATTGCAAATCTTGGCTGGAGATATATATGGAATGGGAAAAAAGCCAGATGCTCGCGAAATAACCTCACATCCCATAAAAAAGCGGGTGGCGCAGGACTAGTAGACATACATGACTACTTCTGGGCAGTACGCCTAGACCAAAACAAACATTGGTTCCAAACACCCACAATACATCATTATGGGTGGACATCGAAAAGGCAACAGTACAGATGAAAGTTTTACCCTTACTACTCATGACAGACAGGTGGATACCGTGGGACACAAAAACAATGTATCCTACAACGCAGATATCATTAAAAGCGTGGAGATTCATAATGGGACAAACATGTAGGGACACTCAGGACACACATTACAAAATCCCCTTAACATTCTTAGAGACAAAGATTCCAATGCTGTCAGTCAGAGACTTGACAACTAAGGGCATAACACATATATCAGACCTTTATAATGGTACACCACCTAAATCTGTGGAACAACTCATGACGCAGTATCACCTTCCAACGGATAAGAGGTTTACATGCTTGAGGATTGTACACTTCATCAAATCTCGACCTACACCGACTATATCCCTTCCGAGCAAAATATGGCAATTTTACTCCACAACTAAGCAACACACAAGAGGTATATCCTTTTTTTATAACATCACCAGAGATAAACTCACACTTACAAAAACTGTAGCAATGAAAAAATGGGAGGAAGAAATAGGTATAGAAGTTCCAGTAGAACAATGGCAACAAGCATTCAGGGCAATACACAAAGCCTCTCACTGTGTCAAACACTGGGAATTAGCTATCAAAATGGCAAACAGATGGCATTACACTCCATATAGAATAGCGAAATTCTTCCCTGGAGCTTCACCACACGGCTGGAGAGCCTGTGGACAAATAGGAAACCTACTAAACATGCTTTGATATTGGCCTTCAGTTAAATGCATTTGGAATCAGGTATTTCGAATGATATCTACAATAACAGGAGTACTCACACCCCCAGACCCGGCGCTGGCAATTCGCCATCTGAACATAAAAAAATTCCATACAGACTTTAGGCCAGTCATAACACACATACTACTAGAGACACGTTTACTGATCTTACGAAACTGGAAATCCACAACAGCCATCAATATGTCAGAAATTAATAAAGCGGTTCATAGAAATTACACTTTTGAGCGTCTTTTAGCGATAAATTCTTTACAATGCACATCCTTTGACAAGTACTGGCCTATATGGCACAAAGGTTAATGTTACTGTTAATGAGGATAAAGTAAAACAAAGAAAAATAATATGAACAATTGAATTATTCTGCTTACAATGATTGTTTCTCTGATGTATTGACAACAAAAGTAATGTAATAATTTCCGAGATGTACATCAATTGAATGTGTATATCAATATACCCTTTTTTTATGTTATGTACTATGTTCCTTATAAAACCTTCAATAAAAATCATTGAGAAAAAAAAAATATTGAGTTGGTCCGCCCTTTGCAGCTATAACAGCTTCAACTCTTCTGGGAAGGCCGTCCACAAGGTTTAGGAGTGTGTCTATGGGAATGTTTGACCATTCTTCCAGAAGCGCATTGGTGAGGTCAGGCACTGATGTTGGACGAGAAGGCCTGGCTCGCAGTCTCCGCTCTAATTCATCCCAAAGATGTTCTAATGGTTTGAGGTCAGGACCCTGTGCAGGCCAGTCATGTTCCTCCACTCCAAACTCGCTCATTTTTACGGACCTTGCTTTGTGCACTGGTGCGCAGTCATGTTGGAACAGGAAGGGACCACCCCCAAACTGTTCCCACAAAGTTGGGAGCATGAAATTGTCCAAAATGTCTTGGTATGCTGACGCCTTAAGAGTTCCCTTCATTGGAACTAAGGGGCCAAGCCCAACCCATGAAAAACAACCCCACACCATAATATCCCCTCCACCAAATGATTTGAAGGGGTGGGACATACTTTTGGCAATATAGTGTGGATGAGTGAGTTTGGAGTGGAGGTACTTGACTGCCCTGCACAGAGTCCTGACCTCAACCTAACAGAACACCTTTGGGGTGAATTAGAGTGGAGACTGCGAGCGTCAAACATTTCCCATAGACACACTCCTAAACCTTGTGGACAGCCTTCCCAGAGGAGTTGAAACTGTTATAGCTGCAAAGGGTGGGCCAACTCCATATTGAACCCTACGGACTAAGACTGGGATGCCATTAAAGTGCGTGTAAAGGCAGGCGTCCCAATACTTTTGGCAATATAGTGGATCACAGACCATGGGGAGGGAAGCTTTGCTCCTGATGGTTATTTTCTTTTTCTTTCCAGGTTAACGGGACCGAGCGGTTTTGTGACAGACGGACCCGGGAATTATAAATATAAAACAAAGTGCACCTGGCTGATAGAAGGAAGGTAATATTCACAGAGTCTAACATTTTTTTATTTATTAACTGCCTCCCCTCTTATTGGCCACCCACTGCGATCCCGTCACTCAGACGCCGCGTTCCAGTGCGTGAGCTCCCTGATCAGTATTCATGTGTGCTCTAAATATATGGAGAGAAATGATCCTGTGGATGAAATCACATCTCCTCTGTAGTCCTAAATGCAAAACTGGAATAAATAATGGGAGATCACATTTGTTCTTTTGCTTATCTTTTAATTAGTATCCAACCCTTTAGAAGAGGGGTGCTCAACCATGAGCGCTCTGATGTGGCTCGCTACCTCAAGTGCATGCCTGTGCTTTTGGGATGGCGGGTCGGCAAGCCCAAATCACCATGAATGGGTTGCTGACCTGCCATCCCAGCGCACCAGAGTGCATGGAGCCAGACGCAGAAGCAAGCGGCCATGGAGGGAGCAGAAGCCACAAAAGCTGATGCTTCCTCTGTAGCGCTGACTCCTGTCCCATGTGGAGTTATACCAAGTGTACTTCACCCGGGACCTTTCTAGTATTCTGGAGAGCGATGCCAGCAGTAGCTGGAAGAGGAAAAGGTCAGTGTATTAAACAACACATTCACTGCACTTTTGCAATGGCATAGTTGCCAACATTAATCGGGACGACAAGGGGTTTGAAAATCGGGATTGTCCCGGGAAAATCGGGACTGTCGGCAAGTATGCAATGGGCACATTAGCATTTATAATAAAGGGTAATTATGCTGCTTTCACACTGATCTGCAGGTTTAGCTGTACTGAGCCATAGACTTTTATTATATCCTGTGGGCTTGGTGCGCTTTCAGAAAGTGCATGACACCTGCAGGATCCAATAGAAGTCTATGCCTCAGTGCAGCTAACCCACAGTGCATCATTGTGAAAGCAGCCCGGCAGAGCCTCGCCAGGATCAGGAAAGATCCCGACAATATTGCCGCCTAGTTGACAGCTGGCTTTGCTTTTCAGCGATAAGAGTCTGAGCCAGCCGTGCCTGCCTCCTCCTCAGCCTGGAGTTCCAGTGAGAGATGGTAGAGGCTAGCGGAGAGCGGTGACTAACAGTCACCGCTCTCCGCTTGGAGCAGACCGAGAACTGAGCAGTCAGTGATCATGTGATTGCTAAATTCTAATGCCCCGTACACACAGTCGGACATTGATCGGACATTCCGACAACAAAATCCATGGATTTTTTCCGACGGATGTTGGCTCAAACTTGTCTTGCATACACACGGTCACACAAAGTTGTCGGAAAATCCGATCGTTCTAAACGCGGTGACGTAAAACACGTACATCGGGACTATAAACGGGGCAGTAGCCAATAGCTTTCGTCTCTTAATTTATTCTGAGCATGCGTGGCACTTTGTGCGTGGGATTTGTGTACACACGATCGGAATTTCCGACAACGGATTTTGTTGTCGGAAAATTTTATAGCCTGCTCTCAAACTTTCTGTGTAAGAGATTCCGATGGAAAATGTGTGATGGAGCCTACACACGGTCGGAATTTCCAACAACAAGGTCCTATCACACATTTTCCATCGGAAAATCCGACCGTGTGTACAGGGCATACGTGTTAGAGTCAGCATGGGAGAGCTGCAAGCATCACACAGAGGCTGCATCATGGAGGTGAGCATGGATGCTTGTTTTTCTTTTAAAAGCCCATACTTCTCCATAACTACCTCCCGTCGGCCGTATAGACAAATGACAGCAGGCTGGATCCTCTCTTGTTCTGGGACGACGTCATATGATGTCGCCCCAGTCTCACCGCGCTCACGCGCCTGTGTCCCTGGGACACAGCGCAACCCCGATCTTGGTAAAGAGCCGATGACGCGGCCCTTTACCCATGTGATCAGCTGTGTCCAATCTCAGCTGATCACATGTAAACAAGGAAGTGCCGGTAATTGGCTCTCCTCGCCTCACACTGACAGAGTAGAGTAGAGGAGAGCCGATCAATGGCATCTCCCCACAGGGGAGACCTGTACAGGTAATCAGGGCACTGGTCATCAGTGCAACACCAGGAGTGCCCAGCAGTGATGCCAGTCTGTGCCCAGCAGTGATGCCAATTTGTGCCCATTAGTGATGCAAGTCAGTGCTGCCTTTCAGTGCCTGCTCATCAGTGCCACCCACCAATGCCTATCAGTGCCGTCTATCAATGCCGCCTATACATGCCCATCAGCGCCACTTATCAGTGCCACCTATCAGTGCCCATTAGTGTCACCTCATCAGCGCACATCGGTGAAGGAGAAAAATTACTATTTTCAGGATTTTTTTTTAGCAAAATTAAATTAAATACCACCAAAAGAAAGCTCTGTTTGTGTTACAAAAATTATAAAATGATAAAAGTGCAACAGCGCTAAAAGTTGAAAAATGGCTTGGGCAGGAAGGGATTAAAAGTGCCCGGTATTGAAGCGGTTAAAGATCACAGTGGAAATATTCAAGCTTTTCTTGTAGCAGCTCAGTTCCTCCCTCCCAGCACTGACTCAACTACCCTTGCTCCTCCTCCCATCAATATTTTAACTATAATCTTTAAATTTCATAAACACTCATTTGTGGTTGGTTGAATGACCTTACCAACTTTGAGGATGAATTGCTCCACCGTGCCTGTAGCTACAGAGGTCAGTAAAGGGTTGTTTTAAAGCAAAACATGCTTGGTGCTCGCAGTTCACCCAGGTGTGTTAGAACAGCGAATAAATACTCGCTTTCCTAACACTGAACCGCCTCTCCGCCAATGCTTGGGTCTGTTACCTGTCACTTGATTGGCTGAAACGTCAGGTGCTGTGATTGGACACCTATTGGGAGGAGAGGACGGGAAGCGACTCATGGAGGACACCACTTGCCGCGGGCAGGAGGGGTAGGGTCACAGTTTCGGCATTCGATGGCACAGTGGCAGCATTTGATGGGGACAGTGGCTGCGTTTGATGGGCACAGTGGCTGCGTTTGATGGGCAGAGTGGCTGCGATTGATGGGCACAGTGGCTGCGATTGATGGGCACAGTGGCTGCAATTGATGGTTACAGTGAGGCTGCAATTGATGTTTTTTTTTCCCACACTTTCTCAGTTGGTTTGCCCCCCCAAAAAAAAAAAAATTGAGCACCAGCCGCCACTGTTGTCGGCTGCTTTTTTTTTTTTTTTGACAGCTGTGAGCAGGGATCTGCTCTCCGCTTATAACAAGAATCCAGGAAATGCTGGATTAGGATATTAAGATCGTGGGGGGTTGAATTGAAATCACGATCTTTTAACGATTAATCGTGCAGCTCTATTGTGAATGATTGCTGCAGCCACAGAATAAGGACAAAAAGTGATGTTTTTTTATGTTCTGTCTCCAGACCCAACACAGTGCTCCGTCTCCGTTTCCATCACTTTGCTACAGAGTGCAACTGGGATCATCTCTACGTGTACGATGGCGACTCCATCTACGCTCCTCTGGTCGCTGCTTTCAGGTAATCATTTACTCTTCTCTGGTTGTGTGTTGGTACTACCAGCTTAGTTACAAGTGTGAAAAAACAGGCTATTGTTAGACAACCCTGTATACAGTATAGAAAATATAATATATGCCCTGCAATAATTAATAAGGATACTGGGATTCATGGAGGCGACCGTATAAAGTACAAGCCTGCAAGACTTAAGGGGGTCATAAATATCTGATGTGGATTCCAATATTGTTATACTGCAGAGTAGGGATGAGCATTCATGATTGGGTTCAGACTGAATCTATGTTCGGCCAAGCCTGGACGTAAGCTGTCATTACTGGGCTAATGAGCTGTGGGAGGCGAGTTCCCTGCCCCACAACTACACATACATAAAAGAATGAGAATGCTTGTGACATCATTGAACTATTATGTCAATTATGTCACATGTCAATATTACTTCAATGATGTCCAAAGTCACATGTTCATATTACGTCAATAATGTCACAAGCCACATACACTATATTACCAAAAGTATTGGGACACCTGCCTTTACACACACATAAACCTTAATGTCATCCCAGTCTTAGTCCGTAGGGTTGAATATTGAGTTGGCCCACCCTTTGCAGCCATAACAGCTTCAACTCTTCTGGGAAGGCTGTCCACAAGGTTTAGGAGTGTGTCTATGGGAATGTTTGACCATTCTTCCAGAAGCACATTTGTGAGGTCAAGACACCTTTTGGGATGAGACATCAGATATCGTCCAACATCAGTGCCTGACCTCACAAATGTGCTTCTGGAAGAATGGTTGAACATTCCCATAGACACACTCCTAAACCTTGTGGACGGCCTTCCCAGAAGAGTTGAACAAGTTATAGCTGCAAAGGGTGGGCCAACTCATCATTGAACCCTATGGACTAAGACTGGGATGCCATTAAAGTTCATGTGCATGTAAAGGCAGGCATCCCAATACTTTTGGTAATATAGTGTATCCATTATAGTTAAATGATATCACAAGCCACATGTATATATTAGGTCAATATAGTCACAAGGCACCTGTCCATAGAAGGTCAACAATGTCATGGGCTACATGTCCATATAGGGTCAATGAGGTCATGAGCTACATGTCCATATTAGGTCAATGAGGTCATGAGCCACATGTCCATATTAGGTCAATGAGAATAATATAATTGGTGATATTATCAAACTAATATGGCCACATGTCAATGATGTCACAAGCCACATGTCCATTAAAGGTCAATGATATCACAAACCACATATCCATATTAGGTCAATGATGTCAGAAGCCACATGTCCTTATTAGGTCAATAATGTCACAAGCCACATGTCTATTATAGGCCAATGATGGCACAAGTGACATGTCCATGTTAGGTCAATGATGTCATGAGCCACATGGTCATTTTAGGTCAGTGATGTCACAAGCCACATGGCCGTCAATTATGTCATGAGCCACATGGCTGTATTAGGACAGACTCTAAAGCTGAATATACACTGACTGAATTTTGGCCAGTTCCTGATAAACTGGCCAAACTCTGTTACCTCCCTCCTGCCCAACATCAAAAACCAAAATGAGCCGGTGGAAAATTGTCCAATCAGTTTCAGACACTATTTGGGTATTCTGACAGCTGCTGGCGCCAGCTGACAGAATAAAATAGCTGCAGCAGGAGATCCTATTGTGTAGCTCAGTGGTCATCAACCCTGTCCTCAGGGCCCACTAACAGGCCAGGTTTTATGTATTACCTTGGGGAGATGCAGACTAGAATACTGCAATCACTGACAAGCAAATTATATCACCTGTGATGTATTTCAGTTATCTTGCAAACCTGACCTGTTAGTGGGTCGTGAGGACAGGAGTTGATGACCACTGGTGTAGCGGGAATTTTCTGGGGAAATGATCTAGCTATAAACACATTGCAGTTTTATCCATCTCTTTTTTACTCCCTTGCCAACAATCATCTCTACCCTATCCCTATTAATCTGAATGATCTCAAACTTTGTGAAGATCCCCACCCATTTCTTTCCTTGAATTCTGTGACACGTAGTCGATATGTCCTGTGAGTAGGCACTGCTGTGTCACACATTTCACAGAGCCCGCCTTCTGATCTACAGAGGTGCTGAGAGGAGGAGCTTCAGGAGGCGGAGTCAGTACAGTACAGGGTACAGTCAGTACAGGGATCGCTGCTTGCAGGCAGCAAGGTACCATGGGATATGTAGTCTGTAAAAATCAAAGCTAAACCAAAGGTACAGTATGAACATCCAGGAAGTTGCGGGAAGAGATGGCCGGCAGACAGAAAGACCTGACAACAAAAAAAAGGAGAAACTGTTCAAGAGGGGCTGGTATCAGCTAAGAGAGGATTTCCTCTCTTGTTCCTCTGTAGTAGCTGCACAAAAACAAGGTTGGCACAAAAAAAAAAGAAAAAAAAAAGCTTTAAAGTAAAGTGAAATCTGTTTAATGATCCAATGAGACAGTCAGCAAAAAAAGAAAAAAATGTAATTTTTTTTGGACAGAATGGGAATGGATAGTACGATTGTTAGGTTTTTTTTTTATTACAAATACAGTTCTAGACTAAAACCAGATTGAAAGAGTCCAAGATAATTTTTAATATTGTTAAAAAATAAAATAAAGACATCCTGTGCGTTTTGGAGGTAACACCACTCCCCCTTTGTCAGGGTTACATTAGAATTGTCTTAGTACAGAGGTCAGGAGCATGAAATGTACAACAAAATGAGAAGAATTGATCAAAACTGGAGCAGCTGTGCATAGCAACAAATCAACTTCTATCTTTAGCCTGTTCAGTTAAGCTTTGAAAAGGAAATATAGAAGCTGATTGGTTGCCATGCAGAAAGCCTTCCGATTCTGTCTGCTCCAGTTTTGAAAGATTCCCCTCAGTACCTATAGTGCAGTCAGGAGTGCTGAATGAACGCACAGACCGACTCCCTCCCCAGCACAGGCCCCATCAGCACAGACCGACACTCTCCCCAGCACAGACCGACACCCCCGCCCCCCCCCCAGCACAGACCCCATCAGCACAGACCGACTCCCTCCCCAGCACAGACTTCATCAGCACAGACCGACACTCTCCCCAGCACAGACCGACACCCCAGCACCCCCCCCCCCCCCAGCACAGACCCCATCAGCACAGACCGACTCCCTCCCCAGCACAGACTTCATCAGCACAGACCGACACTCTCCCCAGCACAGACCGACACCCCAGCACCCCCCCCCCCAGCACAGACCCCATCAACACAGACCGACACCCTCCCCAGCACAGACTTCATCAGCACAGACCGACTCCCTCCCCAGCACAGACCCCATCAGCACAGACCGACTCCCTCCCCAGCACAGACCCCATCAGCACAGACCGACTCCCTCCCCAGCACAGACTTCATCAGCACAGACCGACAATCTCCCCAGCACAGACCGACACTCTCCCCAGCACAGACCGACACCCCGCCCCCCCCCCCCAGCACAGACCCCATCAGCACAGACCAACTCCCTCCCCAGCACAGACTTCATCAGCACAGACCGACACTCTCCCCAGCACAGACCGACACACTCCCCAGCACAGACCAACTCCCTCCCCAGCACAGACTTCATCAGCACAGACCGACACTCTCCCCAGCACAGACCGACACTCTCCCCAGCACAGACCGACACTCTCCCCAGCACAGACCAACTCCCTCCCCAGCACAGACCAACTCCCTCCCCAGCACAGACTTCATCAGCACAGACCGACACTCTCCCCAGCACAGACCAATTCCCTCCCCAGCACAGACTTCATCAGAACAGACCGACACTCTCCCCAGCACAGACCGACCCCCCCGCCCCCCCCCCCCAGCACAGACCCCATCAGCACAGACCGACTCCCTCCCCAGCACAGACCCCATCAGCACAGACCGACTCCCTCCCCAGCACAGACTTCATCAGCACAGACCGACTCCCTCCCCAGCACAGACCGACACTCTCCCCAGCACAGACCGACACTCTCCCCAGCACAGACCGACACTCTCCCCAGCACAGACCGACACTCTCCCCAGCACAGACCGACACTCTCCCCAGCACAGACCGACACTCTCCCCAGCACAGACCGACACTCTCCCCAGCACAGACCGACACTCTCCCCAGCACAGACCGACTCCCTCCCCAGCACAGACCGACACTCTCCCCAGCACAGACCGACACTCTCCCCAGCACAGACCGACTCCCTCCCCAGCGCAGACCGACACTCTCCCCAGCACAGACCGACACTCTCCCCAGCACAGACCGACACTCTCCCCAGCATAGACCGACACTCTCCCCAGCACAGACCGACACTCTCCCCAGCACAGACCGACTCCCTCCCCAGCACAAACCGACACTCTCCCCAGCACAGACTGACACTCTCCCCAGCACAGACTGACACTCTCCCCAGCACAGACTGACACTCTCCCCAGCACAGACCGACACTCTCCCCAGCACAGACCGACACTCTCCCCAGCACAGACCGACACTCTCCCCAGCACAGACCGACACTCTCCCCAGCACAGACCGACACTCTCCCCAGCACAGACCGACTCCCTCCCCAGCACAGACCGACACTCTCCCCAGCACAGACTTCATCAGCACAAACCGACACTCTCCCCAGCACAGACCGACACTCTCCCCAGCACAGACCGACACCCCTGCCCCTCCCCCCCTAGCACAGACGGCATCAGCACAGACCGACACCCTCCCCAACACAGACTTCATCAGCACAGACCGACTCCCTCCCCAACAAAGACTTCATCAGCACAGACCGACGCTCTCCCCAGCACAGACTTCATCAGCACAGACCGACGTCCTCCCCAGCACAGACTTCATCAGCACAGACCGACGTCCTCCCCAGCACAGACTTCATCAGCACAGACCGACTCCCTCCCCAGCACAGACTTCATCAGCACAGACTGACAACCTCCCCAGGACAGACTTCATCAGCACAGACCGACACCCCCCCCCCCCCCCTGCGAAGACCAACTCTCCCAGCACAGACCCCATCAGCACAGACCAACACCCCCCCCCCCAGCATACACCAACTCTCCCAGCACAGACTGACTCCCCCAGCACAGACCCCATCAGCACAAACTGACACCCCCCAGCACAGACCCCTCAGTACAGAGAGACCACCCCAGTACAGATGAACACCCTACAGCACAATCTCTTCCAATCTCCCCCAGCCTGCCCCCTCAGTACAGACCCCTCTTTCCTCCCTAGTATAGACCCCCCCCCCCTTTCCATTACCTGCCTATCCATATGCACAGCTCAGTGTAGAATTTTGGCATCATTGAGATGACTGAACTCCAATGCATGTGGCCAAGGGACGTTGTCTTAGCCTGGCCAATGGAAATGGCCGGGGATCAATCCCCAGAAGCCACCGGACTGAACATGACAGCCGCCGGTGGGGAACTCCCGGACACCGCATCGCTGGAGAACAGATGAGAATGAGTTAAACAATATTTTTACAAATGGTACTGTGTATTTTATACTACCAGGGCCCCTTGTCTGCATGGGCCAGTTGATATAACAAAAGGTGAATATTAGCCTTTAAAAGGGAAACATCATAGTAATAGCATAAAAGGTGCTAAAGGACTGGGTGGCCCAGTGGCTACGAAGTTGGCGCATTCCCCTAGCAGCACCAGGGTTGTCAGTTCAAATCCCAACCATGGTGCTACCTGCCTAGAGTTTGCATGTTCTCCCAGTGCTTGTGTGGGTTTCCTCCCACGCTCCAAAGACATGATGGGAGGTTAACTGGCTCCTGGCCCTAGTATATGTATGAGTTAGGGATCTTAGATTTTAAGCCCCCTGAGGGCTTGTAAATTGATGGCACTATACAAGTACCTGTAATATATAATAAATATATTATAAATATATATTATAAATAAAAAATAATAAACCTTTTTTTTTTAATCTGTTGTTTTTTAGCGGCCTTATTGTTCCGGAGAAGGAAAATAACAAAGTTGTTCCAGAAGTTGCCATTACCTCTGGATACGCTTTTCTGCATTTCTACAGCGATGCTGCTTATGCAGTGTCCGGGTTTAATATAAGCTACAGGTAAAACAGCACAGTGCCAGTTGGCAAAATAAATGGCATCCCTAGCACTCCTTCAGCCATAGTCAACTATAAACATGAGCTGACAGTTGCCTGATTTGGCCATTTCAGGAGCAGTGAATGCCACAGATCATGCCCTGCTGACAGATCTGCGGTTTGCACTTCAATAATCACTCATTCACATCATGTCTACTAAACTGCATTCATCAATGCAGGCTCAACGCAAAGACGCATAGAAAACAGTTTTTTTTTTCTATGTGCCTTGTTCATACCATACATGTGTGGTAATGTGCATTGCATAAAAGTTTACAGGGGTCTATCTATAAAACATGTGTTGCATGAAAGTCAGAGACATTTGTGCAAGCAGTGTTAATTTTGGCAGCAAATTTTGATTAAGTTTTAGTCCCATTTTAGTCTTCTGCAATTGTTTTAGTCGTATTTAGTCGACTAAATCTCCAGTACATTTTAGTCGACTAAAACTCATTTTAGTTATCTAAAATCTAATGGGTGTAATTAAATTGTAATGTATTAGTTAACCTTTCTCTACAATTTCCAAACTCATTATATACTACTGGAGTGAAAAGTCTAATATGTTATTATTTATGGTATTGAGGTATGAAAAATGCACTACAGACCAGTGTTAATTTTGAAGTCAAATTTCAATTCAGTTTTAAGCCTCATACACATGATAGGACTTTGTACAAACTTTCCTGTGGATTTTTGTACAAAGGGCGTTGGCCATAAACTAATTAAGCCTACACACAGCAGGACTTTTTCATCCAACTTTCACCAAATCACGTGTTTTTCAGCTCTTTACTGCCACTCTTTGGTCAACTCCTGTATCGGTGAGATTTGACACCTGCGAGCCCCTGCTAGCGCCAAGCTGTCTTGCTCATTGGGAAATGAAAAATGTGTTTTTTCCTTTCGCGATGAACGACAAGCATTGCCGACAGGTTTGGTATGAATCATGAGAGGGAACTCTACGCCAAATTTTAAATAAAAAACCGGCATAGGTTGCCTTCCAGGAGCATACCAGGCCCTTAGGTCTGGTATGGATTTTAAGGGAAACCCCATACGCCGAAAAAACGGCGTGGGGGTCCCCCCAAAATCCATACCAGACCCTTATCCGAGCACGCAGCCCAGCCGGTCAGGAAAGGGGGAGGGGACGAACGAGCGCCCCCCCTCCATACCAGGCCTCATGCCTCAACATGGGGGGGTGGGTGCTTTGGGGCAGGGGGGCGCCCTGCGGCCTCCACCCCACCCCACCCCAAAGCACCTTGTCCCCATGTTGATGAGGACAAAACCCTCTTCCCGACAAACCTGGCCGTTGGTTGTCGGGGTCTGCGGGCGGAGGTCTTATCGGAATCCGGGAGCCCCCTTTAATAAGGGGGCCCCCAGATCCCGGCCCCCCACCCTATGTAAATGAGTATGGGGTACATCGTACCCCTACCCATTCACCTGGGGAAAAAAAGTGTCAATAAAAAAACACACTAGACAGGTTTTCAAAGTAATTTATTAGGCATTTCCGGGGTCTTCTTCCGACTTCGGGGGTCTCTCTGACTTTTCCGCTCTCTCCGGCCTCTTCTCCCGGTGTCCAGTTCTTCTCCCGCTCTCCTCTCCAGGTCTCCGGTTCTCCTGCCGGGCTCATCCACTATCTTCTGCTCTTTTGCCGCTCTTTTGCTAGCGGTGGCCAGGTCTTCTCCGTTGTCTTGTTCCTTCTTCTCGTCTTCCGATGTTGACACGATGCTCTCTCTCGCTGTAATGCCGTGTGCGAGGTGTGCAACGACCTATATAGGCATGCGGCGTGGTCACCGGTTGATGTCACCCGGTGACCCCGCCCCTTATGACGTCACAGTCCCGGGGCATGATGCCCCGTACACATGATCCACAGAACTGTGGATTTTTGTTCGAAGGTTGTTGGCTCAAACTTGTCTTGCATACACACGGTCACACAAATGTTGGCCAACAATTACGAACTTGGGAATGTGGTGACATACAAGACGTACGACGAGCCGAGAAAAAGGAAGTTCAATAGCCAGTGCGGCTCCTTCTGTTTGATTCCGAGCATGTGTGAACTTTTGTGCGACGGACTTGTGTACACACGATCGGACTTTCCGACAACAAAGTTTTGTTGGCGGAAAACTTGAGAACCTGCTATCAAACATTTGTTGGCAGAAAGTCCAACAGCAAATGTTCGATGGAGCATACACACGGTGGGGCTTTCCGACAACAAGCTCACATCCAACATTTCCCGTCGGAAAATCCGACCGTGTGTGCACGGCATTAGTCTTTTGACTAAAATGGCATTTTAGTTTTAGTCCCATTTTAGTCTTTTGACGAAAATGCCATTTTAGTTTTAGTATTTTAGTTAGCTCAATTGTTTTAGTTTTAGTCGTATTTTAGTCGACTAAAATAGTATTCATTTAGTCGACTAAAATGTTTTAGTCGTTTTAGTCAACGAAATTGACAGTGTGCAAGTTAAATGAAGCGTCCCGTATTTTTTCTAAGAAATTAATGCTTCTATCGTCAGCTCCATCTAGTGGCCAAAAAACAGTATAGTTTTTTTGGCCACTAGATGGAGCTAACGATGCAGTCATTAACCACTTGCCGACTGCCGCACGCCGATATACAGCGTGGCCGTGCCCACGGGTACTGCGGATTCGATGTCCTGGCGATCGTGTCACGGAGTGGAAGAACGGGGAGATGCCTATGTAAACAAGGCATTTCCCCGTCTTGCCTAGTGACATGACAGTGATCTACTGCTCCCCGTCATCGGGAGCAGTGATCGCTGTCATGTCAGTAGTAGCCCATCCCCCCCCACAGTTAGAATCACTCCCTAGGACACACTTAACCCCTTGATTGCCCCTAGTGTTTAACTCCTTCCCTGCCAGTGTCATTTAATCGGTGCATTTTTATAGCACTGATTGCTGTATAAATGACAGTGGTCCCAAAATAGAGTCAAAAGTATCCGATGTGTTCGCCATAATGTCACAGTCACGATAAAAATCGCAGATCACTTCCATTACTAATAAAAAAATTAATAATAAAAATGCCATAAAACTATCCCCTATTTTGTAGACGTTATAACTTTTGCACAAACCAATCAATATACGCTTGTTACTTTTTTTTTACCAAAAATATGTAGAAGAATACAGATCGGCCTAAACTGAGGAAAAAATATGTTTTTTTATATATTTTTGGGGGATATTTATTATAGCAAAAAGTAAAAAATATTGCTTTTTTTCAAAATTGTCGCTCTTTTTTTGTTTATAGCGCAAAAAATAAAACTGCAGAGGTGATCAAATACCACCAAAAGAAAGCTCTATTTGTGGGAAAAAAGGATGTAAATTTTGTTTTGGTGTAACGTCGCACGGCCGTGCAATTGTCAGTTAAAGCGACGCAGTGCCGAATAAGTGCTCTGATCAGGAAGGGGGTAAAATCTTCCGGGACTGAAGCGGTTATTACAGGATTTCGTTCAACTTGCACAAATGTTTCTGACATTTGTTTATCAATTTTTTTATCAGTAGACTCTGAAGTATTACAATGCAAGCACAGTGTGGCATGAACACTACAATGGCCTGGGAAGAGAGGACAGCCCATGCATTCCTGCACATTGGTGCATGCAGCTTTTTTTTCCCTGCAATCTGGTGCATTAGGTAACTGATTTAAATGAATGGGCTGCATTAAAGCATGCACACCAGAATGTAATGGTGTTAAAGCAGAACTTAAGATTCGCTGTTGTTCAGTACGAGCAAACAGTTGTTTGTTTTGCAGAAGAGACATGTGATGTCTCTTGTGCAATAAAATGCACCTACCTGCCCGCTCACAGCAATCCCCAGCATACAAACTGAGTTTGCACATGTGCATCTCAGCTTACATCAGCCGGCCCTGATCTCTGTATTCCGAAATGACAACCTCATCCTGCACCGGCCAGTGAAGATGGCCAAAAACCAGTCACTCCAGTTTGCTTTCTATGGCATCTATTTATTTAAAAAAATTGCTGTGCAAATGTCTTAAATGTCTTAGAATTTGCACAGCTGTTGTGAATAATCACTGCAATTTGTTTATTATTTGTGAAATATCATTTGCTATTTATTTTCTATGATCGTCATCTCCATCTAGTGGCCACAATGCAGTATTTTCCTAAAGTGCTGCACTTCAGGAAAATACCGCATTATGGCCACTAGATGGAGCTGTCAATCAAAGGAAATAAATAGAAAATTATATTACAGATAATGCATACATTACGGGGATTATTCGAGTTTGTGTGAATGCTGTTCTTGCAGCTGGACTTTGTAGAAGCTGAATCTCAATCTAATGAACTTCAATATCCTGAAAATAAAAAACTTTGGGATGTTTGTAAATATCGCTCCCATCTTTTTATATTCCAATGCAAAGAATAATCCCCCCCGCCATTTTTGTTCTGGTTTATGGTATTCACATGATTTCCTTTATGTTGCAGCATTGACACCTGTCCCAACAACTGCTCTGGAAGGGGGATGTGTGTGGCGGGGAATGGCACCGGAGTGTACTGTGATTGTGCTGAGAACTGGAAAGGAGAGTCATGTGACATCCCATACTGCCTGGACAGCTGCGGAGAGCCCGATCGTGGGGTGTGCAATCTGAACGGCACCAAGGGATGTGTCTGCAACCCAGACTGGCAGGGTGAGTAGAAGCTATGTTTATTACCGGAGACATTGAACTGTCACACTTGTGAATCGCCATTTATGCAACATCATCCAACATGCATATGTCACCAGGGCAGGAAGTAGAGTTGCCCCCTCATCCCTTTAAACCCAAACACATATGAATTACACAGGTTCTGAGGCTAATTTACTGCAGGTAAGGCACTAAGTGAGTTTTATTACCACCTTAAAGTGGTGTTCCGGACGAAATTATACTTTTTAAATAAAAATACCCCTATAATACACAAGCTTAATGTATTCTAGTAAAGTTAGTCTGTAAACTAAGGTCTGTTTTGTTAATTTATAGCAGTAGTTTGTTATTTTATAAACTTACAGCAGGCCGTGGCCATCCTAAGTGTGGGCATCTGAAGCCAGACTGTATTTCTTCCTGGATCTCATCCTTGCAGATCTCACACATGCTCAGTGCAGCACAAGCAGTGTAACAGGTTTCAGGTCAGATTTCCATAGCAACGGCAGTGTCAGAGGAAGTTGCCGCCCCTTCCCAGAAGGCATTGCAAACAGGAAATGATGCGATGGGCCGCGGCCAGGGAGGAGGAAGTGAAAAATTAATACAGCAGATATACAGTAAGTGCTGAGAAAAAAAATATAAAAATATCCAATTCGTTTACAGTGCACAGTTTAGTGAGGGATGCTGAAGAGTTGTAAAAGTGGGTGGAACTCTACTTTAATTATCCACAGAACCTGTGTAATTAATACGTGTTCGGGTTTAAAGGGATGAGGTTGCAACCCTAACAGGAAGGGACATGCGGGTCTGACAACGCTATTAGGAAGTGGGATTCAGAAGTGACATTATAGCGTTGTCGGCCAGAGAGAGGAAATAGATTAACACCAATGCACACCAACTCTAATGCCGCGTACACACGGTCGGACTTTTCGTCTACAAAAGTCCAACGGACGCTGACGGACTAAAGCTGGCTGGTAATCCGATCGTGTGTGGGCTTCTCCGGACTTTCAACTGACTTTTTTAGCCTCAAATCCGACGTACTTTAGATTTGAAACATGCTTCAAATCTTTCCGACGGACTCGAGTCCGGTCGAAAAATCCGCTCGTCTGTATGCTAGTCCGACGGACAAAAACCCACGCTAGGGCAGCTATTGGCTACTGGCTATGAACTTCCTTATTTTAGTCCGGTGTACGTCATCACGTAAGAATTCGATGGACTTTTGTGTGATCGTGTGTAGGCAAGTCTGTTCGTTAGAAAGTCCGCCGCAAGTCCGTCGAAAGTCCGCCAAAAGTCCGTCGAAAGTCTGTCGGACAGGCTGTCGGTCTTTTGTAGCTGAAAAGTCCGACCGTGTGTACGCGGCATTATGCTGCATACACACGGTCGGAATTTCCACCAAAAAATGTCGGATGTGAGCTTTTGGTCGGATATTCCGACCGTGTGTACGCTCCATCCAACTTTTTCTGTCTGAATTTCCGCCAGCAAAAGATTGAGAGCTGGTTCTCTATTTTTCTGACAGAAAAAGTTCTTGACGGAAATTCCGTTCATGTATGCAATTCCGACGCGCAAAAAAAAACATGCATGCTCGGAAACAATTCGACGCATGCTTGGAAGCATTGAACTTCATTTTCTCGGCTCGTCGTAGTGTTGTACATCATCGCGTTCTTGGCGGTCGAAAGTTCAGAGAACTTTTGTGTGACCGTGTGTATGCAAGCCAAGCTTGAGCGGGAAACCATCCAAGATTTTTCCGACGGAAATTCCGCTCGTGTGTACGCGGCATTAGGGGTGTATTTATAAAAAATATTTCGCAACTATTTGTCCTGTGAAACTGCATGTACATGGGGACAAAATCCATTGTCCCTAGGCTATTTTCTCAGCGGATCAAATGTTAATAATTCATTAAAACATAGTGAATCAGGAAAATACTGTATAGGTATTTATTTCCTTTGATCATCAGCTCCATCTAGTGGCCATAATGCAGTATTTTTTTTTAATTCACTCTACTTTGTATCAATGCATCACATTCAGCCTGGATTGAAAAAAAAGCCTAATAACATTAGATTATGTTCTCATTCGCACAGAGCAAATGTATATGCAGTTTTATAGGATGAATATCTCAGATTTTTTAATTTTTTTTATTTTAAATACACCCCTTAACGACTGTGATGGAAAATACAGTGGTCAGTGATGCCCCATTGCTACTGGGCTGAGATTTTTTGGAGGTGTGGTGGTCACCGCTTCATATGTATTATTTTGGCTATTTCAGGTCCCGGCTGTTCAGTCCCAGTCCCAGCCAACCAGTCGTTCTGGACCCGAGAAGAGTTCTCGTTCCCACAGCTGGCCCGAGCGTCTCACAAGGCCGTGGTGGTGGATGATGTCATGTGGATTGTGGGCGGCTACATGTTCAACCATTCCAATTACCAGATGGTTATGGCGTGAGAACCCCACCTATTTTATATTTTATGAATTTATTTACTTAAATAGTGTGCGTGTGTGTGTGTAATATAAATATATATATATATATATATATATGTATGTGTGTGTGTATATATATATATATATATATATATATATATATATATATATATATATATATATATATATATATGTATGTGTATATATATATGTGTGTGTATATATATATATATATATATATATATGTGTATATATATATATATCGCTTGGTTGCTACTAGTTACTAACATCCACCATGTCACCCTGCTGCCAGACCTCCATCTATCACTTTTCTGAGACAGTCATTTGCGTTGTTTTGTTTTGTTTATTGGGGAATATAACTTGGTTGGGGGAAAGGAAATATAGGATGCTCATAGAACAATTGTTCTGCCATCATATTTATGAATTAGAACAAAAGGTTGAGCCGTGAGGTACTGATGTACACTACACATAACATCTACAGGCGCTTCCCCTGCATACCACCATGCAGACTATTTCTCCTCCTCTGCGTATCTCCTGCAGACTGTTGCTCCCAGGACTTCCACCCTCCTGCACAAACTTCCACTGTAGATCATTATTCTTCCCATCACATCATCCTCCTTTGACAAAAGAGACCACTCTGAATAATCTCAGTTGCTGGCTAGAATTGGTTGCACTGTGAGGTCTACAGTACCCCTCCCTGGCAGCCTAGTAATTTAGTAGCATGTGCTGATTGGTGGACTATTGCTCCCAGCTAGTCCTGCCTGCAAATCCTGTGCCCTCAGGCCGCAGCGATTTGACACTCTCCCCACAGTCTCTCCTCTGGCCTCGCGCCCAGCTCCCCTGGCATGCTTCATCCAGAACTCCACTGTGGTCCACTCACCGACCTTCCTCTGCCCCGAGTCCATGATGGAGAACTTTAACTGGACATACTTTCCGGCAGCTTCTCCAACCCCTCTGTTCCAGAACACTTAATCAATGACCGTGTAAAGATGAAGCTCCCTCCCAGCTCTGCCAGGCTCCTCCGCTAGGCATCACACCCCCCCAGATGGGGATGGGACCCCTGCTGCTGCCTAGTACTCCATTCTCTACGTCTCCAGGCTGACAACTCCTCCCCAGTTGCCTGTTACCTCAGCTTATATGGGAGGCCTGCCAATTCGAGTTGGGGATTGGTCAGGGCTCCCACACAAGCTGCCTGCCACTCCAGTCCTAGGCCCAGCCCCTCTTCCAGAACATTCTCCCTGAAAGCAGGGGAGGGGTCTCAGAACTAAAGCACAGGTGGTCACACCCACTGCTGCACTAACCACTCCCCCCCCGATCAAAACAAGCAGGCCTAGCCTGAAGCATAGGCCTGCCTAAATTTACCTGCCTGACAGTTTCCTTCACAAAAATCCTCACTCTAGCACCTCCCTATGGTAGATTGTGCTATAGTATATAGTATATATATTGTAATATTGGGGGTAATTTAACCCAAGTGTAGCACCTGCTAGCGAGAACAGTCCACACAAATGGACACATGGTCAGCATGCACAGCCCCCACACCCAAACTGGCACCCCCACTTACAGGATTACAGGTTTCTTTATCCAACCAGCTCCAGTCATTTTTTCAAGACACTACAGTCCCATCAGTCATCACAGTAGTCCACTAATACTTCCTCCATCTCCATAGCTGAACATCTGGGCTCTAGATGCTTGGTCAAGGTCATCTAGAGCCCAGGGTAAACATGCCAAACTGCACCCCCCCAAAATGTATGATCATTTTGTGCCAGCAAAATTCCACCCACAAAACCACTGAGCACTAATCCCCCCTAAGCATAAATCCCCCTCCTCCCAGTACAAATCCACCCCCTGCTTAAATCCCCCTTCTCAGCTCAAATATTTGCCCCATCCCCCAATGCCTCCCAGCCCAAATGCCCTCCCCCCAAAAAATGAATCCCTCCTAGCACAAGTCCTCTACCACTAAAATTTCCCCTCTTACTACATATTTTCTCCCCTCCCCCACTTCAAATCCCCCCTTCCCAGCACAAATCCACCCCAAATTCCCCCTCCTAGCACAAATCTTCTTCCACCACCCCCCTCTGCCAACACAAATCCCCCTAAATCGCCACTCTTAGCACCCCCCCCCCAAATTTCCCCTCCTAGAACAACACTTACCTCCTGCCGCTCCCCCAAATTTCCCCTTCCAACACAAATCCCCACCCCCCCCCAATATCCCTATGGCACCCCCCACCTCACATGATACCACAGTGCCCAGGGAAGCTGCCCCTCCTGCCCACCTCTTGTCCCAGCCCTGGACCAGAGGGTGGAGGAAGAGTCTGCAGGAGCCAGTTGCAAGGCTTTGCAAGCTCAATGCAAAACAAAAATAAATGCACATTGTTGCAAAATATTTTTTTTACGCAAAAGGTGGAATTTTCCTATGTTTCTGACTTCATAAATACAGAAAAGCTTGGCCCCACTCCCAATGACTCTCGCTGCTGTCAATGAGGAGGGAGGCGGCGGCGAGAGCTGCTGCTCTTGTGCACAATCACTGGATCGGATCGGGTTTAGGGAAGAGTAAGGGGGGGGGGGGGGGCTGCATCCCATCCATATGGGGCCCAGGTGCGCCGCCCCCCTAATCCATGTGCTCGGCCCCTAATTTACATGCAGGTCGCTGCACACATGGATTCCAATGGGAGGTTTTTATTGTTTTAGAAGCATGTGATTAGAGCCTGCGTAGCTCTGACAGCAGCTCATGTAATTGTCAGTTTCTGGATTGTGTCTTGGACAGGTATGACCTCGTCTCCCGTAAGTGGCTTCCTCTGAGCAGTTCAGCCAACTCAGTCGCTGCAAGATATGGCCATTCTGTGGCAGGATACAAGGTACAACTCTGGACTTGGGGACCCATAAAGTTAGACTCTAGAAATTAATAACAGGTGGTTTGAAGCTGAAGTTTAGAAAATGATTTGGGGATACAACACCAAGCACATTAAATTCGTAGTTATGTGTAATGGTGTATATTCTATTACCTGTGGCGACTGCGTCTGCTAAAAATCGTCCCTGCAGTGCCCCCTTCAGTCATCAGATACTGCCCTGAGCAACTGTCTTCTGGTGCTGTGAAGGTTAACAGCAGTCGCTGCTACTGTGAAAAGTTGCGCCGCCTGCCTGTCCTCCTCCGCTATTCACAGAGCTCATATTGCTACTCTTCCACAATGCATTGCATTCTGTGAATGGAGGAGGAGCGGCTGAATGACAGGATTTCCACTGCCCATTCACAGAACTATATACTACTACTCTTCCACAATGCATTGCATTCTGTGAATGTAGGAGCGGATTCATGTCAGGATCTCCACCACCCATTCACAGAACTAATATTAAACACTTCAGCCCCGGAAGGATTTACCCCCTTAATGACCAGGCCGTTTTTTGCCACACGGCGACGTTTTAACTGACAACTGCGCGGTCATACTGTACCCAAACAAAATTGATGTCCTCTTCTCCCCACAAATAGAGCATTATTTTGGTGGTATTTGATCACCTCTGCGGTTTTAATTTTTCTGCGCTATAAACAAAAAAAAAGACCGACAATTTTGAAAAAAATATATTTTTTGCTATAATAAATATCCCAAAAAAATTAAATGTAAAAAAAATTAATTTCTTCACCAATTTAGGCCAATATGTATTCTTCTTCTACATAATTTTGGTGAAAAAAAAATCGCATTTGTATTGATTGGTTTGTGCAAAAGTTATAGCGTCTACAAAATTGGTGATACGTTTATGGCATTTTTGTTATGATTTTTTTTTTTTTACTAGTAATGGCGGTGATCAGCGATTTTTAGCGGGACTGAGACATTGCGGCGGACAGATCGGACACTTTTGACACTTTTTTGGGAACAGTGATCAGAGCTAAAAATAGCCACTGATTATTGTATAAATGTCACTGGCAGGGAAGGGGTTAACACTAGGGGGCAATCAAGGGGTTAAGTGTTCCCTAGGGAGGTGTTTCTAACTGTGGGGGGGGGGGATGGGAATGACAGGGAGTAGAGAGAGATCGCTGTTCCTGATCACTAGGAACAGACAATCTCTCTCTACTCCATTGTCAGAACGAGGATGAGTTTGTTTCTGGCTCTCTGTGGAATGATCGAGGGTGGCCGTTGGCGCGTGCCTGCTATAGCTGTTAAAGGGACAGACGTACAGCTACAGCGATTTGCGCAGCCGAGCCAACCTGCCACAGTATAACTGCGGCGGCTGGTTGGCAAGCAGTTAAAAGAGAAGTATGAGTATTTTTTTTATTGTAGAATCATACTTACTTAGGTGGATGCAGCATAGTTGCGATGCTGCATCTGTCCCCCCCGCCGGTTCTAAGGCTGAGAATCGAGCGATCAAACACTGCCAATCGCTCAGTTCTCAGAGCTCCCTGAGCAGAGAGCTGTTGACTGACTCTCTGACTCTCTGCTCTGCCCCTTGAGTGCTCACTGGAGCGCTGGGCTGTGGAGGGGGCGGGAGCAGCTGGCTCAGGCTCTCGGCGGCTCGGTGAGAGGATGAGCTGGGTGCCAATTCAGGCATGTGGGCAGATCCCAGCCATGTGGTCACGATCTTTTTCGCTGGACCGGCTCAGTGATGTCAGCCAACAGCAGACTTCAGCTGTCTGTCTGCTGAAAACGGGTCAAAGGAGTGCAGAATGATCTGCACTCCTGTGATCCACAGAAGTACAGCCAAACAAGCTTTGGCTGTACTTCTCCTTTTAATACTCTTCCACAATGCAGTACATTCTGTAAATTGGGGAGGAGCATTTGAATGACAAGATCCCCTCTGTCTATTCACAGAACTCGTATTACTACTCTTCCACGAAGCAATGCATTCTGTGAATGGAGGAGCAGTTGAATGACAGGCTCTCCACTACCCATTGACAGAACTTATATTACTACTTTTCCACAATACATCACATTCTGTGAATGGAGGTGGAGCAGTTGAACGACAAGATATCCACTGCTCATTCACAGAAGTCATATTACTACTCTTCCATAATGTATCACATTCTGTGAAAGGAGGAGGAGCAGTTGAATGACAAGATCTATATTACCCATTCGGAGAATGTGATGCATTGTGGGAGAATAGTAATAAAAGAACATTGAAAGTCTCCTGAAGGCTTTCATCTTTCAAGACATTTTTGATTCTTCAATCCTAGTTTGGTGGATTCGTTTGTCTTTTTATGAAGACAATAGATTCACTCCCTTCTCATGTTCAAAGTCAAAGCAGATCCTAGCAGGCTCCACATTCAGCATCTTTTAGAACAGCAGACAAATGTTGAGTGTCCATGAATAGTGGTGTCACTAGGGTTGGTGTCACCTGGTGTGGGCTGTGCCCCAATCTGGCTCTCTCCTGTCTAGCTTTGCCACAGTACCCTGCGCTGTCACGGATAGGGGTGACACCATCGTGGTTGGATATCATTTCCTACTTGATGGTGTCACCCCTCTGGCAGGTGTCACCCAGGTGCATAGTGTCACGTAGTGACTCCACTGTCCATGACTTTCCTTCTTGAAGGAAACCTTTCAGACAGTCTTTAGACATGAGGTATACAGTATAATGTTTTAGTCTCTTGGGGTCATTAGTAAAGTACAGTATACTGTATATTCTGAAATCCCTAAAGAGAATATATTTGTACAGGAACGTAGACACAGGAAAGAGCACAGTAGTTTATCTTTATTCATACTTGCATCCAAAATCAGATACATTCTTTTTTAATGCCAATAAACCTCCTTCTGCTCTTTTTTTGTAGGACAAGTTGTACATGTATGGGGGTAAAATCGACACCACTGGGAAAGTCACCAACCAGTTGTGGGTGTTTCATGTCCAGAATACGTCATGGGCTCAGCTTTTTGCAAAGGGCAAGGAACGCTACTCTGTGGTTGGCCACTCTGCTCACATAGTGAATCCAAATGGTGGTGGTCCGGCCATGCTGGTGTTCTTTGGATATTGTCCTCTCTACAGCTTCATACCTTATGTTCAGCAGTATGACTTTGGTAGGTGGAAAGAAACTTGGAACAATTTGAAAAATGCCTAAACATGCCTGTTCTACAGATGATTAATATCTGTACCCTTTGTTTAGTAATATGTTATGACACCTCCCAACAACACTTTAGGTAACCACCAGCAGGACCCACTCCCTTTTAATTATTTTGTTTGAAACACACTGGTGTTGAATCTTAAAAGTGGTTGTAAACCACTGAAATGAAAATGAACAAAGCATATCACTCTATAGTGTGTACTAGCCCCAATCCAAAGCTGCAAGTATGGTTCTTACAGCATTTGCTCTTATACCTATGCTATATGCATTAGTCACTTGTGACAGGTAGTTTTTGACACCACAGATTTCCGGAGGGACGGCCCACACCCCTCTCCCCTCTAGCACACAGAAAATAATTGACAACCTCAGCTGTGCACGTTTCCCTATGAGACTGATTGGAGGGGAATGTGTCCTGTGTTATTGAACCATGCGTTGGAAGCTTGTTGTATACAGAGTATACCTTTTACTTTCATGGAGAATATCAAAGCATGTCTTTATCATGGAGCAGCAAACAGGAAGACAACAAACAAGTGCACAGAGATGAAAGCAAACACTTCCTCTTATTACATTACCATAGAATACACATCATAACACTGCAGTGCCACCTGCTGGATAGAAAGGTATAATATGTGTGTGTGTATGTATGCATGCATGTATATATATATATATATATATATATATATATATACACAGTGGGGACGGAAAGTATTCAGACCCCCTTAAATTTTTCACTCTTTGTTATATTGCAGCCATTTGCTAAAATCATTTTACCTCATGTACTCGAGTATAAGTCGAAATTTTCAGCCCTTTTTTGGGGCTGAAAGTGCCCCCTCGACTTATACTCGAGTCACCGCCGTCTGCCTACATGATCAGCGTGTCATGCAGGCAGACGGCGGCCAGCATGTGCTATTACTATTCGGCGGCCAATTACTGTTCAAAAGCCGCGCCTCCTCCTCGTCTGTGATAGGCAGTCAGTGTACAGCCTATCACGGACATTCTCTCATCCTCGTCCGTGGTATGAGGATGAGAGAATATCCGTGATAGGCTGACCGCTGACTGCTGGGAAATGGAGTTTTCTGCCTATCATGGACAAGGAGGAGGCGCGGCTTTTGAACCGTGAATGGCCGCCGAATAGTAATAGCACACGCTGATGCAATAGGTATGAATAGGTTCTGGACAGCCGCACTCAAATAATAGCCGAGTTTATTAAAGGATACACATCAAAATACAAAAATTCACAGCAGACAAAAACGAGCTGACGTTTCGCACTGGCGTCAGTGCTTACTCATAGCTCGCTGTGCTTACTCAATAGCACACACTGATCGGTGCAGAGCGGCACACGGAGGCATGCACAGGACACAGGTAGGATGCACACAGACACATGCACACAGACACATGCACACATACACAGGACACATACACAGGACACAGGTACATATACACATGACACATGCACACATACACAGGACACATACACAGGACACAGGTACATATACACATGACACATGCACACATACACAGGACACATACACAGGACACAGGTACATATACACATGACACATGCACATATACACAGGACACAGGTACAGGACACATGCACATATACACATGACACATGCACATATACAAAGGACAAATGCACATATACACATGACACATGCACATATACACATGCACTTATACACAGGACACAGGTACATGACACATGCACATATACACAGGACACATGACACATGCACAGGACACATGCACAGGACACAGGGAGGAATGCAGCTGCAGATGGGCATCGTTGACCCTCTTTTTCCACTTACAGTAGCTGCTGCATTTCTCACCCTCATCTTATACTCGGGTCAATTAGTTTTTCTCATTTTTTTGTGGTAAATTAGGGCCTCGACTTATACTCGGATTGACTTATAGTCGAGTATATACGGTAAGTTCATTTTTTTCTTCATTAATGTACACACAGCACCCCATATTGACAGAAAAACACAGAATTGTTGACATTTTTGCTGATTTATTAAAAAAGAAAAACTTAAATATCACATGGTCCTAAGTATTAAGACCCTTTGCTCAGTATTTAGTATAAGCACCCTTTTGATCTAATACAGCCATAAGTCTTTTTGGGGAAAATGCAACAAGTTTTTCACACCTGGATTTGGGGATCCTCTGCCATTCCTCCTTGCAGATCCTCTCCAGTTCTGTCAGGTTGGATGGCAAACGTTGGTGGACAGCCATTTTTAGGTCTCTCCAGAGATGCTCAATTGGGTTTAAGTCAGGGCTCTGGCTGGGCCATTCAAGAACAGTCACGGAGTTGTTGTGAAGCCACTCCTTCCTTATTTTAGCTGTGTGCTCAGGGTCATTGTCTTGTTGGAAGGTAAACCTCCGGCCCAGTCTGAGGTCCTGAGCACTCTGGAGAAGATTTTCGTCCAGGATATCCCTGTACTTGGCCGCATCCATCTTTTCCTCGATTGCAACCAGTCGTCCTGGCCCTGCAGCTGAAAAACACCCCCACAGCATGATGCTACCACCACCATGCTTCACTGTTGGGACTGTATTGGACAGGTGATGAGTAGTGCCTGTTTTTTTCCACACATACCGCTTAGAATTAAGGCCAAAAAGTTCTATCTTGGTCTCATCAGACCAGATAATCTTATTTCTCACCATCTTGGAGTGCTTCAGGTGTTTTTTTTTTAGCAAACTCCATGCGGGCTTTCATGTGTCTTGCACTGAGGAGAGGCTTCCGTCGGGCCACTCTGCCATAAAGCCCTGATCGGTGGAGGGCTGCAGTGATGATTGACTTACTACAACTTTCTCCCATCTCCCGACTGCATCTCTGGAACTCAGCCACAGTGATTTCTGGGTTCCTCTTTACCTCTCTCAGCACTAGGAAGGGTTCTGGTCGTCCCAAATGTCTTCTATTTAAGAATTATGGAGGCCACTGTGCTCTTAGGAACCTTAAGTGCAGCAGAAATTTTTTTGTAACCTTGGCCAGATCTGTGCCTTGCCACAATTCTGTCTCTGAGCTCTTCAGGCAGTTCCTTTGACCTCATGATTCTCTTTGCTCTGACATGCACTGTGAGCTGTAAGGTCTTATATAGACAGGTGTGTGGCTTTCCTAATCAAGTCCAATCAGTATAATCAAACACAGCTGGACTCAAATGAAGGTGTAGAACCATCTCAAGGATAATCAGAAGAAATGGACAGCACCTGAGTTAAATATATGAGTGTCAAAGCAAAGGGTCTGAATACTTAGAACCATGTGATATTTCAGTTTTTTTTTTAATAAATCTGCAAAAATGTCAACAATTCTGTGTTTTTCTGTCAATATGGGGTGCTGTGTGTACATTAATGAGGAAAAAAATTAACTTAAACGATTTTAGCAAATGGCTCCAATATAAGAGAGTGAAAAATTTAAGGGGGTCTGAATGCTTTCCGTCCCCACTGCATAAATATATATATATATATATATATATATATATATATATATATATATATATTTAATTCACAATATAAAAAGCTACTTGCTGTTGTTTTTCCAACACCCCTTCTCAACAGCATGTGCTTTGTCAAATTATATTCAGCTTCTTCTGGATATAACTATGAAGTTCCTTTAACAAAGGCTTGGTGAGTGCATCGGCAGTCATCTCCTCTGATGGGCAATATTGAATGTCAATAATACTTTGTTCTTGATTGTCCCTCAGTAGGTGACACTTGACATCAATATGTTTGGTCCTAGGATTGACCCGTTCTGATTGTGTAAGCTTTATACATCCCTGGTTGTATTCAAAAGTGGGAATTCGTTTTGACATGTCTTTCCCTAAATCCACAAAAAAGTTGACAAATCCATATCGCTTCTTGACATGCTTGTGCTGCTGCAATGTACTCTGCTTCAGTTAATTGGATGTTTGCTGGTGACCATAACTTCATCGGAATTGTTCCTTTGAGATACTGTATCACTCTTTTTTTACTGCATTCCAGTCATGCTGACAGGGAGCTGAGACATTCCTGCATAGTATGCCCACTACTGCGGCTATGTCTGGTCTTGTCACAGTGGCAATATATAGCAGCTTACCGATTGCGCTGTGATTACATATTGTTGGGTAGCAAGTGTGTATCTGGTAGGTTGTGAGCCTGAAGTGCAGGAAAAGATCTCCCTTACAGCTCCCACTCCCGTTCCCCTGGAATGGAGACAGAGGGCCAGGAGTGAAGAGTGGTATGGGTGCCTGGCAGGATCAACAGTTGCTGAAAGTCCAGTAGTGGTGGCACCCTCTGGAGTCAGTAGTCTGAGGAGTAGACTGAGGACAGAGACTGGAATGCAGGACTGGAACCAGGAACAACAGCAGGTAATAGCAGACTGGAAGTTGGACTGGAACAACAGCAGAAGATAGCCTGGAACGCTGGGCTGGAACACAGCAGAAGATAGCCTGGAACGCTGGGCTGGAACACAGCAGAAGGTAGCCTGGAGCGCTGGACTGGAACCAGGAACAACAGCAGGTGATAGACAGGAACGCTGGACTGGAACACAGCAGAAGATAGCCTGGAACGCTGGGCTGGAACACAGCAGAAGGTAGCCTGGAACGCTGGGCTGGAACACAGCAGAAGGTAGCCTGGAACGCTGGGCTAGAACACAGCAGAAGGTAGCCTGGAACGCTGGACTGGAACCAGGAACAACAGCAGGTAATAGACTGGAACGCTGGACTGGAACACAGCAGAAGGTAGCCTGGAACGCTGGGCTGGAACACAGCAGAAGGTAGACTGGAACCAGGAACAACAGCAGGTAATAGCAGACTGGAAGCTGATGAACACAGCGGAGGGTCAACAAGCCGGTGGTCAGTAACGTTCGGACAGCAGAGGTACCAGGGGTAATACAGAGGGATGGTCAGGCAAACCAAGAGGGTCTGGTGCAGGCAGATAGCAGGATCGTCAAACAGGAAGCCGGGTCAGATAACAGGAAACACAGATCAGATCAGGTAACACTCACAGAACGCTGTAGAGCAGACAGCGGGGATGGAGTGTGACAGGCAGGTTTAAATAGCCCGCCTGACACCAGCGGGAGTGCGCGCGCGCGTGCCCGTGCGTGACCGCACCCGTGAACGCGCGCGCATGCGCAATGGAACCCGTGGCCGGGTTCCCGTGCGCCTGGGACGCCGGTTACTGGCAGGATCTTCGTGACACAAGTTTTCTGCTTCATTCAGGCCCGGATTTACTCCCTTTGCCGCCCCAAGGCCGGGTCCTTCATTGCCGCCCCCACCCCCCTTGCAAGGGGTAAGGATTTTTTGCGGGCAATTTTTCAGGGCAATGGCTGGTGTTAGTGCTTCAATCATCCCGGGCACCATGGTTGGTATGGTGTCGGGATGATTGAAACGCATTATTTCTATCATTACATTGTAATATAAAATGAAATAGTTCAACTCACCATAATGCAGAATCATTGGGAGCCCTGAGCGTGTCACTTGCCACCATCGCTTGTCACTTGCCACGCTGCCTGCCACCAGATTGAGATGTCACTTGCCATGCAGCCTGCTACCAGATGGAGATGTCACTTGCCACTATGCCTGCCACCAGATGGAGATGTCACTTGCCACGCTGCCTGCCACCAGATGGGGATGTCACTTGCCACTATGCCTGCCACCAGATGGAGATGTCACTTGCCACGCTGCCTGCCACCAGATGGGGATGTCACTTGCCACCATGCCTGCCACCAGATGGAGATGTCACTTGCCACGCTGCCTGCCACCAGATGGAGATGTCACTTGCCACGCTGCCTGCCGCCAGATGGGGATGTCACTTGCCACGCTGCCTGCCACCAGATGGGGATGTCACTTGCCACTATGCCTGCCACCAGATGGAGATGTCACTTGCCACGCTGCCTGCCACCAGATGGGGATGTCACTTGCCACTATGCCTGCCACCAGATGGAGATGTCACTTGCCACTATGCCTGCCACCAGCTGGAGATGTCACTTGCCAAACTGCCTGGCTGCCACCAGCTGGAGATGTCACTTGCCACGCTGCCTGGCTGCCACCAGATGGAGGAGGGCGGAACAATGATGTGGGCAATGTGAGATGTCACCTCTCTCTCCCCCGCCGCCGCCGCCACGCTGACATTACTGGTCTTCTCCGCTGCCTGGCAGCAAAGGTGCTGCGGCACACAGATTGGAGACCTATCTTTTAAAAAATGGCGCCGGGTGGCGCAATCACGCTACTGCGCATGCGCCGCCCGGCTGAGCGCGTACGAGCTTTCCCGAGCCTGGCATGCGCAGTAGTGGGCGGCTCGCGGCCATCTTTTCTATGGGCACCGGTGCCCCTAATGCACATTAACGGGCTGCCTAAAAGGGGGGCGGCCGCGAAGTCACCGCAGGAGTGGCGCCGCCCCTGCACCACTGCCGCCCCGAGGCCTGGCCTCGGTGGCCTTGTGGCAAATCCGGCCCTGGCTTCATTGCTCTTTTGATAGCCTGGTTGCATAGGAGTTTTAACTGCCTTTGCATCTTGCATATGAAATTGTTCCAAGATTTCTGAGATTGGTTGAGATAACTTCCATCTTCTTCTCTCTATTTGGATTCCCAGATAGTAGCTAATGTTCCCAAGTTCTTTGATTTCAATTTTTTTATTTCAGCTTGTGAACTGATTGTAATCCCCTTCTTGTTCAAAACAAGTTATAATGTCATCAACATATGTAGCACTAACTCACGGTGGAGCTGCTGATTTTAGCGGGCTGTTACCGTCACCTTTTTTCCCTGTAATTTCACCAGCACCAGGTCTAGGGTCCCGTTGAGCTTACTGTCAGACAACGGAGGCAACAGTCACTTGAGTACTTTTCCAATGCTTTAATGGGGAGTAACTGGAAGAAGTAGCAGTAAAGAGGTAGAAGAAGAGTTGCAGGTAAGTTCAAATACCTTTTCTTTGTGTAGCATCAAGGAATTTAAATCTTTAGGATGGATGTATCCTCAGCTTGGGATTTAATCTTTGCCTGCCCGGATAGGTCTCTCTCACTAACCTAGCAGCCGGTATGCAGCACAAACAAAAGTCTCTGCCACAGACTTGGGTGAAACAAAGTCTGCCACAGGATGTAGTAGTTTTCGATGAACAGCACACACAGTACCAGAACCTTTAAGCCGACCCGGCAGCACTTGTGCGATAGTGTAGCTTAGGATATGTCCTCCAACCAAGTCACCAGGCCCTTCTTAAGACCAGCCTTGCATGGTCTCTTCCAAGATGGGTCCTCCCCTGGATCTTCCCGATTGTCCGGCTTCTTCCCGCAGGACAGACAGCACAGAACCATCCCAGCTATAGCAGGCCCCAGACAGACTTCCGGGCCTACCTGCATGGCTGCAGCAACGCAACCCTCCAAGCCGGAGGGCTGCGAGGTATCACTCACTGACACATACCTCTAGGCCAGGAGGGCCACGAGGCAAGAAGATCCCGAAACATGGCGTATGTTCCATAAATACCCTCTCCCAGAATGCAACTCGGAGGACCACCTCCGCCGAGTTATCTCCGGGACAGAAGAGCACTCATACACTTCAGCTTGTTGCTTTTCCAACACTGGTCCATGATAACAATGACACCCACAGGCCCAATGTGGAACTGCACACAACACAGCCAAGCTGGAACAGAGGCTAATCTAACACTAGATTAAATCTGAACTACCGTATGTACAGAACAGATGACCCACTAAATTTACCTATAAGCGGTAGATTGAAAAATCTACCAGCGCTACATAGATAAGGATGTATACCTATCTGTCTTCTTGATTCTTGGAGTAGAGACAGGGGCCTGCTTTTATTTGTGAGAATCCCTCTCTGGTAAGCACTTTCTCATTCCACATCCTTGCAGATTGTTTAGGACCGTAGATACTCTTCTGAAGTTTACACACAAGGTTGTCTCCTTGCTCAAACCCTGATGGCAGGGCCCTCTTTATTATTGATTGGACTGGGCAAACATTTTCTTGGGCCCCCTCTTCCATGCAATTTCACTCTCCACATGCTCTGAGGCATACAATAAATAGCAGCTAGACTCAAAATCAGTTTACTGAATGAGATCAGGCTAGCGATTGCGATTGGTTGCCAGAGGTTACAGTGTATCATTACCGCTCACTGACTGGCTGCTAGAGTTTACAGCACACATTATGGCTCACTGTCTATTTTCTAGAGGTTACAGCACATGACTTCTGCTTGTTGATTGGTTGCTAGAGATTACTGTACATCAATACTGCTCACTTATTGATTGATAGAGGTTACTGGACATCTAATCCACTCACTAACTGGTTGCTAGAGGTTACTGCACATTATTACTGCTCACTGATTGGTTCCTAGAGGTTACTGCATATTCTTACGGTGTAATGACTGTTCACATGACCAAAATTCAGGGTGCTATGGCACCATGTTATTTTGAAGAAGGGTTCCACCTCTAATTTGCTTATATTTGCAGAACAGGCTGATGTTCAGCTTAATGACTATAGTTGTGGGCAGGACTTTCAAGCATGTTCCTTTACCTCCCCAGTGGGCAGCATTCAGCAGAAGTAATGATAGATATGACCTCAGGGGGGCATGATATACATATGAATGTCGCCTCTATTTACATATCAATGCTGTGGTCCACGACTATTTACATATTAATGCAAGTTATTTACATGTAAACACAGGGTCTGCAGGTGAGTCATCTGTACATGGCAAAAGGGCAGAGCTGGGCAGCAGCAACAGAACTTTACACTGAGATATTGGGACACAGCACGGGACTAAAACTTCAAGGGAATTTAAACTGGGATAGTTGGCAAGTATGAGGCAGCTGCTTTGGGCCTCACAACAATGATGGGGCCCAGGGCAGCTGCCCCCTTTGCCCTGCCTTAAAAACTATCCTTCCTTGGTGGTTGCTTCTTGTCGAGATCTTCCTTAATGTCTCCATATAGGAAAGCAGTTTTAACATCTAGGTGTTTGACTTGCATGCCCTTCCCAGCTGCAAAGCTCAGAAGCACTCTGATGGAGTGTTTTACAACGGGAGCAAATGTCTTATCGTAATCTTCACTGAATTTCTGGGAGTAACCCTTGGCAACTAGTCTCGCCTTGTATTTGTGTATATTCCCTTCTGCGTCTGACTTTACTTTGAAAGTCCACTTACTTCCTATAGTTTTGTGGTTAAGAGGGAGCTTTGTGATTGTCCAGGTTTTATTTTCTTGAAGTGACTTTAATTCTTCTTCTGAACAGCCTGTCCAACAGACTTTCAATGGACTTTTGGCGGACTTGCGGCAGACTTTCTAACGAACGGACTTGCCTACATACGATCACACAAAAGTCTGATGGATTCGTACGTGATGACGTACACCGGACTAAAATAAGGAAGTTGATAGACAGTAGCCAATAGCTGCCCTAGCGTGGGTTTTTGTCCGTCGGACTAGCATACAGACGAGCGAATTTGTGGGTCCGGCGTAGTTACGACGTAAAGATTTGAAGCATGTTCCAAATCTAAAGTCCGTCAGATTTGCGGCTGGAAAAGTCTGCTGAAAGTCCGGGGAAGCCCACACACGATCGGATTGTCAGCCGTATTTTGTCCGTCGGCGTCCGTGACCTGTACTCCTGTGACCTGTTTCCAGTGACATTGAGCTAAAGTCTGCTTTTGGCTGACTTCACAGAGCCGGTCCAGCCTCTAAAAACGATCCTGCCCATATGGTCGGGATCCACCCACATGCCTGGACTGCCAGCTGGCTCAGCCTCTCAGTGATCCGCTGGGAGCCTGAGACAGCCGCTTCCGCCCCCTCCACAGTCCAGCCCTCCAGTGAGCGCCGGGAGGCAGAGCAGAGAGACGGTGATGGACAGTCATTAGCTGTAGACTGAGAACTGAGCAATCAGCGGTGTTTCCTTGTCAAAAGAAGTTTATTGAGTATACAATATTATAAAGATACATAAAGTAAGTTTACAAGGATCTATAAAGTAAGCTCATTGTTTTACAGTAGGGTTTATATAGGTAAAAATCATGAAATTTCAAATATTAAACCTTGGGTTCACGTAAACCTAAATTAAAGATATATATCATTTCCTTAGTTACTTTTGTAGGTATTTAAATGATTTATACCTACTATACATATTGTTTACAGGTAGAGTGTATATAGGTCAAATAAATTCTGATAATGAGCTTTAATCGTAAGGTGGAGAAAAGGAAAGAGAAAGAAGAAAAAGGGTAGAAAGGCAGAGGTATGGTCCACAAGGTTGTCCCGCTCGTCAGTTTATTATTCTTTTTAGTTCTCTTTGAAGCCTTAGAATGGGTGTCTTTGTAAGTCATTTAATCTGTTACCATGGCAACAGGACAGAGTCATTGAAATTTGACAGGAACTGTTGTTTTATCCAAGGATGCCAAAGTTTTTCAAATTTTGGAATTTGATTTTGATCGATGGCTACCATCTTAGCATGGGACATTGTATTATTCATTCTGTGAATTGTTTCTGCTAGTACCAATGTAGGAGATTTCCATGCCTTGGCCACTGTTTGTTTTGCAGCCGTTATTAGTTGGATCATAAGTTTGAATTGAGAGAGTGTTAACTATTCCGGTTTTAGATTAAGTAAAGTTATATATGGATCTGGTTGTATTATTTTTTTAAATATTTAGATGCAATCACGAAAACTTCCTTCCAGGAGGTTTGGATTACTGGGCACGTCCACCATATGTGTAAATGTGTGCCTATTTCTGGGCATCCTCGAAAACAAAGAGCTGAGGTATTAGGTGAATATTTTGCCACTCTAGCAGGTACAAGGTACCAGCGAGTTAGGACTTTATAATTTGTCTCCAGTGCTAAGATGTTGGGTGAAGATGACTTAGATGTGAGCCATGTGTTAGACCAGTCCGTGTCTTCTAAAGTTCGTCCCAGGTCCTCCTCCCACTTCTGAACGTAAGAGGGTCTATTAAGATTTACTACTCCATATAATTGATTATAAAGTGATGAAATTGTACCTTTAGCAAATGGATCTTTTGTACAGATTGATTCAAAAATGGATAATTGGGATAATGGTGTATCCCCCTTTAGGAATGGTGTATAGAAATTTTTGATTTGGAGATATCTAAATATCTCAGAGTTTGGTAGATCATATTTTTCTCTAAGCGATGGGAATGAAAGGAATGATTTAGATGCTATGAAGTCATTTAGTGTCTGAATGCCTGATGTTGTCCAAGCTTTAAAAGAATTTGGGTAGATCCATGCCTGATAAAAGGCCGGATTTCTGATAAAAGAAAGGAGAGGATTGTGTGGAGATTGTAACTGATATTTGGTTTTTAGTTTATCCCAGAGAGATAAGAAGTGTTTAGTTATGGGATTATGAATTTTAAAGCGGTCTTTAGGATCAAGCCATAACAAGTTTGATATTAATAGAGGGTCATTTTCTGAAGCCTCTATAAATACCCAGAATGGGATTTCCTGTTTTGCATGGTATTTGGTCAGACTGGCCAAATGTGCTGCTCTGTAGTAGTTAGTAAAATTAGGGTATCCCAGGCCTCCTTTATTTTTGGGAAGATGTAGTGTGTGTATAGGTATACGTGGTTTAGAAGAGCCCCATATAAACGAAGTTGCTCTTTTTTGTACTATTCTCAAAAAATAGGAAGGAATTGGAATAGGGAGGACTCTGAATAGATAAAGCAATTTGGGTAGAATAGTCATTTTGATTGCATTAATCTTCCCTATCCAAGATAAAGGAAGTTGCGACCATTGTTTTATTAGATTTGTGATCTGTCTTAATACAGGAGGATAATTGGTTGAGAATAAGTCAGAATGAGATGCTGTTAAATGAATTCCAAGATATGGGATTGATTTTTCTGCCCATGTGAATGGGAGTGCAGCCCTAGCCGGGATCAATTCCATGTTTGTGAGCGAAATATTAAGCACTAGGCATTTCTTAGGATTAATCATAAGGCCGGATAGGGCTGCAAATCCATCAAGAGCTGGTATTAAGTTAGGACCAGAGACCTGTGGTGATGATAGAAAAAGTAATATATCGTCTGCAAATATACATAATTTGTGTGTAATACCTCCTACTTCAATGCCAGTTATAGTTTGGTTTGTTCTGATGTATTGGGCCATGGGTTCGAGTATAAGGGCAAATAATAAGGGAGATAATGGGCAACCCTATCGGGTACCTCTTTCGATATTAAAGGCATCAGATTTGTATCCAGCATATTTTATATAGGCTTTGGGTTTATTATATAATGCTTTGATCCATGTTAAAAAGTGGGGTCCAAAACCCCATTTTTGTAATGAATATTGCATATATTGCCAGGATACTGTGTCAAATGCCCTCTTAATATCGAGAGATAGAAAACATAAAGGGATTTTCCGTTTTTTAGCAATATGTGCCAATAACACTGCCCTACGTATATTATCGCCTGCCTGTCTATTTGGCATGAAGCCTACTTGATCTCTATGTATTAATTTTCCTATAATGCTATTGAGGCGCTTTGCTATTATTTTTGCTAATAATTTAATATCAAGGTTTAACAGAGAGATAGGCCGATAATTCACACAGGAAGTATCATCAGAAAGGGGTTTTGGGATCATACAAACAATTGCCATTAGTGTTTCTTGCCGAAAAGAATGTCCTTCTAGAAGTTTGTTAAAAGTTTCAGTGAGAATGGGAGAGATTATTTCTGAGAATGTTTTATAGTATAAAGCCGAGTAGCCGTCTGGGCCTGGTCTTTTGTTAAGTTTTAGGTCTTTTATGGCGTTAGCAACTTCATCTATAGTTATAGGCTCATCCAAACTGCTTTTTTGATTCTGAGACAACTCAGGTAAGGTTATTTTTGAGAAGAAGGATTCAGCCTCTGTAGGATTAAATTCATTGTTTGTCTTGTATAAAGTTGTGAGATGTGAGTGAAATTTATGGACTATTTTAACTGGATTACAAGTATAAACATTTTTTGATAATTTCAAACGTATTGGTTTGAAAGATTTGTTAGTTGAATTTAATGCCCGAGCCAAATATGTACCTGGTTTGTTTGTATTCATGTAGAAATTGTGTTTGGAGCGTTTGAGGGATTTATCAACTGACTCAGTGAGAAATAGATCGTATTCCAATCTAGATTTTTCCAGATGAGATTTTGTACTCTGAGATGGATTATCTTGGAATGATATGTAGGCTGCATTAAAATTGAGTTCTAGTTTTTTTGCTAGATTTTTGCGTTCCCGTTTAAATAGTGCCATTTGTCTTTGTATTGTACCACACAAGACAGGCTTATGAGCTTCCCACAGTGTTATTGGGGAAATGTCTGTTGTATTATTAATTGATATGTATTCCTTTAAAGCTTCTTCAATGGCCATCTGATGTAGTGGGTGTCTGAGCATTATGTCCGGTAAGTACCACGTTGGGTCATGCGCTTTTGGTATGGCTGAGGCTATAGTAGTGTATACTGCATTATGGTCAGACCACGGAATCGGAATTATATCTGATGCAATAATTTCTGGTATCATTCCTATTGTTAGAAAAATATGATCTATTCTGGTGAAGGTTTGATGAGGGTGCGAGAAATAAGTGAATTTCTTTTTCATTGGGTTACTTTCTCTCCACGAATCTACCAGATTGTATTTGGAAAGAAGTTGAGAAAAAGGTAATCTAGAGGTTATTTTGGATGGTGTAAAAGGTGATTTATCTAGAAATGGGAGGAGGACCTGGTTTGAATCCCCGCACATTATCACTGTTCCTATTTTGTGTGTATTAATCACTTGTAATATATGTGAGAGGAATGGTGTAGGTTGTTTGTTAGGAGCGTAGTAGGAAATCACCGTGATTGCTGTATCCATTATATAACCCATGAGTATCAGGTATCTACCATCTGGGTCTTTAATTTCTGATGATAAGGTGAATGGTGTGGATCGGTGAAATGCAATTAGAGTACCCCTTTGTTTGGTACAGGCAGAAGCTGTGTAAATTTGTTGATAAAAAGGAGAAATATATTTTGGAGTAGAATCTTTGGTGAAGTGTGTTTCTTGGAGGCATACTATGTGAGCCTTCTTGTTATGGAAAGTACGGAAGGCTTTGGTCCTTTTTTGAGGGACATTTATTCCCTGAACATTCAGGGAAAGTATATTCAGTGGTGCCATGGCAACAGATCAAATAGTTTTGACTTACTTTTTGTTATGCAGAGCTGACTGCGCAGATCAACCTGTGTGGACTGAAGAGATGAAAAGATAGAAAAGAAACCAGTGAATTCTGGAGTAAAGAGTAAACAAAAAACATATGAGATTAGATGATACATTGTATAAATTATTTTTTGCAAGTAATCACAATTTACCCGTGAAAGAGAATAAATATCTCTCTCAGTGGAATAAGTGCCTTCGTCACACTCCCACATAATATGGTTGGGAGAATGAGGAGGGCTAATGGGGGTACACGGATCTTCCGCTTACAGGAGAGAAGTGCTATGTCAAAAGACATCAAAATGATGATTCATTAATTGGAGTGCAAAATATAGTTTTTGTTGAAATTATTTATTCCAGGGTGGTTGTATATGGTTAGTTTTGCCCTAGGCTAAATAATTCAGTTAGAAAGGTACTGTTAATAACTTTGGTATTGATGAAGATAGTTTGAATTATTTTGGGATTTTAACCCTTTTAGAGTAAACAATTACATATTTTATTCATATGTAACTGTTTAGATATATTAACTCATAAAATTGAGGTTGTATTGCTTCAGATTAGAATAAACAAAAACATAGTTCTAGGAACTAGTTAGGTAATAATATATTTGTTTTAAGAAAAGAAAGAAAAAGCTTCCATTACTTCTGGATTATTGAACATATTTTTCCTAAAAAGTAATAAATCTATTGTTATTACCTGAAAATATATAACTGAACAAGAATTTCCTTATTTCACTTATATATTCTAAGGCTATATGAATCAGAAGTAATAAGAAATATAACTGGAATGTAACATGATCCCATACAGTGTGTGACTATCAGAATGCAGTTACATTCAGTTATAAATACAGGTTTTTTATAGAGAACCATCTCTTAGTATAATAAATGAAGAGATATCAGGGATTAGGATGTCAGTCCATTGAATCTTCTTGGTCCATGGATGATGTGGCATAACGGCCTCTTTTGTGAGAATGATCATTCCCATTTTGTTCTGAAATTTTCTGGGTGCTGCCTGAAGGTGAAGATGACGCCATTCTTCTGCGTGTGGGAGAGTTGCTGCTTGTGGGTTCTGTCAGATTTAATTTTAAAAGGGTTTGTTGTAGTTCATCTGCTGATCTGCTTCTGTAAATTGTACCTTGGTAGTTAAATCTGACTGAAAAGGGGAAGCCCCATTGATACATAATGTTGTGGCGTTGCAGTTCCATTAGTTGGGGTTTCATGGATCGTCTTTTAGTAATAGTAAGTTGGGATAGGTCAGCAAAAATTTGATAATTGTGTCCTTGAAAAATAAGTTCCTTTTTTTCTCTTGCAGCAATTAGTATTTGTTCTTTTGTTCTGTAATAATGAAATTTTGTGATTATATCACGTGGGGGTCCATCTTTCTTTTTGGCTGTGAGGGCTCTGTGTACACTGTCCAGTTCTAAACGTTCAATAGGGATATCTGGCTTTAGTTCTTGTAATAGAGCAGTAATAGTAGATAAGTGCCTTCGTCACACTCCCACATAATATGGTTGGGAGAATGAGGAGGGCTAATGGGGGTACACGGATCTTCCGCTTACAGAAGAGAAGTGCTATGTCAAAAGACATCAAAATGATGATTCATTAATTGGAGTGCAAAATATAGTTTTTGTTGAAATTATTTATTCCAGGGTGGTTGTATATGGTTAGTTTTGCCCTAGGCTAAATAATTCAGTTAGAAAGGTACTGTTAATAACTTTGGTATTGATGAAGATAGTTTGTATTATTTTGGGATTTTAACCCTTTTAGAGTAAACAATTACATATTTTATTCATATGTAACCGTTTAGATATGTTAACTCATAAAATTGAGGTTGTATTGCTTCAGATTAGAATAAACAAAAACATAGTTCTAGGAACTAGTTAGGTAATAATATATTTGTTTTAAGAAAAGAAAGAAAAAGCTTCCATTACTTCTGGATTATTGAACATATTTGTCCTAAAAAGTAATAAATCTATTGTTATTACCTGAAAATATATAACTGAACAAGAATTTCCTTATTTCACTTATATATTCTAAGGCTATATGAATCAGAAGTAATAAGAAATATAACTGGAATGTAACATGATCCCATACAGTGTGTGACTATCAGAATGCAGTTACATTCAGTTATAAATACAGGTTTTTTATAGAGAACCATCTCTTAGTATAATAAATGAAGAGATATCAGGAATTAGGATGTCAGTCCATTGAATCTTCTTGGTCCATGGATGATGTGGCATAACGGCCTCTTTTGTGAGAATGATCATTCCCATTTTGTTCTGGAATTTTCTGGGTGCTGCCTGAAGGTGAAGATGATGTCATTCTTCTGCGTGTGGGAGATTTGCTGCTTGTGGGTTCTGTCAGATTTAATTTTAAAAGGGTTTGTTGTAGTTCATCTGCTGATCTGCTTCTGTAAATTGTACCTTGGTAGTTAAATCTGACTGAAAAGGGGAAACCCCATTGATACATAATGTTGTGGCGTTGCAGTTCCATTAGTTGGGGTTTCATGGATCGTCTTTTAGTAATAGTAAGTTGGGATAGGTCAGCAAAAATTTGATAATTGTGTCCTTGAAAAATAAGTTCCTTTTTTTTCTCTTGCAGCAATTAGTATTTGTTCTTTTGTTCTTTAATAATGAAATTTTGTGATTATATCACGTGGGGGTCCATCTTTCTTTTTGGCTGTGAGGGCTCTGTGTACTCTGTCCAGTTCTAAACGTTCAATAGGGATATCTGGCTTTAGTTCTTGTAATAGAGCAGTAATAGTAGATTGCAGGTCTGTCACAGTTTCAGGTATTCCCCTTATGCGCAAGTTTGAACGTCTGGCTCTATTTTCGTAATCTTCGAGCTTAGTTTGAAGTATTAAATTCTCTTCTTTTAATTGTTCCAATTCTGTTATATTTTCTTGGGTTGTAATTTCAATTTCATCCATTTTTATTTCTAAGGCTGCGGTGCGGTTTCCCAGCTCTCTTATTTCTTTGGTTAGGCTTTTTGTTATTTGGTCTGAGGTTTGTTTTAAAGCCTTATGAAGCATCTTTTCAAATTGTAATAATATTACTGGGGATACTGAGGAGGCTTGTGGAGAAGTTTGTGAGAGGATTTGTTCTGTATCTGACTCAAATGGAGAGTCTTGCTGTGACATTTTCTGTCTGTGAGAGCGCCCTGATGCTGTATATTGTGAGGTGACTGGAGCTGCTTTAGTTGCAGTGAGTGCCTGTGAGCTCTTTGTGAGGTGATTTTTATTTCTGCCACGGTTTCCTCCCAGTACCATATTTCCTGCCCAAACTTTCACAGTTTGTTCCCTGGGGCAAAAAGGTTCAAATGGATACCTTTTGAGCCTGCAGGCTCCGCTTTGTCCTTCTCTTCTCTCCTCAGCGGTGCAGAGCTCTAACAATGCATGTCTGCTCCGCAATCAGCGGTGTTTCAACGCTCAGTTTGCGGTCTTAGAGTCGTGGGGTACGGATGTAGCATTGGATCGATTGCTACATCCACTTAGGTGAGTATAAAACTTATTTTTTTTAAAAAAACCAAACTCCTCTTTTAATATTTTGGAAAGTAACAAAGTTGGGTTTAATATTGATTTAAGTGCAACATGCTAAATAATGTGTAAGTGTAGCACTTCCAGGTATGTATTACCTCTCACAGAGATCACAGTACCCACCAAGCAATGCTTTTTGCTTTTTTTTCTCCAGTATTATAAAGACATATTTGTTCATTCATTATGCAGGGTCTGCACTGCTCCTTGAAATATGATGCTGGCTAAGAGATGACACAACCATGTACTTTTATATCTTGGTGCATGTGCAGTACTGGGCTGTGTTTGCAAATACTTGACAGAGGACAGCCCCTGCTACAAAGTTAGAGAGTTGCTACAAACCTGTTACAATGTACAGTTTAATCAGTGTGTGGGGGGGGGACTGAGGAAATGCGTCCTCCTAGCTGAAGCAGACTGATGACATCATCTCAAGCTCAAGGTTAAACTTTTATTAGTACATGGTGCAGCCAGGGTGGATAAAAATCGATGATTTAAAAAAAAAAAAAAAGCAAAAAAATATGATTTATTTTTTTTAATCAGATTTTTTGATTATTATCAAATTTGTTTTAATCGATTTTTACTCTAAAAGCATTTTATTAAAATAAATTTGATAAAAATCAAAAAAATCTGATTTAAAAAAATAATCAAAAAAATATGATTTTTTTTATTTAAATCAGATTTTTTTGATTTTTATCAAATTTATTTTAATAAAATGCTTTTAGAGTAGAAAGAAAACTATCTTTAGATAGATTTTTACTGTAAAAGCATTTTATTAAAATAAATTTGATAAAAATCAAAAAAAATCTGATTTAAATAAAAAAAAAAATATATGATTTTTTTTTAATTTAAATTAGATTTTTTGATTTTTATCAAATTTATTTCAATAAAATGCTTTTAGAGTAAAAATCTATCCAAAGATAGTTTTCTATTTAAGACCAGCCTCGTTTTGGATTTTAGGTGTTTACAAGTTTAAAACAGGTTTTTTTGCTAGAAAATTACTTAGAACCCCCAAACATTATATATTGTTTTTTTTCTAACACCCTAGAGAATAAAATAACGGTCATTGCAATACTTTTTTTTGCACTGTATTTGCGCAGCGGTCTTCTAAGCGCACTTTTTTTGGAAAAAATTCACTTTTTTGAAAAAAAAAAATAAGACAACAGTAAAGTTAGCCCAATTTTTTTTTCTATTGTGAAATATAATGTTACGCCAAGTAAATTGATACCCATCATGTCACGCTTCAAAATTGCGCCCGCTCGTGGAATGGCGTCAAACTTTTACCCTTAAAAATCTCCATAGGCGAAGTTTAAAAAATTCTACAGATTGCATGTTTTGCGTTACAGAGGAGGTCTAGGGCTAGAATTATTGCTCTCACTCTACCGGTCGCGGCAATACCTCACATGTGTGGTTTGACCACCGTTTTCATATGCGGGCGCTACTCACGTATGCGTTCGCTTCTGCGCGCGAGCTCGTCGGGACAGGGCGCTTTAAAAATTTTTTTTTTTATTATTATTTATTTTACTTTATTTTATTTATTTTTTCACTGTTTTTTAAAAAAAAAAAAAATTTGGATCACTTTTATTCCTATTACAAGGAATGTAAACATCCCTTGTAATAGAAAAAAGCATGACAGGTCCTCTTAAATATGAGATCTGGGGTCAAAAAGTCCTCAGATCTCATATTTAGACTAGAATGCAAAAAAAAAAAAAAAAAAAAAGTCGTTTAAAAAAATGACACAAAAAAATTGTGCCTTTAAGAGGAGTGGGCGGAGCTAACGTAATGACATCGCTCCGGCCGTCACATGGTATGGAGACGGGTGGGGGCCATCTTAGCCTCACTCGTCTCCATACCTAAGCAGGGAAAGGACCCGATCGCCTCCGCCGCTACCGACGGCTCCGGTAAGCGGCGGAGGATGCGGGAGAGCGGCGGGAGGGGGGGTGGCACCTCTCCCGCCGCCGATAACGGTGATCTCGCGGCGAACCCGCTGCAGAGACCACCATTATCATGTACGTAACCGCCGGCCCTAAAGATGGATACCTCGGTTGTGGCAGCAGCTGCTGCCGTTACCAAGATATCCATCTTTAAAAAAATGACGTATATATACAGTGGGCGGTCTGGAAGTGGTTAATGCCGCGTACACACGGTCGGACTTTTCGTCTACAAAAGTCCAACGGACGCCGACGGACAAAATACGACTGACAATCCGATCGTGTGTGGGCTTCCCCGGACTCTCAGCGGACTTTTCCAGCCGCAAATCTGACGGACTTTAGATTTGAAACATGCTTCAAATCTTTACGTCGTAACTACGCCGGACCCAGAAATCCGCTCGTCTGTGTGCTAGTCCGACGGACGAAAACCCACGCTAGGGCAGCTATTGGCTACTGGCTATCAACTTCCTTATCTTAGTCCGGTGTACGTTATCATGTACGAATCCGTTGGACTTTTGTGTGATCGTATGTAGGCAAGTCCGTTCGTTAGAAAGTCTGCCGCAAGTCCGCCAAAAGTCCGTTGAAAGTCTGTCGGACAGGCTGTCGGACTTTTGTAGCCGAAAAGTCCGACCGTGTGTACGCGGCTTTATAATTTAGTTTGTTCAGCACAAAATGGAGCTTAGTTATGTAGCATGAGGCTGTATATTCTGCAATATTTACATTTTTGGTAAACTCATTCAATGAATCCAAGCTCTGCAAGCTGAGAATAACATGCACTGCATTGATGCACTCAAACAGTTTCACAGTAACCATGAGATAAAGCAAAGTTCAGGAATATTCCTTTATCCCGTTGTTTTGCAAATCTTTGTGCACTACAAAGCGTATGATTGAAGAGAAATGCATCTGTACCAGGCTCTAAAGGCCCGTACACATGATATGAAAATCGGAAGTCACATTTTGTCCGACGAACAATCTGACAATATTCGGATCGTTAGTACGGTGCTTTCGAGAGCCGATTTTACATTTTTCGGATGACAAAAGCTGGATCTACAGACTATAACATTTTTGTCGGATGGGAACGCAACGTCCGATTTTCGTTTAATTTGTACGGTTTCCGTCTGAAAAAAAAAAATCGTAAGAGCAAGACGAAAGAATACATACAAAATTATTCAACACATTACGTCACTTCTGAAGTTGAATTCTGTCGTACGAGAATTTTCGTATGGTGAGTAACCTCTTCACTTTCGACATAAGACTAGGATGCCACAAAAAAAACGGACAAACGTTCGTTTGAAAAAACTGATCGTGTGTACAGGGCTTTAGTGTGAGGAGGAAGGGCAAGCAGTAAAAATGAAAGTGAAACCTTCTAAGCAGCTATAAATCTTGTGTTCTTTCTGCACATAGCTTGAAGTTCTTTATTCCTCCCTTGAGGAGCAAAATGGCAGCAATGCCGGAAAAGAGACCCAGTTTGAGAATATTTACTAACCTGACAGTTTATTATTCTACATAGGAAACCTTCATTTTGTTTGCAAATATTAAAGATTCTAACTACCAGCAAGTGAGTCCTTACATTTAAAGAGCACCTGTCATTTCAGATCCTCATGGCAGCGCCCATTAGCGGGCATCCACTCACCTGCTGCCGCCACGTCCCTCACCTTGTTGTGTCTCCTCCACATCACCAGCCGTCCCATTAAAGTGAATGGGACTGTCGGTGAGTCAACAAGCAGGTCAGTGGAGGAGCCACTGCGGGACAGAGATGACAGTTGCTTATTAAAAATGCTTTAAATTTGAGTTGATTTTAAATCAAGCCTTTTTTCTAGTGATTTAAAGTGGAGTTCCACCCACTTTTACAACTCTTCAGCATTCCTCACTAAACTGTGCACTGTAAACAAATTGGATATTTTTTATTTTTTTTTCTCAACACCTACTGTATATCTGCTGTATTCATTTTTCACTTCCTCCTCCCTGGTCGCGGCCCATCGCATCATTTCCTGTTTGCAATGCCTTCTGGGAAGGGGTGGCAACTTCCTCTGAAACTGCCGTTGCTATGGAAATCTGACCTGAAACCTATTACACTGCTTGTGCTGCACTGAGCATGTGCGAGATCTGCAAGAGATCCAGGAAGAAATACAGTCTGGCTTCAGATGCCCACACTTAAGATGGTCACGGCCTGCTGTAAGTTTATAAAATAACAAACTACTGCTATAAACTAACAAAACAGACCTTAGTTTACAGACTAACTTTACTAGAATACATTAAGCTTGTGTATTATAGGGGTATTATTATTTAAAAAGTATAATTTCGGCCGGAACACCACTTTAAATCAAATCCAACCTGGGTGCAGCTGTTTTGAAAAAAATATACTGTTGCATATTGCAAAAGGTATTGGAAATTCAAATGCAACGCAAATTATATTAACCACTTACGGACCGCCGCACGCCGCTGTACGTCCTAACTTTGAATAGGAATATTGTTGTTATTGCAGCAGCTAGCTGCCATAACCCCGGTATCCTCTACTTCGGCCGGCGGTCCGCTTTCAGATAAAAGTGGTCTCTGCGGTCAACAATCTTCAATTTATTCAGAATTCTATAGGAGGACCCTCATTCTGGGAAAACTATTTTTTAGACAATAAGTTCTGGGAAGCGATGGCTCACACAACTGGAATTCACGCTGAAACTATTGTTCTATTCCAGCGAAGCAACATATATGGCAAGTCACATGTTCAAATAATCCAAAAAAAAAAACACATGACTTGCAATAGCTGTTTCCGTTCAGGAAAAGGACTAGTGGTGCCAGCCTTTTTATTTTGTTTTTTGCAGGAACGCTTTATCCTCCTATTTGTCTGGTTTTTAGTTTGTTAACCACTTAAGGACCGATCCTCTTTCTGAGATTTGTTGTTTACAAGTTAAACACATTTTTTTTTTTGCTAGAAAATTACTTAGAACCCCCAAACATTATACATTTTTTTTACTAACTAGAGAATAAAATGGCAGCCGTTGCAATACTTTCTGTCGCACCCTATTTGTTACACTTTTTTTGGAAAAAATACACTTTTTTGAATTAAAAAATTAAAAAAGTTAGCCCAATTTTTTTTTATATTGTGAAATATAATGTTACGCCAAGTAAATTGATACCCAACATGTCACGCTTCAAAATTGCGCCCGCTCGTGGAATAGCGTCAAACTTTTACCCTTAAAAATCTCCATAGGCGACGTTTAAAAAATTCTACAGGTTGCATGTTTTGCGTTACAGAGGAGGTCTAGGGCTAGAATTATTGCTCTCGCTCTACCGGTCGCGGCGATACCTCACATGTGTGGTTTGACCACTGTTTTCATATGCGGGCGCTACTCACGTATGCGTTCGCTTCTGCGCGCAAACTCGTCGGGACAGGGCGCTTTAAAAATTTTTTTTTTTTTTTATTATTTATTTTACTTTATTTTATTTTTTCACTGTTTTTTTAAAAAAAAAAATTTGGATCACTTTTATTCCTATTACAAGGAATGTACACATCCCTTGTAATAGAAAAAAGCATAACAGGTCCTCTTAAATATGAGATCTGGGGTCAAAAAGTCCTCAGATCTCATATTTAGACTAAAATGCAAAAAAATAAAAAATAAAAAAATAAAAGTCGTTTAAAAAAATGACACAAAAAAAATTGTGCCTTTAAGAGAAGTGGGCGGAGCCGACATAATGACGTCGCTCCGGCCATCCTATGGTATAGAGACGGGTGGGCGCCATCTTAGCCTCACTCGTCTCTATACTGAGGAACAGAAAGGACCCGATCGCCTCCGCCGCTACCGACGGCTCCGGTAAGTGGGAGAGCGGCGGGAGGGGGGTGGCACCTCCCCCGCCGCCGATAACGGTGATCTCGCGGCGAACCCGCCGAAGAGACCACCGTTATCGTGTACAGAATCGCCGGCCCTAAAGATGGATACCTCGGTTGTGGCAGCAGCTGCTGCCGTTACCGAGATATCCATCTTCAAAATGATGACGTATATATACAGTGGTCGGTCCTTAAGTGGCTTTAATGACGTTTTTAGGCAGTTGCGTTTATAGGTTTTTCTTTAAAGGCAAAAAAATGAATTCAGATGCCGACGTTTCTGACGTTTCAGACGCCAAACGCGGCTAAAAGTCGCGTTTCGTTTACAGGCGTTTTTCATTTTTGGCTATTTTGGAAAACCGCTTCTGAACGCAAACGCGGCTAAACGCGGCAAAACGGACGTTTGAAACGTGGGTTACTATCTGTCAAGTTAAATCGTTCAGGAGAGGTTGTAAAAATGTCCCGTGTACATTAAGCCTAACAATAAGGATAGCTGAGGAGCAGTTCCTCCTGCGGCGCTCAGCGGGTAGGTGCAGCTGTCGGCCCCGTTTACTACAATAACAGGTCAGCGGCGGCCGCACTTATTTGCAGATCTCTGCACAGCCAGTGATTACCTGCAGTGATTGCTTCTGGATGCAGACAAAGTGCACCCAGCAGTGATCACCGCAGGTAATGGCTGTCTGTGTAGAGAGACGTGAATAGGTGCAGCTGCTGGCGAACTATCATTATAGTAAATGGGGCTGGAAGTCCCGCCTACCCATCGAGAGCCGCAGGAGGAACTACAGTTTGCACCACCACAATTGCCAGTGTGAATGTAGCTTATGTTTGTGCTGTATGAGGAGGTGGGGGGGGCACAATTAAAATCTGGGGGGGTACAGCCCACCCCAACACCCCCTCCCCCCAGCAGCATTCACCAACGGCTTCCCTTGCTCGGCGGGGGGGCGACGGCTTTCCCTTCCCCTGCTCTCCACGGGCATCACAGCGACTTCCGTTTCCTCCGTCCTCCTCCGCGGCCAGTTGGCACTCTTCTCTTTTCGGTCATACGGAAAACGTATCAGACCTGCTTCTGATTGGCTGGATTGAGGATCAGTGTTTCAATAGCGAATATTCATTCGCTGTTGTAACACCTGGGTGGGCTCCTGGTGCAATGCTCTGCGCCAGGAGCCCACCCTATTTTGAAGCCCTATTAGAGCCTCTGGCTCTAATCAGGTGCTTCAAAAAACCACCCCTGCGGCTGTAATTCACGTGCCCCGCGTCCTGAAAGGGGCCGGATGCATTAATTAATAGGGGCTGGCGGTGTCCTGTCAAAATAGCGGCCGTGGCTAGAGCATGGGGGTGGTGGCTGTGGATAGAGGGGGCGGCGCTCCGGCGCCCCTAATGGATGGGCCACCACTGGGTGTGTGCCTTTCCAAATCATGTCCAATCAACTGAATTTACCACAGGTGGACTCCAATCAAGTTGTAGAAACATCTGAAGCATGATTGCTGGAAACAGGATGTACCTGAGCTCAAGTGAGTGTCATGGCAAAGGCTGTGAATACTTATGTACATGGGATTTTTTTTTTTTTATACATTTTTCAAAGATTTCAAACAAACCTCTTTCTTGTTGTCATTATGGGGTATTGTTTGTAGAATTTTGAGGAAAATTAATGCATTTAATCCATTTTGGAAAAAGGCTGTGACATAACAAAATGTGGAAAAAGTGAAACGCTGTAAGCATAGGCGTGCGCACAAGGTGTGCCGGGTGTGCCTGGGCACACCCTAATCACCCCATGTACAGTACATTAGCATTATCCAGTGTAAATGCCCCCATTATAATAAACACTAGGCTCAAATTTAGGAACCCATTACATCTGAATTTAGGGTGTAACGTAATATGCTCCCAATCAACTGTCTCCTACCATCAGAGTCTCCTTCCTGTAACAACAAGTGGTGTTCATGTGTGTTTTGAGCTTTGGGGTGCACACCCTAATGCAATGGGCTGCGCACACCTTTCGCTGTAAGTACTTTCCGGATGCACTGTATATACAGCAATCCAGATACTGTAAATAGTTTGTATTCTCAGCCAGCAGAGAGAGCTTTGAGCTCCATGTCACATGTTTCCTAGATCAGTGGTTCTCAGCCTCTGCTGTGCCATGACCTCCTCTTCCTGTGCCCCTAGCCAGCTAGAGATCCCTTAACCTCCCACAGTGCCTCTCCAGCTCCCATAATGCCCTCCACATTCCATAGTGGGCCACAGTGCCCCCAGGCCCCCTGAGAGCCTATAGCCACCACAGTGCCCCTCAACCTCCCACAATGCCACCCAGAATTCCACAGTGCTGCGTACTTGGTAAAAATGGAGTTATATTCTTTGTAATTAAAATAATGAAAGTGCACCTTTTTTTACGTACAAAACATTTTTATTTTCATAAAGAGAACACAAAAAGTTGACATTACAATATCAGCCAATGACAGAAAATAAACATCTGGAGCATGGTAATAAAAAATTATCAGAGATTTGTATTCGTGGTCCAGTGTCTCTCAACCAGATCTCCAAGACCGAAATACATAAACAGATACAGGAGATATAAGTTATGACATTAGGGGTGTAAATCAACACCTAAAAGGCACCTTTTGGACTTGAAAACATCCATATTGTGAACACCACCGCCATGTTGATATGGATGTAGTGGCTTAAACAGCACCGTAAACACAAAATATCCAAAAAATATTAAAAGAAAGGGGGGGGGGGGAAGAGAAGCCGGGGTTAGTGACAGAGACACATGTATATATGTTGCCCAAGGCTCCCAGGTTTGTTCAAACTCATGAACAATACTAGCAACCTTCTCATGAATCATAATCCACGTCATTTTATGTTTCATGCTTCTGAAAGCCGCTGATGAGGTCTTCCATGCTCTTGAAATAGTGATTTTTGCCACCAGCAAAACAAAATTGATCAACCGTTTTGATATGCATAACCACCCAGGCGGTAAATCGAAAGTGCACCTTTTTATTTTTATATTTTTTTATGTTTGTTTTTAATTAACATTCATTTATAATTTTTTTATTCATTATGTCTTTTTTACCATTAGACATGAGCAAAAACTTGATTCGCTGTCACTTTTGGTCCATGAGCAGGGCCTTCCTATTCCTTCTGTATTGAACTGTATTGTTTTTGTACTGTACCCCTGTATTTTGTAAAGCGAGGCGGAAACTGTTGGCGCTGTATAAATCCTGTATAAGAATAATAATAATTTGCTGTCCAATCGTTACAGACTTACATTGTGTGAAGGAGCATTCAAGCAGAACTTTTGTGTAAGCCTGTCTCTTTCCTCCAGACACAAATACCTGGGACATAGTGGAGACTCGGGGTGCTATAGTGCAAGGAGGATATGGACACAGCAGTGTTTACGATAAAACCACCAGATCCATCTACATCCATGGGGGCTATAAAATCTTTCCCGGCAGTAGTAACAGACTCGCTGGTGACCTGTACAAGTATGACGTGGACAGACGTATGTGGTAAGTGTTTACCTCTCTTACGGATATAGCATCTGAATCCTGATTCCCGGAAGGTGCTTTGAATTTTTGGTTTTAAGTGAAGCAGCAGAAGTCCAAGACTGGTTTCAGAGAGACAGTTCTTAAAAGACTCATGTTTGTGTGAATGTTGGTATGATTATCAATACCTGGCCTCTTGCATTTCTCATAAACTCCAGTGGAGAGCAAAGTCCATTTGTCTGTTAAACAATAAGTGAGAATCATAGGCATTCTTATGAGGTTGCTTTACTATTTGTGGCTTCACCAGCCTCCTGTTTTTCGGGAAGGTTTCCCACAACATTTTGGAGGGTGTCTGTGGGAATTTAAACAAGAAGCCTGTCAACGTGGTGTGATATGCTCATAAAAATATTCTCTATTATAGATCCTTTGGAAGTAAAAAGTATTCTATGTCACAGAATACACAGACTATTCTATGACACAAGAAGTGTTGGTGCGTTTCAGCCTGGGTGGGCCTAGTATGACTAAAGCCCACTCAGGCTGAAATGCGTCAACCCTTCCTGTTGTCAGAAACCATGAACCAGACCGAGACAGAAGTACAGTAAAATCTCACTTGCTTATTAATAAAAATAAAAGGGTAAATAGAGAAAGCGTAGTCAAAGCATAGCCAGAGTCCAGTAACCGGATCGGGTAGTCATCCAAGCCAGAGTTCAGTAACCAGATCGGGTAATCAGCCAGGCCAGAAGTCAGGGATCCAAGTAGAGGAACAGCAAGGAGCCAGAAGGGATGTCAGCAAAGCCAGTCTTTAAACAGGAACGCAGGAGATGGTTTCTTGTGATGTGACCAAGGCGAAGGCAGGAATGACGTGAGCTGGAGATCTTTAAGTAGGCGGGACTGACGAGCAGATCCACATACTCCCAACCACTTTCTAATAAAGACGAGCAGATCCACAACAGCTGGTTAACTGTGGAGAGAGATGAGAGCTGGCAATTAGCCGACAGCTGAGCGGCCAGCTCAGAGAAGGAAGGGCTGAGCCCAGCCCTGACACTTGTGCACAGGATACTTTTAACTCCTGATGGATCTATAGTAAAGATGATTTTTATGAGCATAACACACCGCGTTCGCCATCCTTCTTGTTTGATGTCTGTCTACAGTATGTGCGGCTGTAGTCTGAGCACAGGTGTGGCTCTTAGTTTCACTGTAATTTGGAGGGGTTGTAGTATCACACCATTGCAGTATAGGCTTTGTCTCTGGGAGTTTATGCCCATTCAAGTAAAAGGGCATTTTTTAAGGTCAGTTACTGATGTTGGATGTGAAGATCTGTCTCACAATCAGTGTTCCAATTTATCTCAGAGGTGTTCAGTAGGGTTGAGGTCAAGACTCTGGGCAGGACACTCAACTTCCTTCACATCAAACACATCAAAACAAGTCTTTATGAAGCTGTCTTTGTGCACAGGGGTGCAGCCATGCTGGAACAGAAAAAGGCCTTCCCCAACGGTCTCCAAACTTACTAAGCAGGAGTCCAGTTTACTGTCCTTCAGAATTTAGGGGGGTTGTACTGTGGTCACTGGAAGTAGAAAAGGTCCTGACATCAGTGGGAAAAAAACAATGCCACATCCTTGGTTTCAGTGGGATGAATTGTACCCTATCATTGGTGTCATTGGGAGGAATTGTACCCTATCATTGGTGTCATTGGGAGGAATTGTGCCCCATCATTGGTGTCATTGGGCCCAATTATTGGTGTCATTTGGAGAAATTGTGCCCCATCGTCATTGTCAGTGAAAGGAATTGTGTTTCTTCTTTGGGCTCAGTGTGTGTGTGTGTGTGTGTGTGTGTGGGGGGGGGGGGGTTATGTCCGATTGTTGGTTTCAGTAGATGAAATCGTGCCCCAAGGGCCAGATAAAAGCAAGTAAACGGCTGCATCTGACCCCTGGGCCGGAGTTTGGAGCCCAGCGGTCTAGATTATGTAGTAAGTTAAATTATGGGGGATGATGGGCCAAGCTGAAAAATGTGCTGGATATACCTTGCCACCTGGATCCAAGAAGGCAGTATCATTTTTATATTTTTTTAAGGTGTGGTGTGTTTTGATGAAAAACTGGAAAGGAACAATGTGGCAAAGAGGATTTCTCTTCTTTTTTTTTTTTTTTTTTACACAATGCACTAAAAATCATAAGTATGAACGCAGTTTTAGAAGATTAACAGCAAAAGGTTTTCAGATATACAGTATGTGCAAATAATAATGTTTTGCTATCCATCGTTATTTTCCCTAGGAAAATCTTAAAATATAGCCGCTTCCCTCGCTTCTTGCACACGGCAGAGATCCTGAGTGGCAACATGCTGGTGTTTGGCGGGAACACCCACAATGACACACAAACCAGCCAGGGGGCAAAGTGTTTTTCTTCTGACGTCTTGGCCTATGACATGGGTGAGTAGGAGAGATTTGCATTCAGATTGAAGCTAGTTTTGGTTCCCCAGTACTGTTTATGGATGATGGTCTCCATATGTCTGATACAGGATTTTTGTGGTATTATGGTACATCTCTCTGGTACAGTCCCCAGCAGTAGGGTAGTTCATACACACGTGTGCAATTCATTTTCTAGCAGATGAGGATGCTATTCCTCCCATTACAAAGAGATAAGGTGATAAACTGAAATACCTCCAGCCTATTCTGAAATACCCATCCCATGTCTATGGGTGCCTATTGCACTAGAAACATTTTTTTACCCCTGTCTGTGTCCTTATTAGAGATACATACAGGTGCATCTCATAAAATTAGAATATCGTCAAAAAGTTAATTTATTTCAGTAATTCAATTCAAAAAGTGAAACGCATCTATTTTATATAGATGCATTCCACACAGAGTGATATGTTTCAAGCATTTTTTCTTTTAATTTTGAAGATTATGGCTTACAGCTAGTGAAAACCCCAAATTCAGTATCTCAGAAAATTAGAATATTACAAAAGACCAATAAATAAAGGATTTTTAATACAGAAATGTTGGCTTACTGAAAAGCAAGTCTACAGTACCAATACTTGGTTTGGGCTCCTTTTGCATGAATTACTGCATTTATTATGGAGTGGCATTGAGGCAACCAGCCTGTGGCACTGCTGAGGTGTTATAGAAGCCCAGGATTCTTGGATAGTGGCTTTCAGCTCATCTGCATTGTTGGGTCTGGTGTCTCTTATCTTCCTCTTGACAATACCTCACAGATTCTCCATGGGGTTTAGGTCAGGCGAGTTTGCTGGCCAATCAAGCACAGTGATTATTAAACCAGGTATTGGTACTTTTGGCAGTGTGGGCAGGTGCCAAGTCCAGCTGGAAAATGAAATCAGCATCTCCATAAAGCCGGTCAGCAGATGGAAGCATGAAGTGCTCTAGAATGTCCTGCTAGAGGGCTGCGCTGACTTTGGACTTGATAAAACACAGTGGACCAACACCAGCAGATGACATGGCTCCCCAAATCATCACTGACTGTGGAAAATGTTGCATTTCATTTGGAAATCAAGGTCCCAGAGTAGTGACAGCTGGTGCTCCATTTGGGAGGGCAAACAGTCCATCCCCCCACCATCCCCGCACTTACCCCCGCGGGAAGCGGGACTTAAGACCAGGGGAGCTGAGCCAAAATGTCAGGCGCGCCTGGATGATGTGCACGCCTGGATGATGTAGGAGGAAGGAGAATGGAAGCCCGTGCTTCTCCTCTCTCCCAATCTGGTCTCAGGAGCTGCTTCCTGATTGGCCGGGAAGAAAATCAGTAAGACAATAGCGATTATTAATTTGCTATTGTCACACAAGTGGGTAGGCTCGGAGCACAGGGCTCTGTGCCCCAAGCCCACCCTTTTTTGAAGGTAATTAGAGCCTCCAGCTCTAATTGCGTGCTTCGAAAAAAAACAAAAAAAAACCTTATTTGAATTCATTCGTCTGGTGCCCTGCGTGTAAATTAGTGGTTGGGTGCATGGATTAGGGGTGCGGTGCCCCTGCGCCCAGTATGGACAGGCCGCCACTGTCCCAGAGTCTGGAGGAGGAGTGGAGAGGCACAGAATCCAAATTGCATGAGGTTCAGTGTGAAGTTTCCACAGTCCGTGATGATTTGGGGAGCCATGTCATCTGCTGGTGTTGGTCCACTTAGTTTTATCAGGTCCAAAGTCAGCGCAGCCTTCTACCAGGAAATTCTAGAGCACTTCATGCTTCCTTCTGTTGACCAGCTTTATGGAGATGCTGATTTAATTTTCCAGCAGGACTTGGCACCTGCCCACACTGCAAAAAGTACCAATACCTGGTTTAATGATCACTGTGCTTGATTGGCCAAGCAAACTCTTCTGACCTAGAACCCTATAGAAAATCTGTGGGATATTGTCAAGAGGAAGATGAGAGACACCAGACCCAACAATGCAGATGAGTTGAAAGGCGCAATCAAAGCAACCTGGGCTTCCATAACACCTCAGCAGTGCCACAGGCTGATCCCCTCCATGCCACGCCGCATTGATGCAGTAATTCATGCAACTAGTATAAAAATACATCCATCATTAAGGCCTTTTGCACATTAGAGTAAAAAACGCCACATTTTTTACTGATCTGGATATATTATAGATGCATTGTACAGAGTCAAAAATATACGTTTGAGTGCAATACAGCCACAACACAGGGGAATGGGAATGAATAAATGTGCATAATAGGTTTCCTCCTCCACTCCTAAGCCAAAACCTCTACCTTGAGGACCGGGTGCAGATGGCAGATAAAACCATCCACACTCCAAATACACAGGAAGAAGAGAAAGAAGCCACCATACACTGAGCATGTCACATAAATCCCACTTTATTGGCGCAGGCAACCATAACCACAGTTCTTGTCCAAGGGATTCTCATTGTTAGTGGGTGCCATGGGCGGGACTGTCATTGTGTTTGTCTGGGCCAATAAACCAGGATTTATGTGACTTGAGCATTGTATGACGGCTTCTTTTTCTTCCACAGGAGAATGAATGAAGCATAAATGTTGCCGTACACACTACAATGACAGCAAGCAATAGGACAGCTTCTATCACCTCCTAAGATATTCATAGCTTACATGTGTAGCACTACCCCTGCAGGAGCCACTGGTGAAATGGTTCCCCCACCCAGCACAGCCAGGCACACCACATTTTCCACAGCACACGGAGTCAGGAAACAGTCCGAGCAGCTTTTTTTTTTTTTTTTTTATTATTTAGGGGATTAAAGTTGCATAGGGATGAGGAATATGGGATGCCCACTTGATCAATGTAGTAAAGTCTTCAGGGACAACTATATACACACAGTATATACTGTATTTGTGCCTCCTGCACATACTTGCTTTCAGATCTACTCCTTCTCCTCCAGCACAACACTTGCTCATGGAACTACAACACCCAGGACCAGCTGGCACTGTTTGCATGGTCTAACAATCGGCTCAGTTAGACCAGTAGCAAATGCCCTTTACAGACAGGGACCACGGGCCCCTATGGTGTAGCAAAGAAAGTCCCAGTGCACAGCTGTTCAATCTGTGGCTACTGCTCCCAGCACTGCCAGCCCACCTGGCTGCAGCTGCCCCTTTCTCCTGACCGTTCCACCACAGTCCTCCTGACTGGCTCTGTACCCATCCCAGACTGCTCTCACCCAGTCCTCTCAGGCTGTCTCTCAGTCCTCCCGACTGTAACACTCACCAGCCCACCTGGCTGTCTTCCACCCTTAAGATTTGCCTGGCAGTATCCTCCTGCTGCCCTCTACTTGCTCCCGTGCCTCCTGGCCAGAATCCCTCCATGTGTCATGAGAAGGGTCCCTTCTGCACCCGAGCCCAGGCCTGAGTTCACCTCACACCCCCAGGCTAGGGAGTACCGTGTTTCCCCGAAAGTAAGACATCCCCCGAAAATAAGACCTACTTCCAGTTCTGCTTCTCGCTGTAATATAAGGCACCCCCCCGATAATAAGGCCTCCCCGATAATAAGGCCCCCGAAGCTACCCTAAAGCACCTGACTCCTCTGGACCGTAGCGGCGGGCGCCGCCGCGAAGCTCACTGATTGGCCACAACGCAGCCGGAGCTGTTCAGGCAGTCTCTTTAAATCAGAGAGCCCGTGCCACCGCCAGGACAAGCTGGCGTCTTCTGCTCGCTCTGCCCTGACGGAGTCTGGCTGACTCACAATTAGACAGTGAGTCACACGGGGCAGGAGTCGGGCACATTGTGTGGAATCTGGCCGGCACAGATACACAGGGGTGACTGAGGTGGGGGGGGGGGATATCTGATAAAGGGGTGGGGGGGGAATTTGTCTGGTAAAGGGGGGGTGGAATGTCTGGTGAAGGTGGGAGGGGGGGAGAGACTAAATAATCCACTGTTCACTGGCACAGGGGTGGGGGGAGGGGGACTCACTTAAAATGACACAGGGTGGATTTGAGGGGGGGGGGGGGTCAAAATGGCACAGGAGGATCAGAAAGGGGTGTGAAATCAATAAATGTGTACCGTATTCTTCTTCATGGTAAAATAAGACCTAGCGCATCTTTGGGAGCAAAAATTAATATAAGACACTGTCTTATTTTTGGGGAAACAGGGTAACTCTCAAAGGCCTCCGACAGCCTAACACTCCATCTCCAGCTTCCACCCAAACTCCACTGCCCCTAGCTGGGCTGACCCTGAGTATTTAAGGGGGTCTGCCCCCTGCCAACCCATCTGTTGGGGATTGGTCAGAGCCCTCATGAATACCCCAGGCAGCTCCACCTTACCTCCCTTCCCATACCTCTAGAAATTTCCAGTAACTTCTAGAAGTAGGGGGGAGGTCTCAGTGATGCTGCCTGGGAGCCATCCACCCCTCCCTGGATCTTTGCTCAACCCAGGAAAAAACACACAGGCTTTGTTGCCAGCCAAGCCTGAACAAATTTAACTACACTAACAAAACAAAATCAATTTTAGCACAATAGAGGGTGCTACACATGGGTTTGTTAGAAAGTGAGAGAGAATCAGAAGAGTTTATTATCTGATACGCATTTGCACAGCCGTCTTGAATAATCTCTGTAATGTGTCTAATGCGTGTATTTCTTATGATCGCCAGGTCTTCTAGTGGCCATAATGCAGTATTATATTGACTGTGGTATTTGAAGAAAATACGGCATTATAGCCACTAGATGGAGCTAACAATATGCATAATTTTGATATATTTTCTTTGCTTTGATCAGCTTGTGACAGCTGGAGATTACTGCCTCCACTTGCACTCCATCAGGATGTCAGTCGCTATGGGCACTCTGCAGTACTAAGAAACAGGTAAAACATGAATAACTGTTTTCGTTTTGTGAATACAATTGATAAGAAAAATCCCAAGCACAAGAACTTTTAAGAAGCAGCAACTTGAAATGCAGGGCAAGGCACCCCTCTCCAGCAACACATACCTTTCCATGGATCTTTCACTGTTTCATTCCCAGCATGTGACTTCCCTTTCTGCCAGTGCTGGTGCTTGGCCTTTGGCCAAACACTATGCCATGGAGGCAGAGACACAGTCCTCAGTTCTATGTAAGCTCAGCGGGCAAGGAGAGAATAAAGGACAATGTACATGTACAATATGCTTTAAGCATCAAATGTGAAATGCCAAAGCCTCTACTGCCCAGTGAAATTTTGACTTAGTGCCAGGAGAGGTCAGAGCCATTTCTCAACTTTGGCAGAAGTCAAGACTCTGTGTCCAGCATTGGCTTAGGTTCTGGGGCCCCACAGAAAAACAGGAATCTGAAAACCAACGCAATGAGGTGCAAGAAGTTTTACCATAAAAATGTGTAGCACTAACTCTCTGCGGAGCTGCTGGTTTATGCAGGTCTGTTACCTTCACTTTGCTTCCCTCTGTTTCACCGGCACCGGGTCTAGGGTTCCGTTGAGTTTACTGCTGGACGACACACGCACCAACACTGGAGTACATTTTCAATGCTTTATTAAACAGTCAAACTTTAGGAAGTGGCAGGAAAGAGGCGGAAAAGGAAACTTTCAGGAGAAACTCAAATATCTTCTTATAGAATCTTAGCGACAAATGTCCCGGTAGAATTCAGATAATTATATAGAATGCGCTCCCCTTGTGGGACACACTCTTTGCTCGTCTGGATAGGCCTCTCTCACCGGTCTAGCAGCCAGTACGTAGCACGAATCAAAAGTCTTTGCCACAGACTTGCTTGGGGGAATAAATCTGTACGATCCTCTGCCACAGGATGCATCAGATTTTCTGCAGTGAAAGTCAGTCACAGTGCTTGAACCTTTAAGCCGAACCGGCAACACTATGCTGTATAGTTACTTCTTTTGGATACGTCCTCCAGCCGAGTCACCAGGCCCCTCTATAAACCAGCTCACCGCGTGATCTCTCCAAGACGGGTCCTCCCCTGGGCTCTTCCTCGCCTGTCCAGCTTCGTCACACAAGACCGATAACTTAGGACCATTCCTCGGCTGCGGTTGTAGGCCCCAGACAAGCCTCTGGACCCACCCCTGCGCCGCTGTACTGTAGGCCTCCCGATCGGAGGACCACGAGGTAGCTCCTTAACGCATACCTGTCGGCCAGGAGGGCCAGCAGATGGCTGTAAAACGACCCCAGAATATGGCGTCTGTCCCATAAATACCCTCTTCCCAGAATGCAACTCGGAGGACCACCTCCACCGAGCTTGTCTCTGAGACAGAGGAGCATCTATACACTTCAACACGTTGCCTTTCAAACACTGACCAGTGGCAACAGCGACACCCACCGGTCAGCACAGAAACACACACAACGTCAGCCAAGCTGGAACAGAGGCAAACTTTTACCTTCCTAATGCCCAAATTACTAAATTTACCTAACCTGCGGTAGATTGTAAATCTACCAGCGCTACAAATGTTTCAGGCTAGTTTCTGTTGAAGCAGTTTTTGGTTCATTTTAAGGTTATATAGTCATATTGATTAAGGAGCACATCTGACTCCAATGCAAGTCCATTTGTAAGGCCATTTCTCTCTTTCAGAACACTCTTTGTGTTTGGAGGATTCAACAGCCTTTTGCTCAGTGACGTCCTGATGTTCACATCTACGAGTTGTGAAGCTTTTACAAGTAGCTCTTCTTGTTTGGGGGCAGGACCGGGAATTCGCTGTGTCTGGGACAGCAGTACATCTCAGTGTTTGTCATGGGAACAAGCATCTCCAGACCAACAAAAAGATGCCATGACATCATGTCCTCTTATCACATGTACGTATTCTTTGTGATCCTCCTTAACCATGTCTGTATCCATCGCAGTGATCAAACTATTACTCTATTACTGCTCCTGTTAAATGCTGAATACATCCCAATTCAAGAGACCATCAGTCTTTTTGTTTTTTTTTTCTTTGTTTTAAAAGGAAACCTATAATGGTTTTGATTCAGTTTCATTTTAGTTGCTTTTATACATATTTGTATCCCTTGTTTTAGATTTGTTATAGTTATATAATATTTAGGTTTTATAAATAAACATTAATGCATGAAAAATAATTCCCAGAGCACTATGGTGTATCTACGATAATGTAGGCTTAACTAAAATCACTGTACTTTATGCAGATTTTATTTATTTATGCAGATTCAGGTTAAGCCTTCTTACATGCTTTTACAGGTTATCCTCTGGTCATGTTTATAGCAGAAAATTTTAGTATTGTTACAAAGGTAGGATTACAGGATCAGTTCAGCCCGGTCTAGGGAGCTCCATGTCACCTTATACAATGGTGGTCACTTCTTTCCTGGATCCATCAACAAGGCTAGATAGAAGAACAGTAGTGGCTGTTTTATAGTATTTAAACAAGTTGTCTTCAAACAGTCGTACTTATGAGTTCAGAATACATACTTGAAAACATTTTTTTTTTAAACCAGAGTTTAGTGTCACTTTAATTTTGTACTGAAGTTAGAGGATCATCGGTGTAACTAGGGAATTCTGTAGATGGTTGAGGCTTGTTTGTTTTGGTAAATGCACAAAATATAATGAGCTATTATTATTTATAAGGTATTCAATTTGCCTCACAGTGGTCTCCAATCTGCAGCCCTCAGGCCTGATGCGGCCCTTGGTTTGCCTTTATACAGCCCTTGGGGCACCATTCCTCCCACTGATACAAGACACTATTCTCCTACTGACACCAACTATAAGGCACTATTTCTTCCATTGACACCAACAGTGGCAAATACAGTAATTCCTCCCACTTCCATTGACACCAACAAGGGGGGATAATTTCTCCCACTGACACCAATGATGGGATACTATTCCCCTCACTAATACCAACGATCTGGCACTATTCCACCCATTGACACCAACAATAGGGTACTATTCTTCCAATTTATCACCAATGATGGGGCACTATTCCTCCCACAGACATCATCGATAGGGCGATATTCCTTCAACTTATATCAATGATAGGATACTATTCCTCCTGCTATTGGCTACTACTATGTAATTTTCCTATTCCCAAGCCTGAGGCATTGTTGCTCCCACTGACGCTAGGGCATTTTCTACTACTACTGGTCACAGTCCGGCCCCCTAAAGTTTGAAGGACAATAAACTGGCCCTTTATTTAGAAAGTTTGGAGACCCCTGCTTTAGGACATCAATAAGGATTTTTTTTCTTATTGGAGCAAATTGGACCATGCTTTATTTATTTATTTATTTTTTTACCTTACCTAGAAAAAAGTAATCTATGGTGGCCTCTTTTCTACTTCACTATATATTCTCTTTAATAGGAAGGGAGGCAGTGCTGATTTCTTGGAGAGGGAGTAAAATTAGAGGTTATGAGGAAAAGAACAGAACAATTTGGGACTTTAAATGAGGCGGTGACCTAGTATGGTCCAGTGCCTCCATCCCTGTCTAAATAAGAATGGTGAAAGGGGCTTTAAATGAAGCACATAGGTATACAGAAATTAATAATGATAATATCAATAATCTGGTACATAATACTAATCATGATAACGTAATGGGATCAATGCTGTTAATAAATATATACACTACCGTTCAAAAGTTTGGGGTCACCCAAACAATTTTGTGTTTTCCATGAAAAGTCACACTTATTCACCACCATACGTTGTGAAATGAATAGAAAATAGAGTCAAGACATTGACAAGGTTAGAAATAATGATTTGTATTTGAAATAACATTGTTTTTACATCAAACTTTGCTTTCATCAAAGAATCCTCCTTTTGCAGCAATTACAGCATTGCACACCTTTGGCATTCTAGCTGTTAATTTATTGAGGTAAGCTGGAGAAATTGCACCCCACGCTTCTAGAAGCAGCTCCCACAAGTTGGAATGGTTGGATGGGCACTTCTGGCGTACCATACGGTCAAGCTGCTCCCACAACAGCTCAATGGGGTTCAGATCTGGTGACTGTGCTGGCCACTCCATTACCGATAGAATACCAGCTGCCTGCTTCTGCTGTAAATAGTTCTTGCACAATTTGGAGGTGTGTTTAGGGTCATTGTCCGGTTGTAGGATGAAATTGGCTCCAATCAAGCGCTGTCCACTGGGTATGGCATGGCGTTGCAAAATGGAGTGATAGCCTTCCTTAGCTTTTACCCTGTACAAAGCTCCCACCTTACCAGCACCAAAGCAACCCCAGACCATCACATTACCTCCACCATGCTTAACAGATGGCGTCAGGCATTCTTCCAGCATCTTTTCATTTGTTCTGCGTCTCACAAACGTTCTTCTTTGTGATCCAAACACCTCAAACTTGGATTCATCTGTCCACAACACTTTTTTCCAGTCTTCCTCTGTCCAATGTCTGTGTTCTTTTGCCCATCTTAATCTTTTTCTTTTATTGGCCAGTCTCAGATATGGCTTTTTCTTTGCCACTCTGCCCTGAAGCCCAAAATCCCGCAGCCGCCTCTTCACTGTAGATGTTGACACTGGTGTTTTGCGGGTACTATTTAATGAAGATGCCAGTTGGGGACCTGTGAGGCGTCTGTTTCTCAAACTAGAGACTCTAATGTGCTTATCTTCTTGCTTAGTTGTGCAACGCGGCCTCCCACTTCTTTTTCTACTCTGGTTAGAGCCTGTTTGTGCTGTCCTCTGAAGGGAGTAGTACACACCGTTGTAGGAAATCTTCAATTTCTTTGCAATTTCTCGCATGGAATAGCCTTCATTTCTAAGAACAAGAATAGACTGTCGAGTTTCAGATGAAAGTTCTCTTTTTCTGGCCATTTTGAGCGTTTAATTGACCCCACAAATGTGATGCTCCAGAAACTCAATCTGCTCACAGGAAGGTCAGTTTTGTAGCTTCTGGAAGGAGCTAGACTGTTTTTAGATGTGTGAACATGATTGCACAAGGGTTTGCTAATCATCAATTAGCCTTCTGAGCCAATGAGCAAACACATTGTACCATTAGAACACTGGAGTGATAGTTGCTGGAAATGGGCCTCTATACACCTATGTAGATATTGCACCAAAAACTAGACATTTGCAGTTAGAATAGTCATTTACCACATTAGCAATGTATAGAGTATATTTGTTTAAAGTTAGGACTAGTTTAAAGTTAGCTTCATTTAAAAGTACAGTGCTTTTCCTTCAAAAATAAGGACATTTCAATGTGACCCCAAACTTTTGAACGGTAGTGTATATATATATATATATATATATATATATATATATATATATATATATATATATATATACATACACACAAATTTGCATGTAATAAAAACAGGTCATCACATAGAGTAAACAGTTGATATCACATAATTTGCGTATAATAAGTAAAGACACGGCATTATACAGCTCTACGCATTTCATGGATTCAGGAGCATGTACGTGACTTGAATTGTGTAATATATAATAGTAGAGATATCTGTATGGTCTGATCCTGCCAAGGAAAAGGGGTTGATAATAAGACGTATGAATAAAGATTAAAGGTTAAACCCATAAAAAGTCCCCACAGTCTAAATTACTTGCAGATCTATCTATATGGTAAGAGTGTGGCACTACAGATCGGAGACCCCCTAAGGGCATCGCCACTGCGAGCTGAGGTGGCGTAGAGGGGCCCGAAGCCCAACAAGGAAACCATCCATGGGGGTAGATATCCAAGAAGTGAACAATAATCATGGATAGCCATAAGTGCTGAAACCAAACAAGGACTGTTATGAGTAGGGATGAGCTTCGAGTTCGAGTCAAATCCATGTTCGACTCGAACATCACCTGTTCTTCCGTTCGTCGAATTGCAAACTTTATGAGCCATTCGCGCCAAATTCGAGTGGCGCATCACGGCCCATAATTCACTGCGGCATCGCAGTGCATTGCTGGCTGATGATTGGCCAAGCATGCACTATGACCCGCATGCTTGGCTAATCACAGCGCCGTCTGTACAGAGAGCCATAATTGGCTTTGGCCAATTATGGCTCAGGGGGTTTAGTACACGCCCCACACTATATAAGGCTGCCTCCGTGGCGGCCTTGTGTAGTGTGTTGAGATGGCGGAGAGATAGACAGAGAGACAGTGTCATTTGATTTAAGTTAGATAGAGTAGGCAGGCCAGTCAGTTAGCTGCACTTACAGTGTATTGTGTATATATATGCATGCTAGGTGTTGTGTGTGTACATATATATATATATATATATATATATATATATATATATATATATATATATATATACACACACACTGTATTCAGTTTAGCTAGATCTGTTCCTGTTATTCTCTTCCTACTGACAGGCAGACAGGTGTTTTTTACAGTATTTACAGCTACCTGAAGAAAATTGCTGGTGTTCTTCTGATCCTATTAGTACCACAGGTAGGCAGCTGCAGTATTTACAGTTAGCGTAGTGCGTCCTCTACACAGTGTGCACCTGAAGACAATTGCTGTTGTTCTGATCCTATTAATACCACAGGCAGGAAGCTGCAGTATTTACAGTTAGTGTACTGTGTCCTATGCACAGTGTGCACCTAAAGCTACCTGAAGTAAATTGCTGGTGTTCTTCTGATCCTATTAGTACCACAGGCAGGCAGCTGCAGTATTTACAGTTAGTGTAGTGCCTCCTCTACACAGTGTGCACCTAAAGCTACCTGAAGACAGTTGCTGTTCTGATCCTATTAATACCACAGGCAGGCAGCTGCAGTATTTACAGTTAGTGTAGTGCGTCCTCTGCACAGTGTGCACCTAAAGCTACCTGAAGACAATTGCTGTTGTTCTAATCCTATTAGTACCACAGGCAGGCAGCTGCAGTATTTACAGTTAGTGTAGTGCGTCCTCTGCACAGTGTGCACCTAAAGCTACCTGAAGACAATTGGTGGTGTTCTTTTGATCCTATTAGTACCACCATCAGGCAGCTGCAGTATTTACAGTTAGTGTACTGTGTCCTCTGCACAGTGTGCACCTAAAGCTACCTGAAGACAATTGCTGTTGTTCTGATTCTTTTAATACCACAGGCAGGCAGCTGCAGTATTTACAGTTAGTGTACTGTGTCCTCTGCACAGTGTGCACCTAAAGCTACCTGAAGAAATTTGGTGGTGTTCTTCTGATTCTATTAGTACCACAGGCAGGCAGGCATCTGCAGTATTTACAGTTAGTGTAGTGTGTCCCCTGCAGAGTGTGCACCTAAAGCTACCTGAAGACAATTGCTGTTGTTCTGAGCCTAATAATACCACAGGCAGGCAGCTGCAGTATTTACAGTTAGTGTACTGTGTCCTCTGCACAGTGTGCACCTAAAGCTACCTGAAGACAATTGCTGTTGTTCTGATCCTTTTAATACCACAGGCAGGCAGCTGCAGTATTTACAGTTAGTGTACTGTGTCCTCTACACAGTGTGCACCTAAAGCTACCTGAAGAAAATTGGTGGTGTCCTTCTGATCCTATTAGTACCACAGGCAGGCAGCTGCAGTATTTACAGTTAGTGTAGTTGCGTCCTCTGTACAGTGCGCATCTAAAGCTACCTGAAGACAATTGCTGTAGTTCTGATCCTATTAATACCACAGGCAGGCAGCTGCAGTATTTACAGTTAGTGTAGTGCGTCCTCTGCACAGTGTGCACCTAAAGCTACCTGAAGACAATTGCTGTTGTTCTGATCCTATTAATACCACAGGCAGGCAGCTGCAGTATTTACAGTTAGTGTACTGTGTCCTATGCACAGTGTGCACCTAAAGCTACCTGAAGAAAATGGGTGGTGTTCTTCTGATCCTATTAGTACTACAGGCAGGCAGCTACAGTATTTACACTTAGTGTACTGTGTCCTCAGCACAGTGTGCACCTAAAGCTACCTGAAGACAATTGCTGGTGTTCTCATACTAATAATACTACAGGCAGGCAGTTGATTCTGCTAGCTGCAGTATCAGTATATATATATATATATATATATATACATCCCAGCTTTGTGCAGCTACATCTCACTGCAGGCCATTAGTATGTCTGGAAGGCCAACAAGGAGAGGCAGACAGTCACAAGGCAATAAAAGAGGGCAAGCAGGCTCTGTGTCTAGAGGCAACAGTGCTGGTCGTGGAGATGGTGCATCCTCATCAGCACGTGGCCGTGGGCCAAGCTTGTCCTTTTTTTCCGTAGCTGGCTGCGTTGAGCCGCAACATGCGGAAGACTTGGTAGAGTGGATGACCAAGCCGTCCTCATCCTCCTCATCCTCTCTCACCCAGACACAGGGTACTTTGTCTGGAAAAGCAGCTGCCTCTTCCCTCGGCTCAATGACATCAGTCACTCCTTCCCTAGCCCCACCATGTCCTCCTGAGGAGTCCCCCGAACTGTTTGACCACAGTGTTGGGTACATGCTCCAGGAGGATGCCCAGCGTTTTGAAGGCTCCGATGATGGTACCCAGCTAGTGGAAGGCAGTAACGTGAGCCCAGAGAGAGGGGGTGCTCAAGAAGGACAGCAATCTGGCAGTCATGTTCCCCCAGCTGCAGCATACTGCCAGGTTTGCTCCAGTGATGAGAGGGGGGGATGATGAGGTCACTGACTCCACGTGGGTGCCTGATAGGAGAGAAGAGGAGGAGGAGGAGGCACATCTCCAACGAGGCAGGATGCCCTCCAGGGGCCAGCTTAAGGGCAGCACACTGACTGCATCACACCGCAGAGCTCCACATGTGCAGGGCGCTGCTGTCTCTGCGTGTTATTCCAAAAGTTCTTTGGTGTGGGCCTTTTTTGAGACGAGTGCATCAGATCCCACCGCTGCTATTTGCAACATATGTTTTAAGCGTATCTCGCGTGGCCAAAACATCACCCGTTTGGGCACCACATGCTTGACCAGACATATGTCGACCTGCCATGCAGTTCATTGGCAAGCGTACCTAAAAGACCCACACCAAAGAACAAAGCGGACCTCTCCTTGCTCCTCATCAGCTGGGATCTCCAACCCCACTATACCTTCAGTCCTCTCTGAAACCTGCACTGAGAGGAATGAAGGTGTAGAATTAGGTGTGTCACAGCCAAGTACTTGCGGGCAATCTGCTATCGGTACACCGACATCAGATTGTACCAGGCAAATTTCCCTGCCCCAGCTGCTGCACCGCCGAAAGAAGTTCACTCCTAGCCATCCACATGCCCGGTGGTTGAATGCTAGCTTGCCTAAATTGCTAGCACTTCAACTGCTGCCTTTTCAGTTGGTAGACTCTGCCCCAATCCGTGAGTTTGTGGAATGTGCGGCTCCTCAGTGGCAGGTTCCCAAACGCCACTTTTTCTCACGGAAGACGATTCCGGCTCTCTACCAGCATGTGGAAGGCAATGTCTTGGCCTCACTGGACAGGGCGGTCAGCGGTAAGGTGCATATTACCGCTGACTCATGGTCCAGCAGGCATGGACAGGGACGTTACCTATCTTTCACCGCGCACCGGATGCAGGACAGGGTGCAGTAGTGTTGGAGGTTGTTCCGCCACCACGCCTCCAAAATTCTACTAGTGGTGATTCTGCCACACCTCTCTCCTCCACCCCCTCCTCTTATTCTTCCTCCATGGCCTCTTCCTGTGCTGATTTGTCCTCAGAACCAGCGGTGCTCCGTAGGCGTTCAAGGGGCTACGCAAGCACGCAGGCAAAAAGATGCCATGCGGTGCTTGAGCTGGTGTGCTTGGGGGACAGGAGCCACACTGGGGCAGAGATTCTGTCAGCTCTGCAGGGGCAGGTTCAGAGGTGGTTGACGCCATGCCAGCTTAAGGCAGGTATGGTGGTTTGTGACAATGGCACCAACCTCCTCTCCGCCCTCAGACAGGGACAACTGAACCATGTGCCCTGTTTGGCTCACGTCCTTAACTTGGTGGTGCAGCGGTTCTTGGGCAGGTACCTAGGCTTACAGGATGTCCTGAGGCAGGTCAGGAAAGCCTGTGTGCATTTCCGCAGGTCATATAATGCCAGTGCTCGGCTGGCTGACCTCCAAAAGGAATTTAACCTGCCCAAGAACCGCCTAATCTGTGACATGCCCACCAGGTGGAACTCAATGTTAGCCATGCTGCAGCGGCTGCACACGCAGCAGAGGGCCATCAATGAGTAGCTATGCGACTATGGCACCAGGACAGGGTCAGGGGACCTTGTTTTTATTTCCCCACGCCAGTGGACTATGATCAGGGATGCATGCACTGTCCTCTCACCATTTGAGGAGGCCACAAGGATGGTGAGCAGTGACAGTGCATGCATCAGTGACACTTCCCCTCTTCTCCACCAGTTGGAGCACACGCAGCGTGGAATAATGGAGAGGGCACTTGAGGCAGAACAGAGGGAGGAAGAGGAGGACTTCCTTACCTCTCAAGGCCCCCTTTATCCAGTCAGTGTTCCTGCATGCCCGCCGATTACACAGGAAGAGGATGAGGAGGAGGAGAAGGAGGAGGATGATTGTGTCAGCATGGAGGTAGAGCCTGGCACTCAGCATCAGCAGCAGTCTTCAAGGGATCATTTACAGTCTGAAGAAACCCATGGACTTGTACGTGGCTGGGAGGAGGTGGCTGCGGATCATGTCGTCCTTAGTGACCCAGAGGACTCTGGACCGAATGCCTCAGCAAACCTACGCTGCATGACCTCCCTGATCCTGCAAAGCCTGCGGAAGGATCCTCTTATTCGTGGTATCAAGGGGAGTGATGATTACTGGCTGGCAACCCTCCTTGATCCATGTTACAAGGGTAAGGTTGTGGACCTTATCTTACCGTCACAGAGGGAGCAGAGGATGAAACATCTTTGGGAGGCCTTGCAGAAAGGTTTGTGCAACGCGTTTCCAGAGCCTGGGAGGTTACAATTTCCTGGTCCTCCTGGACAACGTGTTGCTGAGGCTTCGGCCAGTTGTGGCACCAGCACTAAGAGTAACTGTGAGGGCTTACAGTGTTGTGGCAACACCACCACCACCAAAGGCCCAATTTTTCTGCCCCTGTTCAACAGGTGCATGTAATTACAATTCTTGATATAATATTTCACAGCAGGGCCCGTTCCAGCGCCCACCAAGAGTAACTGTGAGGACTTAGTGTTGTGGCACCACCACCACCACCACCACCAAAGGCCCAATTTTTCTACCACTGTTCAACAATGGCATGTAATTACAATTCTTGATCTAATATTTCACAGCAGGGCCCTGTGAGGGCTTACAGTGTTGAGGCCACAACAACACCTAAGGCCCAAATTTCTGCTGAGTATATAGGGCAGGCCCCTACTTTCAAACATCCAACTTACAAACGACCCCTACTTGCAAATGGAAGGAGACAACAGGAAGTGAGATAAAATCTACCCCTAGGAAGGGAAATTCTCTCCTGTAAGAGTTAATATGGGAAAAACAAGTCTCCTCTTCACTGCTGCTTTATCATCAATCCTTGTTTCACTAAAACCCCCAAATTTTCAAAAAACATTTGTCATTGGGACAGAAAGTGAGGTGAAATCTTCTGAAGAGGTGCACAGACAGCAAAACAAATGTTACAGGGGTGATAACCCTTCCCTATGTTTTGCAAAAAGCTTAAAAATAGATTTACACTTTAAAAATGTACCAGTTAAAAATTACAAACAGATTCTACTTAACAACAAACCTGTTCAGAGTATATAGGGCCTGGGGACCCCCGCGCCTTTCTTTTTTTTTCATTTTGGTGAGGGGTTCCCCTCAATATCTATACAAGACCCAAAGGGCCTGGTAATGGACTGGGGGGGGGGGGGTACCCATGCCGTTTTTCTTACTGATTTTCATCCATATTGCTGGGACCTGACATTACATTAAAGCCGCAAGCAGTTTTAAATGACTTTTATTCCTTTAAAAATGTCATTTTGTTCAGGGACTGTTCTAAGCACGGGAAACACGCGCCACTTTACAGGCATACTATAAACACCCCCAGGTACGAGATTTAAAAGAATATTTCACTTTTTTTCACTTTAAGCATCATTAAAATCACTGCTACCGAAAAAACGGCCGTTTCTAAAACTTTTTTTGCATTGATACATGTCCCCTGGGGCAGGACTCGGGTCCCCACACCCTTTTTAAAACAATAACTTGCATATTAGCCTTTAAAATTAGCACTTTTGATTTTGAACGTTCGAGTCCCATAGACTTTAATTGGGTTCTAAAGTTTGTGCAAACTTTCGGTCCCTTCGCAGGTTCTGGTGGTGTTTGGCTCATCCCTAGTTATGAGAATAGTATAGTTTGTATATTGTAGTTTGTATATTGTGTAAAGTGGCCTGTACTTGGTAAAGGGAAGGACAGATAATACAGTATTATTATAATGAGAAGTGTCAGTGAAGTCCAAGCAGGAGCAGAGAGGTTACATAAATAATTAGAGTTAGAGAGTAGAATCATGCGAGAAATTGGATTGGAGCCAAATACATAAAAGTGCCAAATGAAAATGATGGTGAAGGAAAATAAATTACCTGAAACTGAACCATAAAAGTTCCAGTCCAGAGTGATACAAAAGTGAAGCATAGAGAATAGATAAAACAACCAGAGTATATCAGCCTCTCATGAATGGAGCCTATATGGACACAGCCGCCCACCAACGTCACGCCAGGGAGAAAGGCACCAACAGTCGAACGGACAAGCCATCCAACGTTCGCGCCAAATCATCCCTCCTAACAGTCGCCAGGTGAACAGAAAGTCTTTGTTTCACCGCCCCTTGCCCCATTGAAAAATTAGAAGTGAAGTTGATTTGATGGATTTTAGGTGGCCCACAAGTTTCTGGGATTGAGAAAAGCAAAGTAGGCACTGCCTTCCACAGTGGAATGCAAGTACCCATTCTGTGATTACCACCCTTTTTGTCCTCTATATATTTCTTCTGTCCTGCAGATCCAGACCCTGACAGTACCTGCGCTCAGTATACTGACTGCTTTAGCTGCACGCTAAATACAAATGGCTGCCAGTGGTGTGATGACCGGTGTAATACTCTTAGTAACATCTGCACAGCGAGTCAGGTCAGTAACTCAATTCTTGGAAATAATCAAGTCTTGCATGTATCTCGTGCTAATATTGCTGTTTATATAGTGGCAATATATTTGCACTGCTTTACAGACTGGTTGTAAATGGTTACTTGTTTAGCTTGGAGAATGTTTGCAAAGGGGAAGGGAACCCTAGCAATTAACTTCCCTTATGTGTTCCCTTTTGGGCAGTAATTATATAATCAAAAGCATTTTGTTCTGCACTTTTATAAATGTATAAAATATACAGATAACAGTGTGTGAAAAAAATGTCTGTTGATCCTGCCAGAAATTCAGTGCTGTCCTATATCCTCTGCATTCAGCATTGTTATCCCAAGCTGGATCATCACTATGGATCAGACAACAATTTCCCCCTATGTAGGTGTTTCCTAACACACTTCATGTCCTAGGGTGACAATGCTGCTCCCCTATTGACATAGTACAGTGAATGAGCATTTTCACTCTAGAAAAGGAAATGTGTTACTGGCAGGATCAGCAGGTAAAAACGAGGGATAACAAGTCAGAGAAAGGAAAATGATGCTAGCCACCACATCCGAGGATTGGCAAGCTGCAATATAGTGACATTTGCTACTTAGTGCACTTTTGCTTTGCACCACTAGGGTCCTTGGTCCAAATATTGACCAGAACACTTGTCATGGTCAGGGGTCAGGCTCAGAGACTGATATCTATAGCAGTAGAGAGGCTCCCCCGACTAGCAGGATAGGTATACAAGCAGGTCACCCTGGTGGTTGACGCAGGCTCATCGGAGGTGCAGGGTCAAAGCACTAACCGCTCCTGAAGGTGGATTTGGGTTTTGCTGTGTGTTAGTACCAGGTCGTGGCCTTCAGGATTGCCCCACCAGGAGGTGAACAAGCCAGGGTCTAGTAGCAGATAAAGGTGTTAGGGATCAAGCAAAAGTGTAGTCAGTAAACAAGCCAATGCTCGGTAACAAAGGGTTGCAGGTTGGGATCAAGCAGAAGCGTAGTTGAGAAAGAAGCCAAAGGTCCATAATGAGTGGTAACGAAGATACGTACAGCAGCAGGAGTGACAAGAACAAGATATTGGCTGGAGAGAGCACAATAATCTGGCAAACACGAAGTACAAAGGCATGGCTTAAATAGGAAGTTCATGGGAGTCGCAAAGGGTTTAAGGTTCAAGAAAAACAAGATACAAGACAAGGTTGTCTTAGAAATCGGGCAGGGAGCTGTCCTGCATTTCAGGTGGCTCGGCAAGAAGAGATACTGATCACACTTGAGAAGAGATACTGGCAGACACAGCAGAGATTGCAGGTTCAGATTGGAGTGCTAACACTGCCTACATGGAGTTTGTATGTTCTTCTTGTGATTGCGTGGGTTTCTTCTGGATGTTCCAGTTTCTTCTTACACTCCAAAGGTTAATTGGGTTAGGATGGCTGCCTTACTAAAAAAGTGCTTTGAGCCCCCAAAAGCGCTGTAGTTAGATTACATGTTTTTCTTGAGTTTAGATACCTATAAACATTGGACAGCAGCTCACCATGTGTTCATGACTTGACAGCTGAACATTTAGCCGGGAAATCAGTCTGGGGTCATGGTTGTGCCTGTAGAACATGTTAAAGTGGAACTAAACCCTCCTATCATTTTCAGCCAAAGAAGCTGCCATCTTGGCCTCTGTTTGATCTTCAGCTGCCATAATGGTGCACATGTGGTCAGGTATGACACCAGACATTTGATGGTTTGACAGTTTGGTTGAGCGCACAATCAATATTAGTTACATTCTCTGCACATGTCAGGAATGTAACTGTTTTTTGAAACTGTTAAATCAATGCATTTATTTACACTTTAACGCTCACAAAATTATTGGTAAATGGCCACATTGGGCGAATGTTCCTGGATATCTGCAGGCACATGTACTGTAGTTAGAAGAAAAAAATTCAACAATGCTGCTTGATTTTCTAACCTATAGTGTAACTTATTTTCCAGTTTGGTTGCAACGTATAACCTCTTCTTTAGTGTTAAAAAAACTCAGTTTTTTTTGCCCATTTAAGCCACAGTGACAGAGTCTCTTGAAAGCCCCCCTACCTCACCCACTTTTGTCTACCATTGCAGTGCTCCCTCTCTCTGAACCCTTGCAAAAGATCTGGTGCTTTTCGGTATGGAGGAACCTCCTCCCAGGATGCAATGCTTAGGTCTGAGCAGCCAATCACCAGACCTGAACACTGTACGGTGAGGAGGAACAACATCCACCCCGCGTAAGCTCCTACACCATCTGATATGTAGCCTACACAGGGTTTGGACTCTGGCCTCAAAGAAGTAACAGAACCAGGGGAGGGCAAAACTGAGTATACAGTTGGGATGGAAAGTATTCAGACCCCCTTAAATTTTTCACTCTTTGTTATATTGCAGCCATTTGCTAAAATCATTTAAGTTCATTTTTTCCTCATTAATGGAAAATTTCCTCACACAGCACCCCATATTGACAGAAAAACACAGAATTGTTGACATTTTTGCAGATTTATTAAAAAAGAAAAACTGAAATATCACATGGTCCTAAGTATTCAGACCCTTTGCTCAGTATTTAGTAGAAGCCCCTTTTGATCTAATACAGCCATGAGTCTTTTTGGGAAAGATGCATTAAGTTTTTCACACCTGGATTTGGGGATCCTCTGCCATTCCTCCTTGCAGATCCTCTCCAGTTCTGCCTTGTTGGATGGTAAACGTTGGAGGACAGCCATTTTTAGGTCTCTCCAGAGATCAGGGCTCTGGCTGGGCCATTCAAGAACAGTCACAGAGTTGTTGTGAAGCCACTCCTTCGTTATTTTAGCTGTGTGCTTAGGGTCATTGTCTTGTTGGAAGGTAAACCTTCAGCCCAGTCTGAGGTCCTGAGCACTCTGGAGAGGGTTTTCGTCCAGGATATCCCTGTACTTGGCCGCATTCATCTTTCCTTTGATTACAACCAGTCGTCCTGTCCCTGCAGCTGAAAAACACCTCCACAGCATGATGCTGCCACCACCATGCTTCACTGTTGGGACTGTATTGGACAGGTGGTGAGCAGTTCCTGGTTTTCTCCACACATACCGCTTAGAATTAAGCCCAAAAAGTTCTATCTTGGTCTCATCAGATCAAAGAATCTTATTTCTCACCATCTTGGAGTCCTTCTGGTGTTTTTTAGCAAACTCCATGCAGGCTTTCATGTGTCTTGCACTGAGGAGAGGCTTCCGCCGGGCCACTCTGCGATAAAGTCCCGACTGGTGGAGGGCTGCAGTGATGGTTGACTTTCTACAACTTTCTCCCATCTCCCGACTGCATCTCTGGAGCTCAGCCACAGTGATCTTTGGGTTCTTCTTGACCTCTCTCACCAAGGCTCTTCTCCTCCCGATAGCTCAGTATGGCCGGATGGCCAGCTCTAGGAAGGGTTCTGGTCGTCCCAAACATCTTCCATTTAAGGATTATGGAGGCCACTGTGCTCTTAGGAACCTTAAGTGCAGCAGAATTTTTTTTGTAACCTTGGCCAGATCTGTGCCTTGCCACAATTCTGTCTCTGAGCTCTTCAGGCAGATCCTTTGACCTCATGATTCTCATTTGCTCTGACATGCACTGTGAGCTGTAAGGTCTTATATAGACAGGTGTGTGGCTTTCCTAATCAAGTCCAATCAGTATAATCAAACACAGTTGGACTCAAATGAAGGTGTAGAACCATTTCAAGGATGATGAGAAGAAATGGACAGCACCTGAGTTAAATATATGAGTGTCACAGCAAAGGGTCTGAATACTTAGGACCATGTGTGATATTTCAGTTTTTTTTTTTTAATAAATCTGCAAAAATGTCAACAATTCTGTGTTTTTCTGTCAATATGGGGTGCTGTGTGTACATTAATGAGGAAAATAATTAACTTAAATGATTTTAGCAAATGCCTGCAATATAACAAAGAGTGAAAAATTTAAGGGGGTCTGAATACTTTCCGTCCCCATTGTAGGTGGGTCAGAGAATGGGCTTTTAAGACCCGATGAGCCCAGTTATGGGTCAAAGTGTGATAGGGGTTTTTAGTATGACATTTTTTGTCTTTAAATTATTGGGGTAACGGGTATTTTCTGTTTGACAGGGAGCAGTTGCATTATATGAGCAATGTCCGAAGAGTTTCTACTGCAAGAAGAAGACTAGCTGTAAGAGCTGCTCCATGGACCAGAACTGCCAGTGGGATCGACGCAATCAGGAATGTACAGAGCTTAAAGGTTGTCAGATTTTTTTAAATAAATGTTTTCTTGTGTGTACATATACAAGAAAGTAAACAGGAAGTTTAACAAAGCCTAAAGTAGAACCGTAGGCAAAACTTTTTTTATTCATTTGGAAAGAGCAAGGGAGGGTTATAATTTCATTAGATTTTTTTTTTTTTTTGCCATCTGTGTACCATTTTGGAAATTTTCCTTCACTATTCGGCACAGGGATCACGTGCCTTCATCAGGGGTGCAAATTCCTAGCGCAGACACAATTATTTATATATCTTTGGTATGCACACGAAATAAAACGTAGTAAGTGTTTGCAGCTTATCTTCAATTGGAACTCATTCCAGAGGCATTAACCCATCTGTGGCTCGCAAGACCCTTTATTACTTAACCAATGTCCAGGGTTGTCGGGAAGAGGCCCTTGTCCCCATCAACATGGAGGCAGGGTGCTTTGGGGTGGGGGGCGCAAGGCCCTCCTGCCCCAAAACAACCACCCCCATGTTGAGGGCATGTGGCCTGGTATGGTTCAGGAGGGGGGGGCGCTCCCTCGTCCCCACCCCCTTTCCATACCTTCTGGGCTGCGTGCTCAGATAAGGATCTGATATGGATTTCGGAGGGGACCCCACAACGTTTTTTTCGGCATGGGGGAGTTCCCCTTAAAATCCATGCCAGACCGAAGGGCCTGGTATGGTCTTGAAGGGGGAACATACCATTTTTTTTAAACAAATTTGGCATGGAGTTCCTCTAAAGATTCATACCAGACACAGTGCCTGTACTGTGTGGGATCAAAGTAGGATCCCTGTTCATTGAAGTCGGTTGGATGTCGGACTGCAAGTCGCAGGGAAAAGTCGGATCCACAGTCGTACGACTGTCGTGTCGTACCAGTGTGAACCCGGCCTAAAGGTTCTATTGTTCAGAAGGTATGGCAGGCTTGCAGTGATATAACAGCATGAGTAATACTGTAAGCAAATTTGTTACCATGTACAAATACAGTAGAATTGGAATTGGAAGTTACAAAGAAAAAAAAAGTTTTTTAAAACATTAATACAATGTTCGAAGATTCAAAATTTATAAATGATATCACCTGCGCTATGAATCAAAACAAGTATTGATAAGTATTGATAAGTTAATGATGTGTCCAGCTGTAGCTTTCAATGTTTTCACCACTTATACATATACTTTTATTTCAATTTATACTGTTAAGAGTATTTACAATAAGCTGACCTCTTTCATGTGAATAATGAAAAATTATTAAATCAGAACATGTTTTTTTTTTTACCTTTTTATCTGGAGCTGTCCCCTGCAGAACTTCTTTGCCACTAGATGTCACCAGTATCCCAAATTAATGACAGCCTGTGTCATTCAAACCACTTTCTGTGAGCCCAGGCTGTCATGAACCAACTTTCCCTGAGCGATGTCATCACGTAACCTGGGCTCACTCTACTCCTGGATTCTATAACACTGACATGTCATTTATGTTTTTAAGACTAAAGATCCATGACAACAGGCCAATAGAATAAAGGAACTATAGGGGCAATAGCAGGACTGTTCCTTGAATTCCCGAAGACATTTATTTTACAGTAAAAAAAAATCCTATTTACTCCGGAATTCGTTGGAGGATACAGCATTGTTATATTCTTCCTCTGTAATGTATAAAAGCAGAGAGGGAAGTACACTCAAAATAAAACAGGGAAAACCCTGCCACCTGCAGGACCTTATGCCTGAAGCTAGCATACCCAATGCAGCCACGTCCACCCTATGCATCTTGATAAAGGTGTGGACTAAAGACAAAATGGCAGCCTAGAGCCCTGGAAAACCAAGGTCCAGTGATGAAGAGCCCAAGAATTGCCACTGCTTGGGGAGAGTGAGCAGTGACAGGGAACATACGCTCCTGATGTTTCAAAACATAGGTCTGAAAAATGATCTGTCAATGGATGGTGATGGCCACAGTAGAGGTCAGGGTACACGTATTTGAGATGTGAGGAGCCACTGAAAAGGGTTCCCAGGGTTGAGATTAATACCCAATTTGTTATGCTGAGATATTATTTAGAATTCTGAGATTTCAACATTCAAACATTTGGTTAATTTTCTAAAGAAGTTCATAATCTTTACTTACAAACCTTGGTTATCCAATCACCTGAAAAGAGACCCCTGTTAACTTTGAAGTTAGCTGTCATTGCTGGGCTAATTAGCTGCGGATGGGAGATTCCATGTCCCACAGCTGCAAGTATACAAAGGTATAGTGATGCTTGTGACATCATTGACCTAATATGGCCTGTTCCTACTGCGCATCCACAGTGACTTTGGCCACCTTTGGCCATCTGACCCTCACCTGCTACCAGCTTGTTTTGTTTTTTTTTAGGTTGTACCTCATACCCTGAGCTTGGTTTCATCAGTACCACGGGGTCCCTACATGTCTGTATCTAATCACAGAGGGCACGGTCCCACTGCTAAGGGTGACCCCAAGCTTACACTCTCCTATTGTCAGGAGCCTGTACTGCAGTTGTACAAGACTTTGTGGCCATAATAACCCAATTTTGTACTGATGCTTACCGCAGAGGCTCTAGGCCAGCCTTTCTCAACCTCCTTACCCCAGAAGAACCCTTGAAATAACTTTGAGGTCTCAGGGACCCCTTGTTAAAACAAACTAATTGTGGGTCAGCGGGAGGAATGATGCTAACATTTAGTGGTCAGTAAAAAAAAGCCCCCCCCCCCCCCCCTCCTTTACATTAGTGGTCAAAATTCCAAACTACAGAAAAGTAAAACATTTTGCCAAGTGACATTGGAGCTGGAATTATGCAATCACCATCGAATTGAAGGTCAATCAGCCAGAGCCTAAGGAACCCCTATCAACCTCTGGGGGGGGGGGGGGGGGGGTCCTGGGGGTTCCACAGAACCCTGGTTGAGAATGGCTGCTCTAAGCTTATGAACTAATTGGCATCAGCCTGCTGTCTGTAGCTTTGAGACTTTTAAGATCAACCAGTATTTTACAGAATACTTTAATAATCCCCAAGGGAAATTGGGGAAATTGTTATGTAAATTGTTTTTCTGTGCTTATCAACAAGATATATATATATAAAAAAAAAATAAGATAAAGTACTGTTAATGTTGAATTTAACAGATCAAAAATGAGTAAATAAGAGAAGATCATTGGTAGGGTTTACATACACTTGATCCCTAGCTTGTATATTTCTGTTCTTGAATTTAGTGTATGTTAATGTATCTGTTAACTAACTGACTCTAATTGTTTGGACTTGTAGCTGGACAAAGCAGCAGGCCGTGCCCGACTCCTTGTGCCTCCCGGACGCAGTACTCAGAGTGTATCAACGGCAGTTATGACTGCATGTGGTGTGCTAACATGAAACAGTGTGTGGACGCCGATGTTTACGTACCCAACTTCCCATATGGACAGTGCATGGAGTGGTGGGTCAGCTCGGTCAACAATCCCTGTACGTATATTCTCTTCCTTTTAAAACAGGGGTCTCAAACTGGCGGCCCCCCAGTTGTTGTGAAACTACAAGTCCCATGAGCCATTGCAAGGTTGACAGTTACAAGCACGACTATCACAGACAGAGGCATGATGGCACTTGTAGCTTTGCAACAGCTGGAGGGCCACCAGTTTGAGAACCCTTGATTTAGAAGATCAAATCTCTCTCTCTCTCTCTCTCTCTGTGTCTGTTTCTCTCTCTCTCTCTCTGTCTCTCTCTATCTCTGTCTGTTTCTCTCTCTCTCTCTCTCTCTGTCTCTCTCTCTCTCTCTCTCTCTCTCTCTATATATCTCTGCCTGTTTCTCTCTCTCTCTCTCTCTCTCTCTCTCTCTCTCTCTCTCTCTCTCTCTCTCTCTCTCTCTCTCTCTCTCTCTCTCTCTCTCTATCTCTGTCTGTTTCTCTCCCTCTCTCTCTCTGTCTCTCTGTTTCTTTCTCTGTCTGTCTCTCTGTTTCTCTCTCTCTATCTGTCTCTGTCTGTTTCTCTCTCTGTCCTCTCTGTCTCTCTCCCTCTCTGTCTATCTGTTTCTCTATGTCTATCTGTTTCTCTCTGTTTCTCTGTTTCTCTCTCTTTATCTGTCTTTCTCTCTCTGTCTCTCTGTTTCTCTCTCTCTCTCTCTATGTTTCTCTCTCTCTCTCTCTCTCTCTCTCTCTCTCTCTCTCTCTCTCTCTCTCTCTCTCTCTCTCTCTCCCCCTCTCTGTCTCTCTGTCTCTCTCTTTCTCTCTCCCCCTCTCCCCCTCTCTGTCTCTCTCTTTCTCTCTCCCCCTCTCTGTCTCTCTCTTTCTCTCTCCCCCTCTCTGTCTCTCTGTCTCTCTCCCCCTCTCTGTCTCTCTCTGTTTCTCTCTCTCTCTCCCCCTCTCTGTCTCTTCTCTCTCTGTCTCTTCTCTCTGTCTCTTCTCTCTGTCTCTTCTCTCTGTCTATTCTCTCTCCCCCTCTCCCTCTCCCTCTCTCTCCCCCTCTCTCTCTCTCTCTCTCTCTCTCTCTCTTACTCTGTTTGTTTCTCTGTCTCTCTGTCTCTCTGTCTCTCTGTCTCTCTCTCTCTCTCTCTCTCTCTCTCTCTCTCTCTCTCTCTCTCTCTCTCTCTCTCTCTCTCTCACTCACTCTCTCGTATGATGTCATATTATGGAGGAGAGTGGGGCAATTGGTGGCTTACTGATTTAGGGATAAAGAACTAACTGCTTCATGTGTAAAGAGAGAGGTGCAAGGACTTCACCGAGATCTTGAATTAACTCGTTTACTTGCCAAAGGATTTGTAATTCTGTTCAGCTAATCTTGCGATTTCTCTAATACCACATTGCATAACTAGTCAGGTGACACCCATATTTCCTATTGCAGTATCCTGCTGATCTATTGTGTAGAGGGTGGGCAGATGACATGAAATAATGTTGTTATCTGGTTGACTGTGTATGGTGGGAATCATTTGTTAATCGTTCTCAATACACATATATACTTTTAACTGTGCGTGCAGCTTTTTGTGGTATGTTTGCATACAGTATTTAATTGAATTCCACTTAAATCCCAACTCCTTGTTTGAAATCCCTCCAGTCCTCCCTGAAGCCTTCCCCGCACCAGATTTTACCAAATAAACAGCAGGCACTACATATCTTAAAGTGGTTTTAAATCCAAAAGCGAACATGAACTCTATTGCAGCCTACCAATTCTTATATGCAATGGCTGCATTTGCTTTCTTTTTTTAGGCTTTCCCTACCTTATTTTCACCTAGTAAGCCAGCCAATAAGTCTGTTGTGCTGGTTTTTTTTCTGCAGCTGTCCTGCAGATGAATCAGTTACAGGGATGGGACAAACCATTTACCACTGACAGAGCTGCTTACATTGATCAGCTTTTATTTTATTCATGTAAAACCTTTATCCCAAAAGGAAAAAAAAAACTATTTGCAGTAACTGCTTATAAAGTGTTAGCTGGAGTTCAGCTTAATTTATTAGTGTATCTAAATCTGCTAGTACATCTAACACTCCCCTCCCTTCAGACTGACAATACTGCTGTCCAAATATGCCCCCTGTGCTCCTTCATCCAGAATGGTCTCTCACTAATACAGGAGGTGTGTTACTGGCCAGATCACCACGTAAAAAAGGGGAAAAAAGCCTTAAAAAAAGAAAACTGATGCAGCCACCACTTCTCATGATTGGTTAGCTGCAGTATATTACATTTTTGGTTTTGGGTTTATTACCGCTTTCATTCTGTGTCTTCCTGTCAGCCATGCTACTATGATCAGGGTCCTTTCTGTTCTTGTCCAGTGTTGGGCATTCCTCACTGCTTTACAGAGCAGTCCTCACATTGTGATATGTGAACCTAGGCTACATGATGATGGAGAACAAAGGCAGAACTGGAATGTGGATAGGGTGGGTATTGCATTCAGACATTTTTTTATTTGCCCACAGGAGGAAAAAAGTAAAAAAGAAAAGAAAAAGGAAAACTTTTGGACTGAAGTTGGAGTCTCGAGCAGTACTTCTTTTCTGCCACAAGATGTCTAACGCCCCGTACACACGATCAGAAATGCTGTCAGCAAAACTCCGATGAGAGTTTTTGGTTCGGAAAATGCAACCGTGTGTATGCTCCATCGGACTTTTGCTGGCGGAATTCCAGCCAGCAAAAGATTAAGAGCAGGTTTTCTGTTTTTCGGTCGGAAAAAGTTCCCACCCGAAAATGCGTTCATCTGTATGCAATTCGGACGCGCAAAAAATCACGCATGCTCGGAAACAATTCGACGCAAGCTCAGAAGCATTGAACTTCATTTTCTCGGCTCGTCGTAGTGTTGTACGTCACAGCATTCTTGACGGTCGAAAGTTCAGAGAACTTTTGTGTGACCGTGTGTATGCAAGGCAAGCTTGAGCGGAATTCCGTCGGAAAAGCCATCATACCCTTTTCCGACCAAAATTCCGACCGTGTGTACGCGGCATTAGTGTCATGTGTCATTCAACCAGAGGACTGATGACATACTATAAAGGAATAGGTGTCATGGCCCCGCCCCCCACTGCACCCTTCATTCATAGCATATTAAAGCAGAGAGCAATGCAGACGTCATCACGTCTGTGCCAGTTTCTGCTTCAGCAGAGAAAGAGGAGGACCCCGGGCAATATGTAACTGGCCTGGAGATATCTGAAAAAGCATCAGAAGGGAGACGGGACTATTGTAGGTAGAGGTACTGAGCTTGCAGTTGAGCTTTAAATCTGGCACTATGCAAAATACAAACACATGCAAACCAAATTCTGTTCATTGAAATATTAGAAACCAGTTGTACTTGGGACAATTAATTGGGCTAAGAGTGCTTTTGCATGTTGTATACCTTTAGAGGGAATGTATAGTCATTTCATGGGAGGGTTTAGTGTATTGCAGTAAGCACTATGGGGTCTATGTATAAACACTTCAATGTGCAAATGTTTTAAGCATTTGCACAGGCACAACAAATGATCACCATATTGTTTTGTAATATGATTATCTCCTATGATCATCAGCTCTATCTAGTGCCCAAAATGCGGTATTGTTCAGAAATACTTAAAGCGGTTGTATACCCGCAATTTTTTTTAAATTTTTTTTAACCCTGTAAAGCAAAAGGCATAATGAGCTAGTATGCACCGCATACTAGCTCATTATGAAATACTTACCTTAGAACGAGGCGTCAGTATCTTACCTGGTCCACGCCGAGGGAGCTGTCATGTTGCCTCGGCATGTCTTCCGGGTATCGCGGTTCCAGCGCTGTGAGTGGCTGGAGCCGCGATGTCATCACTCCCGCGCATGCGCGCGGGAGATTTCTTACTCGGCAAGGTCCGGCAGCTGCCGGGCTTCAGCCGAGAATCCCCTGTGCGCATGCGCCGCTGCAGTCAGCGGCGCATAGCAAGGGGAATATCTCCTAAACCGTAAAGGTTTAGGAGATATTTTTTTTACCTACAGGTAAGCCTTATTATAGGCTTACCTGTAGGTAAAAGTCAAAATAAAGACTATACAACTGCTTTAATTGAAAAAAACATACTGCATTGTGGCCAATAGATGGCGCTGACGATCCTAGGAGTTTATCCTATTACAAACAACATGGCAATCATTTTATTGTGCCTGTGCAAATACTTAAGATATCCACATGGGAATTTTTTTACACATAGACCTCTGTTTATTTGAGCTATTGAGCCTGTGTTTACCTGAAAGTACATGCACACCTTTTACAAACAAAAACCCTCAGCCCTCTTCCCTAGCCCCCTTAAAATGGATGTAAACCCCATTCATGAAATCTGACTTGGGAACATAAATCTGTAGTGTTTACTTATCTCTCTCCAAAGCACTAAGTGACGTTTTTTTTCTGCTGCTCCTTTCCTCTGTTATCAGCATAACTTCTGACAAGGTCTCCAACTCTGGAGATAAAAGCAGCTGGAAATTTGTGAGATACAACAAAGACCGCCGCTCCAGATGAGTAATTTCAAATGAAATCAATTGGGGTGGGACTCTTCGTACGAGGGCAAGCCCGGGCTTGCCTGCCGTGGAAGACTGAATGAAAGAAATTGGCTGCACACCGACGCAATAGAAGTCCATTTATTGAATATTCCATAAAAGCTACATGACACACACCACAGGTGCGATGGCTGGAACAGAGGTGGACACGTTTCACACAGCTACAGCACAGTGTAGCTGTGTGAAACGCATCCACCACTGTTCTGGCCATCGTACTTGTGGTGTGTGCCATGTACCCTTTTATGGAATATTCAATAAATGGACTTCTATTACGTCGGTGTGCAGCCAATTTCTTTCATTCAGCTGGAAATTTGTGTCGGGGTAGGTGCGTAGAGATAGATTAGCAGAGAGGTGGTCTATTCACAGCACAGCTCTGCAAGTATCTACGTTCCTCTGCCTATGTGGAGGGGGTGTGTGCCCATTCTCCAATCAGCTCTCACACGGTGTATGACAGGACTCCACTCCCACTGCTGAAACAGGAACAACAAATTGTAACACAATATTTGCTTTCTAAAGAATATAGCAAGCCGAAGACAGCAGATATACATGTGAAACTTATGTAGGGAGATTTGTTTAATCTCTGTGTATCATCTGAGGCTGTTCACTTCCCTGGGTATATGCAAGGGTTTACATCCACTTTAATACACAGGGCTGTGTCCATCCAACTCAACGCAAGTCCATCTATACCCACACTACGTCTGCGACCTCCCATGCTGTCTGAAGCCCTGCTGTAAAAAACTGAGTGATGTACTGTCTTCATACTGATTATTATTATTATACAGGATTTATATAGCTTGTGCAGTGCTTTACAATGTAGAGGGGGACAGCAGAATTACAATACAGTTGAATACAGAAGGGACAGGAGGGCCCTGCTCATGGAGCTTACAATCTAAAGGGAGGGGGAGATCTGATAAAGGTGGCCCGAGTACAGTTCTTAGGTGGAGGTGGGATAGGCTTTCCTGAATAAGTGAGATTTCAGGGATCACCTAAAGGCGGACAGGGTAGGGGCTGACCGGACATACCGGGGCAAGGAGTTCCAGAGGGTGGGAGAGGCTATGGAGAAGTCTTGGAGTTGAGCATGGGAGGAGGATACAAAGGAGCTAAAGAGCAGGAGGTCTTGGGAGGAGCGGAGGGCGATTTGGGCGATATCTGCAGATGAGGTTGGTGATGTGGCTGGAGGCGATGTTGTGGATGGCCTTGTATGTTGTGGTTAGTATTTAGAATTTTATACGATGGGCTAGGGGAAGTCAGTGAAGGGATTGGCACAGTGGCAGCATTCGATGGGCACAGTGGCAGCATTCGATGGGCACAGTGGCTGCGTTTGATGGCACAGTGGCTGCGTTTGATGGCACAGTGGCTGCGTTTGATGGCACAGTGGCTGCGTTTGATGGCACAGTGGCTGCGTTTGATGGCACAGTGGCTGCGTTTGATGGTACAGTGGCTGCGTTCGATGGGCACAGTGGCTGCGTTTGATGGCACAGTGAGGCTGCAATTGATGTGTTTTTTTTTCAGAATTTTTCAGTTTGTTTGCACCCCTCCAAAAATTTTGAGCACCAGCCGCCACTGGTAGTGGACAATGCATTCAAGAAGCTTGGAGGCAAATGGGAGCAGGGAGATGGGTCTTAAAGGGGTAGTAAACCCTTGTGTTTTTTCACCTTAATGCATCCTATGCATTAAGGTGAAAAAACACCTGGCAGTGACCGGCCCCCCAGCCCCTTCCGTTTTACTTACCTGAGCCCTGGAACTTCACCCGGTGGGGACGCGCTGTCCCTCTGCCCGGAGTTCTCGGCTCTTGATTGGATAGATTGATAGCAGCACAGCCATTGGCTCCTGCTGCTGTCAATCAAATCCAATGACGCTGGGCCGAGTCTTACATTCGGTGGCTATGGATGCCGAATGATGGACTCGGGAGCGCGCCCACAGGGTAACCCCCCGGAGAGCGCTTCTCCTAGGGGGTTATCTGATGTGGGGAGGAGCCGCGAGAGCCACTGAGGGACCCCAGAAGACGAGGATCGGGGTCACTCTGTGCAAAACGAGCTGCACAGTGGAGGTACAGTATGATATGTTTGTTTTTTTTTTTTTTTAATAATCGAAGCTTTACAATCACTTTAAGTTATTCAAACAGGTGGGGTCCATTGAGGGTTTTTTAAGTATGGGGGTAACCAGTGCATGTTTGAGCAGGGAGGGAAAGGTGTCTGGGGAGAGGGAGAGGTTGAAGATGTGGGATGATGTCCCATAAACCTTCCACAGAACATTGCTTCTGCTGTAAGGGTACATCTCCTTCAAGTCTATAGGATGTTATTGCATAGACAGCCTGGAACTAGGTTTTTGCTAAGCTGATAGTGCAGGCTTAAATGCTTACAGTTAAACCCAATACTCAAATACAAAACCCAATGAATTACACTGAAAACATTGGCAGCATTCATAAGCAGGCAAAATGCAGTTTGCGGTGATTAGTGATTCCACTAATCAAAATCATTTTTTTTTTTTTTTTTAACAATCTTTCTCTTTTTAACAAGTAGAATTTTTAAATGATCTTATTTTAAAACGGAAATTAGAATTGTCTGTTATGAGTTGTATATATTGTCATTGCACTTTGCATTGATATGTTGAAAAAGCTTAAAATGACACTAAACAATTGTGTCATTCTCCAAAAAATAATACATAAATGTCCACCACTAAATGTCCCTGCAATCTGTTTCATGAAATTGTTTCTTAGGTCCCTTTCACACTGTCGGACTGTTCAGGTCCACCTGTCAGTTTTGACGGCGGACCTGAACGGGTGCTTCATGCCAGTCCATGGAGCGACGGATGTCAGCGGGGAGACATGTCCGCTGACATCCGACCCAGTCCGATCTGCTAAAATCAGACGGATGCCCCTACATTCGCATCCATCCCTGGCGGATCGGATCGGGTGAGATCTGATGAAAACAGACATGCTGTCCGTTTTCGTCCGATCTCTCCATAGGAAGCAGCGGCGCTCGACAGGCCCCTCCCCGCTCAGTGAGCAGAGAGGGACCTGTCATCCGCTGGCTCAGCGGAGATCAACGGAGAGATCTCCCGCAGAGCTGGCGGACAGAGGCGGACACCGAGGCAGCGGATCCGCCTCGCGAGAATGATGCCTTACTGTGTTTGCCTTACTGTGTTTTTTCTGCCTCCTTTTAATGTGCCCTAATCCTTTCGCTTGGCTCCTAATCTACATGCAGGGTGCCGGGCGCATGGATTTCAATGTTTTTTTTTTTTTGAAGCACATGATTAGTGCCTGAGGCTCTAATTGGCTTAAAAAAGGGTGGGTTTGGGGCGCAGTTGTGTGACATTAGCGAAATAATATTCACTAATGTCATCTTGCTTCTCCTCCCAGGCCTGGCGGGCGATGGGCGAGCGAGTGACGCGGCGATAGAGCGAGCGACAGGAGGGGGTGGGGGTGGCTTGTGCACCAGCTGCCACTGCTTCCATCTGTTTGGAACAAGCAGTGCAAGTTAGTCCATAGTTCACATCCCATCTCTGGGGAGAGTAAGAGAGGATGGATATGTTGCTACATACAGTGTGACCATGGAGAAGAAATGTAGCCTCCCTCTTACAGGAGGTCAGACCACAGCAGTAAAAAAGAGATTTAGAGATTTGGTAGAGGCTGAAAGTAATAGAAGGATTTTTGAGTTAAGAATACATACTTGAATAGATTTTTTTTGTGTCACTTTAAAGACTAGGTCCACATTTTGCAAAAAAAAATAAATGCACCATATTTGCAAGAACAAATATGGATGTAGCATAGTATGAAATGTGGAGTTAGCCCTTAATGGACTCCACCAGGGTAAGATACAAAGCATTGTATTTTCTTCTACATGGCTTCCTCCAGTGATTTGCTTCTTCTTTTTTCCTCTGCAGCAGAGAACTGTTCTGGATATCATACATGTGCTCAGTGTCTGGAACAACCTGCTTGTGGCTGGTGTATGGACCCCAGTAATACAGGCCAAGGGCAGTGCATGGAGGGCTCTTACCGCGGACCAATGGAACTGGCCAGCAGGTCAGCAACTACAAAGTCCAGCAACTTGGACATGGTCTTGGATGCCAGCATATGTCCTGCAGAGAACTGGTCCTTTATCACGTGTCCAGGTACTGTAACAAAAATGGTGAACTGCCAGAATATCTTAACCTATAGTCCAAGCGGATACATCTATTAATAGCTTCATAGAAACACAGTGTTGTGATGTTCTCTTTTTTTAACGGGTCAGCACATCCAAAAATCGATCCTTTAGTTCTGAGCGAGTTTATTATACCCTCAATATTACAAATAGTGAGATCTCCCTGCCATAGTTCCTGGCTGTGTTCCTGTGTATCCAGGGGGGGCTTTGGGTGTTCCAGCTTGTAGGGACTGACAGGTGTAGTTTTGACTCCATCCAGCAGGTGGTCGGTGGCACGGTTGGCTCGCTTTTACTACAGGATCAACCATAAGCTGGGGCAGCTGCAGAGCAGAATGAATGCCCTATCTCGCTTACCTGTAGAGCAGCCGCAGGGAGAAGTACACCAGTATTGGCTCCTGTATTAGTTCAGGCAGCGCCTGCCAGGAATGTGTTGAAGGTCTATGCTACCCAAATGCCCGCCAATGCTGTGTAAATCTAGAAGAATGGGCTGCCTTGCAATGGCAGGACCTGTAAATTTCACAGCTATGGCAGTTCCTTTGCAGACATAAGAAGCCTTCTCCGAGAGAACATCTTCAGCCCTTTCAGCTGAAGTCCAACAGTTGATCCAGAATTGCCTAGAAATCTAGAGGGAGTATTGTACCAGCGGGCTCGAATCCCCTCTGATCAGCGGGACATTTTCCAGGTTGTGGTCCCTCAGTCAGTTGTGTTGAAGATTTGTCAACTTATGCATGCCTCTATAGCAGTGATCATCAACCCTGTCCTCAGGGCCCACTAACAGGCAAGGTTTGCAATATAACTGAAATACATCACAGGTGATATCATTTGCTGCTCAGTGATTGCAGTATTCTAGTCTGCATCTCCCCAAGGTAATACATAAAACCTGGCCTGTTAGTGGACCCTGAGGACAGGGTTGATGATTCTATAGTACACTTTGGTGCATATTCAGGCAACCGTATGTATGGCTGAAGTGAATCCTGTCAGATTTGAGTCTCAACAAGTTTTCAATGAACTGTGTCAGCTCAGTGGGATTCAAAATTCTCACACCTCCCCATATCATCCACAGAGGAACAACAGGATTGATGGCACCAGCATGTGGGTGAAGTTGTCTGGGCCTATAATTCTACAGTACAGAAAGCCACGGGATACACTCTTTTCTTCCTGATGTTTGGGCATAGTGGTTGTGTGCCTGTGGACTCATGTCAGGGCTGGGCTCAGCCCTTCCTTCTCAAAGCTGGCTGCTCAGCTGTCAGCTAATTGCCAGCTCCTTTCTCTCCACAGTGACTCACCTGTTGATGATATCCTGCTCGTCATTCCTGCCTACTTAAGTCGTCCAGCACAGATGATCTCTGCCTTCGCCTTGGTCACATCTCTAGATGCTCTCCTGTGTTCCTGTTAAAGACTTGCTTGGCTGACATTCCTTCTGGCTCCAGATTCCAGATTCTGGATCTGAATTCTGGATCCAGATTCTACTACGCTCATCTCTGACTCCCTGATGTTTTGGCTTGTCTGACTATCCATTGCGGTTCCTGAACTCTGGCTATGTTTTGACTACGTTTACTCTGTTTACCTTTTTATTATTATTATTTAACAAGTGTGATTTAAAGCGGAGTTCCGCCGTTTTTTTCTTTTTTTCTTTAAAGTCAGCAGCTATAAATGCTGCAGCTGGTGACTTTTAAAATATGGACACTTACCTGTCCAGGGCGCCCGCGATGTCGGCACCCGAAGCCGATCTGTCCCTCGGCTCTCGCACCGCAATCTTCGGTAGGGGAATCAGAAAGTGAAGCCTTGTGGCTTCACAGACTGGTTCCCTAGTCACACTGCACGATCCCACTTGTCCCTGCTGTCTTCTGGGAGCTGTGTGTCTCCCAGAAGACAGCGGGGGGGGAGGTGCCGGATATGGCAAAGATATCCGCGGATACTGCGGCTATCTATGCCCGGAAGTGAGAGCAAATACCTGGATTATACAGTCTATCTGCTCTCCCCTCCCCCCTGAAAGGTGCCAAATGTGACACCGGAGGGGGGGGGGGGTATTCCGAAAAGTGCAAGCTTCATTTTTGGGTGAAACTCCGCTTTAACTGTACTTCTGTCTCAGTCTGATTCATGGTTTCTAAAAACTCATTACTGGAGACTCAGTAATCAATATCTCCTTGCACACCAAACAGCTGGTCCAGAAACAGTAGGCTCGGTTGAGGAGGGTCAGGCAAGCGATTCTGGAGTATAACAGCAACTCAGTGGATGAGGCGACTGTTGACCTATTACCCCTTAGGTCGGGAGATAGGGTACTGGTCAAAACCCAAAGTTTTCAAGGGGTAGCAAGTTGAAACCCAGGTGGGAGGCTTGTCCATATTAAGTACAGAAACAACCTTTTCTGCCCTTTCCTTTTTCGGATGTTGTGGTTGAGGGTCAGGGAAAAATCTGTAATTGCCTCAACCTGAACATGTTTATGCCTTGCATCTTTGGTGGGAAATTTCCTCTTTGACCTATTTCAGACTGGGGAGATAGGATGAACAGTCCATGAACATTGGACTGGACTGGAGCTCCTTTCTCCTCTCACTGTCCAATCACAGGCTAAGGATGGTCCCGTGACGGCCCTGGATCAGAAAAAGCTATAATGCAACTCAGAAGACTGAGGACATCTTGTGGAGGAAAAGAAGTAAAACCAAAAAAACGCGCTATAAAGTGATATAAACAATGATGAGAATATGAAGTCCCATATACAGTTTGTGTAGTCCCTAGCTTGGCCAATCTTTTTATGGCCAAGTGGGAGGAGGATGTCATCTATGCCCACCGGAGTCCCCATCTTGTCCTGTGGGCAAGATATATAGATGGCATCCTCCTCCTATGGGATGGCGATGGCCAGGAGCTCCAGCAGTTCCTATCCTCCCTCATTGTAAATAACCGGGGTATCCATCTCAACTTTGAGTCGAGTCAAACCCAGATCCATTTCTTGGATCTTACTCTGACCATAGAGGGTAATTGTCTGTCCACATCTACTTTTTTCAAGGAGAGTGACCGTAATTCCTAGATCTCACTAGAAAGTTGTCACTATAGACCCTGGCTTAACGCAATACCTAAAAGCCAATACATGAGAATACGTAGGAATTGTTCGGATCCTGATACATTTCTAGCACAGAGCGGCACTCTCACGGAGAGGTTCCTTGAAAAGGGATACACCAGTGAGAACCTATTGCCTGTTTTGAGAGATGTGCAGGATATGGATAGAGAGCTCCTATTGCGAGACAAACCACGGCCAAGGAGTTTGGATCACAATCTGGGAGTACCCTTTATCACCACTTATTCCCTTCAACACAAGGAAATAAAACAATTAGTTTCCAAACATTGGCATATTATTACCAATGATAAAGTTTTGAGGGAAGCTTTACCATCAAAACCTAAAATTGTTTTCAGAGGGAATCCTTCATTTAGGAACAAATTGGCCCCTAGTATATTGGATCCCCCAATAAATAGAACTACCTTTTTCGATCAATTGACTGGCTGTTATAAATGCAATAAGTGTCGGGTATGTTCCTTTAAATCCTGTTCGAATAGGAGGACCCAGTCCTTTGTGTCCACAGTGACTGGTCGAACCCATTCTATCACCCCATTTATTACTTGTTCCACCTTTGGGGTGGTCTACATGTTGCAAAGCCCTTGTGGCTTGCAATATGTGGGACGGACCAAACGTCCCCTCCAAGTGAGGCTTAACGAGCACATCACTAATATTCTGACAGGCTTTAAGAACCATTCAGTTTCTAAACATTATCGTCTGGTACATGATAGAGATCCCTCTAATACCCTATTCTTGGGTTTTGACCGATATAAACCTCATTGGCGAGGGAGTTCCATGGTGCGAGATATTTCTAAATTGGAAATGTCTTGGGTCCATAGGATTAAAAGTTATACGCCCCATGGATTGAATATAGATGTGGATGTCAACGCTTTTATTGACAATTAGTGAAATAAGATTTTGATGTGGATTATCTGTAAGGGGTGAATAGAATATACTTGAATTGGGGAATAACCATATACATTTTTGATGTGACTATTGGTATTGTCTATGCGATTCTGTTTTGAGTTTTCTGTTTAATATGGGGTTCACCCTAAATATTAATATGATTTAAAGGTTTTTTTCAGCTAAGTCTAATCTTGCTGCCCGTTCATATAAGGTAGTTTTGTTTGTTTTGGGGAGTAGTTCATCCCATTCACAGCAGATATAAGGCTTAATAGCTCTTTTCATCTCACTTTCCATTTTTATGTTTATATCTATTCCTTTCAGTACATATGTATAGATATTTTTATGATTCATCATACCTATAGCACGATTTGTGTGGCACATTTCAGTGTTGATGGGAGAATACTGTTTCTGTTTTATATGATTTAGAAGTGTTTCTGTATATTTTTTTAGTATTGATGATACCCACTAACAATATTGAACTTGAACACCTCAGGTATTAATATTCTATGAATGTCATAGGTTTATAGTTTTAAGGTGGGTTTTTGACATGTCATCATTTACATTTGTTTTAGTTAGAGGGATGTATGTCTGGTGGCACCTCAGGATGCCAACCTGGCCCCATTCCTTGTGTTACGCAATATAGATGCCCACATCCAAGATGGCGCTGTGTGTTTCCCTTAGCGGGACTCAGAGCGAGGCTTGATGTGCGCATATAACGTGGTGGCTCAGCACGCTGCCCGTTCCCCATTGAAAACATCAACGTATGACGAAACGCGTCTGGGAGGGACGTGCTGACGTCACCACGTTGCCCTGTTGAGGACGGGAGTGTGTCTGAGTGCCAGCCGGCTTCGTTTTATTCCTTCGTTTTTAACCTTCATTTTAGTGTAAGTGTTACTGCATAAATCTTGATTTATTAAAATAGAGTATCACACTATTGGCTGCTTTTTTACCATATATGCACTGCTGAGCTCGGGTCCAATTGGTCAGGACGTATCCACGCCGTTCCTGTCAGGAGTCCGTCTTATGCTCTAATACATCTGCCCACCTTGTTTGGATATCTGATAAGCAGGGTTTCCCTAAGGTTCGCTGCAATTTATATCCTGTGTTTCTATATATGGTGATCAGTCTTTGGCTGTATGGAGTTTGCTCACAACGGTTTGCCATCTGGTAAGCAGTTTGTACATGTGGTTTGCTGCACCTAGAGGGATCTTCTTTCATGTCTTTATCTGGGTGATCGGTACATGCTTACTTTCTACCTATATCTGGTAAGCAGATTTTGGATATCGTTCACGTTTCTATCTTTACCTACTCACTACAATATATATCTTTGCATGATTGCATGACACTCACCTAACCATGCTAGTCGTTGCACTGACACTGGATGTTATATGACCACATATGATTTTAGGTTTATGTTGAGTGTTGCACTTATTATTTGTTTTTGGAGTGTTTTACGTTATCAGTATTACGCTATGTTTTTGTCATATATTTTCGGATAAATCTCTGTGGACTGGATACACGGGACGAGTGCGTTTATCCTGCCTCACCTGGATCGTTCATCCAAAGGCCCAGGCTGGGTTTAAGCCACTTGCCCCATTTTGGCTTACTTCTGGTAAGCGCAATACCTTTTGGTGTGTCCCAGTTAAATGTCTTCTCACCACTTATTTATTTTGGATGAATTTCACGTCATTCACCTATGATAGACTTACCTTCTTCTGTCTTGGACATTTATATAAAAAAAAGGGACTACACAAACTGTATATGGGACTTCATATTCTCATCATTGTTTATATCACTTTATAGCGCGTTTTTTTTGTTTTAATTTTGTATTGGTGTGCCTCACTTGTAACCGCAGCTTGTTTACTTATTCCAAGCACAGTTTTTTCTTTTTTATTCTTTTTTATTTTGTCTCTATTGGAGGAAAAGAAGTACTGTGGGAAACAGCTGTGGATGGAAGGTGAGTATTGCCGCAAAAGCTGATTTTTTTTTTTATGTTATCCTGTAGTGTGTTATTATTCTTTTTTTATAGTTATACTTTGAAAAACCCCACCAGGTTGTTATATGGAAAGTTACCCATGTCCCTTTGGTTCTTGTGTATGCAGGCCCCATGTACCATCAGACTAATTTTGTAGTATACAGATACAGTGGTACTTCAAAAGGACTAATTTAGATACAGTAAATGTGAAGTTTTCTGTGTGCTGTCTTTGTAGCCTGCCAGTGTAACGGACACAGCAAGTGTATCAATGAAAGCATCTGTGAAAAGTGCGAGAACCTGACCTCTGGCAAGAACTGCGATACCTGCATCTCTGGTTACAAAGGAAATCCAATAAATGGGGGATCTTGCCAGCGTGAGTAACCAATAAACCTGTGCTACTGAACTTCACAACTTTCTACTAAGCCTTCTCACGTTGGACTATTTTATCTCAATACTCCTCCTTGTCATTTTTTTTTCTTCGACAACAGCTTGCCAATGCAATGGACATGCCACTTCCTGCAACAGCGATAAGTGTCTCTGTAAAACAAAAGGGATCGTAGGAAAAGAGTGTCAGCTGTGAGTACCAATCTGTTTTGGACCTCCAAGAATTTTCTGATTTGTTTTAGTTCCAGGATGGATAATGCTACAGGATTTAAGGCTGAGCGGAGTGAAGTGATGGTGGTGGGGGCTTAATAAAAATTAAATATATGCTGCCGGGGAAGGAGAGAAAGGGCATTAAAGAAAACCTCTTGCTTTACCCAGCATGGCCAAAGAACAGATTTGCTATCACATTAACACTAATGGTTCCTTCACACTAGATGCGTTGGGGTCCTTCTGTGAGCGGTGTAACGGACTCTGGACACTCTAACTGGGTATCCCCCCCCCCAACAAGAAGCTGCTTCCCAAAGCTCTGGAACATGAGACCAGCGAATCTGGCTATAGTCACCTCAAGAATTCGACAACGCCAGTTTTGGAGTAAACCAGAATAAAAACTGTTTACTTGAACAAGAATACAGGCTTTTATACACCCCAGGAGGACATTCCCCCTCCTGATCATATTACCCTAACAATACAACCTGCACACAGGAATATAATATATAATATAACAACCAACATATACTATAAACTTGACCTTAATTAAACACCTGAATTAACTCAGTGCCCACCCAGACTATTCAAGTCCAACTTGCCGTCAGCGAGCTCACCCATTACGATGCACATTATCATAAGTACACACAGCCCACAAGGGTAGTGTGCTAGTAGACAATAGCTGAGTTACTTGGCAAAAATAACAATGGATGAAAGACCATTAGGAGGCACACCAGACCTACTTGCAATAAACACATTATAGCAGACAACCCCAGACTGGTGGCTTGCTGATGACATCGGCATCTGCTATGGGTCCCACAGTGTGAAGCCGTCCTTGCTTGAAATGTGGCATATAGGCCCTTAACATGGATCCCAGAGTCTGTGTCTTGGGGGGACATGGACTTGAATCCAAAGTAACATTACTCCAAGGGTCCACAGGCACATGCTTTACAAAGAGTAGTGTTGCCTTAAAAGCCAGGGCCCATAGTCACTAGGCAAGAGGCTAGCATTCAGTCCCCTCCAAAAGCCTCTGTCCCTAGTGAGTCTGTCACAAATGCATTTCCAGGGCATGGCAACCAAAAATAGCTATTCCCTATGCATGCAGTTCATGCCAGTTTCAACAGGAGGGGGGGGAACTGTGCCTCCGCACTTTGAAAGGGATCGGCGGCTATACAGCTGCCAGATTACTTTCACTTTACAGCCAAAGAGCTGAACTGGTTAACCTTGAAGTATTAAATTTACAGAGAAAGCTGGAATCCGATAATAATCCTTCACTGTGCTTTATTTGGTAAAAGATAAGCAATCTGGGACATCCAATCAAACCCACTAAAACGCCAACGTGTTTCAGCCAAAGCCTTAAAGGTGTTGCAAAGGTCGGCACTTTTTTAAATAAAAATACCAAACATGTTATACTTACCTGCTCTGTACAAGGGTTTTGCACAGAGCAGCCTCAATCCTCTCCTTCTGGGGTGCCTCACCAGCGCTCCTGGCTCCTCCCCTTCATCAGGTGCCCCCCACGGAGAGCCGCTTTCCATGGGGGCACCCGTGTGGGCGCCAGGACTTGGCCCTGCCCCCCACTCTCCTGTCACTGGATTTGATTGACACCAGGACTTGGCCCTGCCCCCCACTCTCCTGTCACTGGATTTGATTGACAGCAGCGGGAGCCAATGGCTCCCGCTGCTATCAATCTATCCAATGAGGACAGAGACAGAGGCTGGAGTCGCTGGGCTCTTGCTCGTTGCTGGAATGGTTGGGCTCAGGTAAGAAAAAGAGGGCACTCTGGGGGCAGCTGCAGCAAAGAAGGTTTTTCATCTTAATGCATAGAATGCATTAAGGTGAAAACCATCAGACTTTACAACCACTTTAAGCCTGGTACACACGGACCGAACATCGGGCGGCATAGGCCGGTTCAATAAAACTTAGCTGAGATTTGGCCCGTGTGTACTGGAGTCGGTCCGACAGAATCCCCTGTTGAAGGGGCATGACCGACAAAGGTCTGCAGACCGGTGCTCGATCAACGCTGTCAGCCAATGGTTGAGCGCACTGATTGGAGTGTTCTGGAGGGGGGGCACACCCCCTGTCAAATCACAGTAGCACAGCAGGGGTGTTTGCTGTACTAACGTCAGATAGTTAGTACAGCGGCTCCTCCAGAGCTGTAATGCCGCGTACACACGAGCGGACTTTACGGCAGACTTTGCCCGGCAGACTTTTCAACGTACTTTACGATGGACTTTCTGAATGAACGGACTTGCCTACACACAATCCACCAAAGTCCGTCGAATTCGTACATGACGACCGGACTAAAACAAGGAAGTTCATAGCCAGTAGCCAATAGCTGCCCTAGCGTGGCTTTTGTCCGTTGAACTAGCATACAGACGGCAGACTTTTCGACCGGACTCGATTTCGACGGATTAATTTAAAACATGTTTCAAATCTAAGTCCGTCCAACTTTTGAGAAAACAAAGTCCGCTGGAGCCCACACACGATCGAATTGTCCGACCAAATCCCGTCCGCCGGGCAAAGTCTGCCGTAAAGTCCGCTCGTGTGTACGCGGCATAAGTTTTTGGGTTTTTTTGTTTTGTTTTTTTTGTTTTTTTCAGCCTTGCCTGGTTGAAAAAAACTACTAGTGTGTTTACGGGGCTTTAGTCCTAGCTAGACTAAGGCTCACAATGATCAGCTTTTATTCATTTATGTAATACCAAAATCATCACAAAAGAAAGAACAAAACTGCTGCTGTAACTGTTTAAAAAGTGTTAGCTGGAGCATGGCTTTACTTTGTTAATCACTAATAAAGTACATCTGAATCTAATAGTCCATCTAACACGATCCTTTCCATTAATTGAAAACGCTGCTGTCCAATGGTGGCTACAATGCACAGTGCAGGAGTAAGTGTAACCAACCACCCTAATGCCGTGTACACACGGGCGGACTTTTCGACCGGACTGGTCCGACGGGACGAATCCGTCAGACAATTCAACCGTGTGTGGGCTTCATCCCACCTGCAGCGGACTTTATCGGTCGAAAATCAGATGGACTTTAGATTTGGAGCATGTTTCAAATCTTTCTGACGGACTCGAGTCCGGTCGAAAAATCCGCTCGTCTGTATGCTAGTCCGATGGACGAAAACTGACGCTAGGGCAGCTATTGGCTACTGGCTATCAACTTCCTTATTTTAGTCCGGTCGTACGTCATCACGTGCTAATCCGTCGAACTTTGGTGTGATTGTGTGTGTGCAAGTCCGTTCGTTCGAAAGTCTGTCAAAAGTCAGTCGGAAAGACCGTCGGACCTTTGATGCCGAAAAGTCCGCCCGTGTGTACACGGCATAAGACAGAAGGTATGTTACTGGCCAATCGCTGGGTGAAAAATAAATTAATAAGAGCCTGAAAAAAGGCAAACGAATGCAGCCATCACATCCAATGATTGTTACATTACAATACACTACATTTTTATGTCTGGGTTTAGTAACCATTTCCGTATTAGTACTATAGTCAATATTTTCAATATTACAAAGCTGACTTTCTTGTTTCCTCATATTCTAGGTGTGATGTTACAAACCGATACAGAGGCAACGCAGTAAAAGGAACGTGTTATTGTAAGTGTTAGATCATTTCCACCAATATACAGCTCTTTAGGGTCTTGAGGTATTGGAATTCTCTCCTTATGCCGCGTACACACGGTCGTACTTTTCGTCTACAAAAGTCCAACAGACGCTGATGGACTAAAGCTGGCTGGTAATCCGATCGTGTGTGGGCTTCTCCGGACTTTCAACCGACTTTTTTAGCCTCAAATACGACGTACTTTAGATTTGAAACATGCTTCAAAACTTTTACTTCGTACCTACGACGGACCCCGAAATCCGCTCGTCTGTGTGCTAGTCCGACGGACAAAAAGCCACGCTAGGGCACCTATTGGCTACTGGCTATGAACTTCCTTATTTTAGTCCGGTGTACGTCATCACGTACGAATCCGACCGACTTTTGTGTGGTCGTGTGTAGGCAAGTCCGGTCGTTAGAAAGTAGGCCGCAAGTCCGCGGCAAGTCCACCGAAAGTCTGCCGGAAGTCTGTCCGACAGGCTGTCCGACTTTTGTAGACGAAAAGTACGACCGTGTGTACGCGGCATTAGAGTTTATAGACATCATCCTCTAACGCTTTATGTCGTGCATTGACCTGCAATGAAGGCTAAGTCCACCTTTCTGACCATGGTTCATGTTGCCCCCATATTTAGGGGGTACCATGAAACATGGTCACATTCTGCAGCCCCGAACTCTCTTACCTAAATCTTAGGTTTCTTCTCACAGCATCCTGTTTTTTTTTTTTTCTTTTTAATGCAGTGCGGCTGTGCATGGCTTTGCCCCCATAGCTGCATCATGCCTTCATAGACCCAATCACACAAATCTGTGAATGAAAGACTACAAGTCCCAGATACTACTGTGGCAAAGGGACTTGCAGATATCAGGACTGGAGCAAGGTGGGGAGGGGGGGACGGGCAGAAGTGGCAGCTGCCCCAGGTGCACTGTGTTCTCCAGATCAAAGCACTTTTAGTCCATCGTTTACTTCGTCCAGCCCCATAACCAAAGATCTGTACCTCTGTATGGACCTGGGGCTGGGAAAAGAGTCTTTGCAGGAACCTGTGCATTGCACCCACGACGGAGTGATTGTGATTGCGATGCTTTGAAAGCTCAAATGCAAAAAAATAATTTAAAAAAGCATCTTTTTTCCTATTTCAATATGGGTGCATATTTTTTTTGTTAAGCTGAAATATGCCTTCAAGGTAGTTTATTCATTTTAAAGCGGATCTTCACTGCATCTGAGCACCACAAACCAAAAACAATATTTAGATAATTTTTAACATTTAAAGTAAACTCCCCCCTCCATCCATTTCTCCATGCTTTATTTTGTTGAGAAATCACTTTGAAGAACACCCCCCTCGCATTTTTGACCATGGCCATCTCAAGTAAGGGCAAATGAGTCAATGTAGCATTTACTTCCTGAAATCCATCTGCCCTTTAAGCGGAGTTCCACCCACTTTTACAACTTGGTCTTAAAGGAAAGACCACCCCTCCACCACTCGTTTTTGGATAAGAAGTTTTATTAATTTTTTTTCTTCCTTACCTTTAACCACTTTAGCTCCGGAAGATTTGGCTGCTGAATGACCGGGCCATTTTTTGCGATCCGGCACTGCGTCGCTTTAACTGACAATGGCGCGGTCGTGCGACACTGCACCCAAACAAAATTGACGTTCTTTTTTTTCCCACAAATAGAGCTTTCTTTTGGTGGTATTTGATCACCTCTGCGGTTTTTATTTTTTGCGCTATAAACAAAAAAATAGCGTCAATTTTGAAAAAAAAAACCACAATATTTTGTACTTTTTGCTATAATAAATATCCCCTTTTTTTTTTTAAAAAAAGCTATTTTTTTTCTCAGTTTAGGCCGATATGTATTCTTCTACATATTTTTGGTAAAAAGAATCGCAATAAGCGTATATTGATTGATTTGCGCAAAACTTATAGCGTCTACAAAATAGGGGATAGATTTATAGCATTTGCATTTATTTATTTTTTTTACTAGTAATGGCGGCGATCTGCTATTTTTATCGTGACTGCGACATTATAGCGTACACATCGGACAATTTTGACACATTTTTGGGGCCATTTATACAGCGATCAGTGCTAAAAAATTCACTGATTACTGTAAAAATGTCGCTTGCAGTGAAGGGGTTAACACTTGGGGGCGATCAAGAGGTTAAATGTGTTCCCTGGGAGGTGATTCTAACTGTAGGGGGAGGGGACTGACTAGAGGAAGTGACAGATCGTTGTTCCTAGCTAATAGGAAGACACGATCTGTCACTGCTCTCAGAATAGAACAGGGATTTGTGTGTTTACACACACACAATTTCGTGTTCTGTCCCTCGTGATTGCTCGTGGCCGGCGGTCATCGCGACCGGTGGCCACGAGCATCGGCACCCCCGCTGCATCGGCACCCCCTGCTATCGCGATCCCGCAAACCGACGTACAGCTACGACGGTTTGCGGGATCGCGCCGACCTGCCGCAGTACAATGACGGCGGCTGGTCGGCAAGCGGTTAATGAAGTACATAATGTACTTCCGTTCTAGCTCGCCGGGGCCCAGGGCTTCATTTCCTTTCTGTTCCCCCCGTTGCCTTCTGGGACCTGTGTGTCCCAGAAGTCGACAGGGCCATTCAGAAAGTGCTGCGCGACTCGCGCATGTGCAGTAGGAAACCTGGCGGTGAAGCCTGAAGGCTCCACTGCTGGGTTCCCTTAGTTAGAATGGCAGCGCGTGCACCCGATCCGATGGACGGATCGGCCTTTGGGGGGGGGGGGGGCGACATCACGGGCCCCCTGGACAGGTAAGTGCCATTATTAAAAGTCAGTAGCTACAGTGTTCGTAGCTGCTGACTTTCAAAAAAAATTTTTGCGGCTGGAACACCGCTTTAACTCAAGCATGCATGTAGGAGAGTGTGCTTAGCTGAGAAAACTCCTCCTCCTCTCCTCCCCTCTTGAAGCCTCCTGGGATGTATAACACAACTTGCCTAGACAAGAAACCAGGAAGTAACTGAGGAAATGTGAAAAAAAAAACCTAGTAAATATGATATACCATCCTATCTATTTACTAGCAGCAAGAGAATTAAAATTAATCAATGTTAATTGGGAGTGTGAAGTTCCACCTTAACAGACTGCCTAATGTACTACAACAGGCCAGTTATCAGACATGCAGCATTTTTGGCAGTGCAGTGTGCTTTATCGCAGTGCATTGGTGTGAATGGACCCTAAAGCTAGTCATAGACATCGGAGCGCAGTAAGATGTGCACAGTCTTACCATTTGATCCAAGCCGCTTTTTAGACATATCTTTATAACAGAAATAATAGTATAGTATACAGTATAAAAGGATGTGTCCTTTAAAAGTTACAGCAAGTGTCATACATCATCAGCTTGGATGGTGTGTGTATGGAAACTGGGTTTTAGTATTAAAAAAATTGGCTGTACGAATATCACAAGCGTTGGCCCAGCCCTTGTGAATTCTGATCCTATTTTACCTAATATATTCATTTCCTATGATTATTAGCCCCATCTAGTTGTCGCAATGAGGTATTTTTCCTGAAATGCCTGAATCAAGAAAAATACCTCATTATGGCCAGTAGATGGAGCTGATGATCATAGGAAAGTAATATATTAAACAAAGTATGGTCAGAATGAGGGCTGGGCGAATGCTTGAGAGAGTCATCCAACCAATCTTTATAAATACAGGCGGTCCCCGGGTTACGAACAAGATAAGGACTGTAGGTTTGTTCTTGCGTTGAATTTGTTTGTAAGTCGGAACGGGTAGATTTCTAAGTGTACCTCCAGCCTGTGCAGTGATGTGGGATGTTCCGGGTGCTTCTGCGCATGCAGTCATGCTATTGGGGGGTCTTGTGGCCATGCAGTACTGCAGTGTGGGATGTGTCTGGTGCTGCAAGAAGGATGTTCGGTGGCATCCGGAACCAGCGTGGAGCGCAAGCGGCCGGCAGTGACTGCACACCACCTCCGTTCGTAAGTAGGAGTCGTTCGTAACTCGGGTGTTCGTGACTGCCTGTAGACCCTAAATGACCTTGTGTCGTGGAATGCATGTACACAGCATAAATCCCTTGGTGGGTAAAGCATTCCCCATACAGTGGGTAAAATAAGTATTGAACACGTCACAATTTTTCTAGGTAAATATATTACTAAAGGTGCTATTGACATTAAATGTTCACCACATGTCGGTAACAACCTATGCAATCCGTACATACAAAGAAACTAAAACAAATACGTTCAGAAAGTTCAAAAGACTAGAGTTATGTGTAATAAAATGGAATGACACAGGGAAAAAGTATTAAACACGCTAACTGAAATGTAAGTATTACTTGGTACAAAATCCTTTGTTGGTAATGACAGCTTCAAGAGGCCTCCTGTATGGAGAAACTAGTCGCATGCGTTGCTCAGGTGTGATTTTGGCCCATTCTTCCACACAGTCCTCAAATCTTGAAGGTTCCGTGGGCCTCTTCTATGAACTCTGATCTTTAGTTCTTTCCATAGATTTTCGATTGGATTCAAGTCAGGTGATTGGCTGGGCCATTTTAGCAGCTTTATTTCCTATTTTTGAAACCAATTGAGAATTTCCTTGGCTTTGTGTTTGGGTTGATTGTCTTTCTGAAATGTCCTCCCTCGTTTCATCTTCATCATTCAGGTAGATGGCAGCAGATTTTTATCAAGAATGTCTTTGGTACATTTTTCCATTCATCCTTCCTTCAATGATATGAAGTTTTCCAGTACTGTATGCTGAAAAACATCCCCACACCATGATGTTCTCACCTCCAAACTTCACTGTTGGTATGAGGGTGTTTTTGGGGTGATGTGCCATTTGAACTTCAAACATGGTGTGTATTATGACATCAAAGAGTTCAGTTTTGGTCTGATCTGACCAGAATATATTGTCCCAGTATTTCACAGGCTTGTCTAAATGTTGTGCAGCAAACTTTAAATGAGCTTCAACATACTTTTTCTTTAGCAATGGAGTCTTGCGTGGTGAGCGTGCATACAGGCCATGGCAGTTGAGTGCATTACTTATTGTTTACAGTTGTACCTGCTAATTCCAGGTTTTTCTGACGCTCTCCACAAGTGGTCCTTGGCTCTTGGACAAACCTTCAATAATTCTTTTCACTCCTGTCAGAAGTCTTGCGAGGAGCACCTGGTCTTGGCCTGTTTATGGTAAAATTATGTTCTTTCCACTTCCGGATTATGGCCCCAACAGTGCTCACTGGAACATTCAGAAGTTTAGAAAACCTTCTGTAACCAATGCCTTCAGCATGTTTTGCAACAATAAGGTTGTGAAGGTCTTGAGAGAGCTCTTTGCTTTTACCCATCATGAGATGTTTCTTGTGTGACACCTTGGCAATGAGACACCTTTTTATAGGCCATCAGTTGAGATTGAACCAGCTGATATTAATTTGCACTGACAAGGGGCAGGATTGCTTTCTAATTACTGATAGTGTCACATTTCCACGTACCTTTATATATGAGCCCAGTAATGCAGACGAAGGCCTCCCTTAGGTATCTGACTCGCGGCCCATGATAGCGTAGACAGGGGACCTGAGAGTACAGAATAGTATGAGTGCCTGGCAGGTGGGTAGTCAGGAGAGTTGCTCCGAAGTTCCTGATGCTGGTGGGATGAGATGTCGGCACAGCAGCAGTAGAGGAGCTGGGTCAGCACAGCAGCAGTAGAGGAGCTGGGTCAGCACAGAAGCAGTAGACAGCGGATCAGTCCTGAGAGATTTGGAGCACAGATAGACACAGGCACATACAGGTTAGAGAAACTGGACAGGTGCAGCGGCAGAGGCAGGCGGGTACAGGCTTGGTTGGCAACAGGCGGACAGCGAGGTAATAAGAGGAGCAGGCAGGATCAAAGTCAGGGACAAGCCGGGGTCGTGTACGGGCAGCAGGCAGGAATAGTCAAAGGCAAATCGGATCAGAACACAGGAACAGGATCTCAAAGCAAGTTACAGGTAGCAGGGGTCACAGGAAGCTGCAGATCAGACAGCACTGACTCTGTTTACAAGCCCAGTTTAAATAGGACATCTGGCGCCAAGACCCGGGCACATGCACTGGCGCTTGCAGACGTGTACCAGCAGCAAGATTCCTTCTGTAAGGCATTTCCTGACAGATTTCAGCTGGCGTCTTGGCTTTCCATGCCTTTTTGTACCTCCCTTCTTTCATGTGTTCAAAACAACTTCCCTGTGTCATTCCATTTTATTACACATAACTTAATTTGTGAACTTATTTGTTTTGGTTTCTTTGTAAAAACAAAAACAAATTGCAATTAAAATTAGTCCAAAATATCATGCGACTTGACACCACCATAGCAGCGCTCATGTCAATCTATATGCTTATGACACGCGTATATACAACTCCTCATACAAGTAAAAGAAAGAGACCCATGAAGTGGTTTCAGGTGATTGAATCCGATTTTCTTATAGGTGATAAAAGTTCATAAATCCATGCACCAATCACCCAGGCTTGTCACAACGTGAGGAGAAACTCGCCCCTTTGGGGTTAAACTCACCAGAAATCTGGTAAAATCAAGCATCCCAAATCTATCTTTATGTTGCCACTTCTCGGGAGTATCCACTGACTGCTAGTATTCCTATTAGGTGTGGGCAGCTCCAATAAACCAGGATCATGTGAGAAAATCGCATAGCATAATCCCGTTTGATTATTGAAGCTAGAAAAGACCCCCTTACAGGTTATACGTACAAGATAAAACAATTCATGAAGCAAAAAATGCAAACCATAATGTTGCCATTGATCGCCAGCTACAGGGAGACATCATCGTCAGAAAGAACCGCCACTCTTGGCTGCTTCCTGGTGTTTCCCAGCTGTCGGTGACCTGCAAATGTCACTTCCGGCTATCGTGAAGATCACGCTACTGACGCGTTTCGTCACTTCCGACTGAAGACACCCTCAGTCGTGATCTACACGATAGCCGGAAGAAAAATTTGCGGGTCACCGACAGCTGGGAACCACAAGGAAGCAGCCAAGAGCGGCGGTTCTTTCTGACACTGATGTCTCCCTGTAGCTGGCGATCGGTGGCAACGTTACGGTTTGCATTTTTTGCTTCATGAAAATTGTTTTATCTTGTACGTATAACCTGTAAGGGGGGTCTTTTCTGACTTCAATAATCAAACGGGATTACGCTATATGATTTCTTATTTTCTCGTATGATCCTGGTTTATTGGAGCTGCCCACACCTAATAGGAATACTAGCAGTCAGTGGATACTCCCGAGAAGTGGCAACATAAAGATATATTTGGGATGCTTGATTTTACCAGATTTCTGGTGAGTTTAACCCCAAAGGGGCGAGTTTCTCCTCACGTGGTGACAAGCCTGGGTGATTGGTGCATGGATTTATGAACTTTTATCACCTATAAGAAAATCTGATTCATTCACCTGAAACCACTTCATGGGATGCTTTCTTTTACTTGTATGAGGAATTGTATGTAAGCGTGTCTTAAGCGTATGGATTGACATGAGCGCTGCTATGGTGGTTTAAAGTCGCATGATATTTTGGACTAATTTTAATTGCCATTTGTTTTAGATTTGTTTTATTTTCAGTAGCTGCTAATTTTTATAATTTAAGATTATAGGCTGTAATCTTGACATTTACCACCTTAAAGTGGAGTTCCACCCACTTTTACAACTCTTTAGCATCCCTCACTAAACTGTGCACTGTAAACGAATTGGATGTTTTAAAAAAAAATTTCTCAGCACCTACTGTATATCTGCTGTATTCATTTTTCACTTCCTCCTCCCTGGCCGTGGCCAATCGCATCATTTCCTGTTTGCAATGCCTTCTGGGAAGGGGCGCCAACTTCCTCTGACACTGCCGTTGCTATGGAAACCTGACCTGAAACCTATTACACTGCTTGTGCTGCACTGAGCATGTGCGAGATCTGCAAGGATGAGATCCAGGAAGAAATACAGTCTGGCTTCAGATGCCCACACTTAAGATGGCCACGGCCTGCTGCAAGTTTATAAAATAACAAACTACTGCTATAAACTAACAAAACAGACCTTAGTTTACAGACTAACTTTACTAGAATACATTAAGCTTGTGTATTATAGGGTTATTTTTATTTAAAAAGTATAATTTTGGCCGGAACACCACTTTAAGAGGATCATTTATTCTTAGCGCTGAGCGGTGCTTTTGGCCCGTATTTGTGCACTTTGTGTTATATTGGTTTCTTTGTATGTATGGTTTGCATGGGATGTTACCGACATGTGGTGAAAAGTTCATGTCAATAACACCTTTAGAAATATATTTACCTAGAAAAATGGTGATGTGTTCAATACTTATTTTACACTCTGTATATGTATTTATCTCTTTGTATAGGTTACCAGCTTTAGCAGAGGCGGCTCTCTAATTAGGCAAATTAGGCGGTCGCCTAAGGCCTCGCACTCACAGGGGCCTCGCGGCCGCCTAATTTGCCTGTTCTCAATCACTGAAGTTGACGCCGGCGGCTCCGCCTACCCCCACTGGGACTCTGTGGCTTAGGAGCTGATGAACAAATCAAATACTGCCCGCAGCCTGAGGAATAGCGGCCTCATCACGGAGCGTCCCAGTCCGTGGGGCCTCATGTGTAAGTTTTGCCTAAGGCCTCACAAAGCCTAGAGCCGCCTCTGAGCTTTAGTATAGTGTGTGTGTGCTAGCATTACATGTACTATACACACATACAATGATCAGAAAACATTATTTTCTGAGATAATGGCCTTTTAACAATTGGATGTGCTCTGCACAGTACTGTATGTTTTCTATATGTAAAATTGAGCCCTGTTATTTTCATGAAATGTTCTTCTTTTGCACAGACTCATTGCTGGTAGACTACCAGTTCACCTTTAGCCTCACGTCAGAAGACGATTTTCGCTACACAGCTCTTAATTTTGTGATTACTGGTGAAGAGTTTTTTCTTCCAACAGAAAAGGCAGGTCCTCTTTGAATGTGTGTTCTGTTCTGTTCTGTTTATGCATATCACAGCTACAAAATTTGCTAGGGAAGCTTACTGTGTATGAACACTTAAAATATAAGTCCAGACGTTCCTCAAAATGTACCCCCAAACCTCTGTTTCTAGAGCATGTCCCAACATTATTATTTTTTTTTTTACTTTGTTCCTATAGCAAGAAGCAGCATTTAACACTACCTGTGACATCATCACCATGCTTGCAGAGGGCAGCTGCTGGGGGGGGGGGGGGGGGGGGGGACATACAGTGCCTTGAAAAAGTATTCATACCCCTTGAAATTTTCCACATTTTGTCATGTTGTGACCAAAAACATAAATGTATTTTGTTGGGAGTCAATACTTTGTAGAACCACCTTTCACTGCAATTACATCTGCAAGTCTTTTTGGGGATGTCTCTACCAGCTTTGCACATCTAGAGGGGGACATTTTTGCCCATTCTTCTTTGCAAAATAGCTCAAGCTCTGTCAGATTGGATGAACAGCAATTTTCAAGTCTTGCCACAGATTCTCAGTTGGATTTAGGTCTGGACTTTGACTGGGCCATTCTAACACGTGAATATGGTTTGATCGAAACCATTCCATTGTAGCTCTGGCTGTGTTTTTAGGGTTGTTGTTCTGCTGGAAGGTGAACCTCCGCAACAGTCTCATGTCTTTTAGGAACTCGATCAAGTTTTCTTCTAAGATTGTCCTGTATTTGGCTCCATCCATTTTCCCATCAACTCTGACCAGCTTCCCTTTCCCTGCTGAAGAAAATCATCCCCACAACATGATGCTGCCACCACCATGGTTCACAGTGGGCATGGTGTGTTCATGGTGATGTGCAGTGTTAGTTTTCTGCCACACATAGCGTTTAGCTTTTAGGCCAAAAAGTTCAATTTTTGTCTCATCTGATCAGAGAACCTTCTTCTACATGTTTGCTGTGTCCCCCACATGGCTTCTCGCAAACTGCAAACGGGACTTCTTATGGCTTTCTTTCAACAATGACTTTCTTCTTGCCACTCTTCCATAAAGGCCAGATTTGTGGAGAGCACGACTAATAGTTGTCCTGTGGACAGATTCTCCCACCTGAGCTGTGGATCTCTGCAGCTCCTCCAGAGTTACCATGGGCCTCTTGGCTGCTTCTCTGATGAATGCTCTCCTTGCCCAGCCTGTCAGTTTAGGTGGACGGCCATGTCTTGGTAGGTCTGCAGTTGTGCCATACTCTTTCCATTTTCGAATGTTAGATGAAACAGAGCTCCGTGAGATGTTCAAAGCTTGGGATATTTTTTTTATCACCTAATCCTGCTTAACTTCTCCACAACTTTATCTCTGACCTGTCTGGTGTGTTTCTTGGCCTTCACAATGCTGTTTGTTCACTAAGGTTCTCTAACAAACCTCTGAGGGCTTTACAGAACAGCTGTAGTTATACTAAGATTAAATTACACACAGGTGGACTCTATTTACTAATTAGGAGACTTCTGAAGGCAATTGGTTCCACTAGATTTTAGTTAGGGGTATCAGAGTAAAGGGGGCTGAATACAAATGCCCCCCCCCCCCCCCACACTTTTTAGATATTTATTTGTAAAAACAATTGAAAACCATTTATAATTTTCCTTCCACTTTGCCACTTTGTGTTGGTCTATCACATAAAATGCCAATAAAATACATTTATGTTTTTGGTTGTAACATGACAAAATGTGGAAAATTTCAAGGGGTATGAATACTTTTTCAAGGCACTGTAAGCATACCTCCAGAACTACATCTCCCTAGAGTGCTTTCCTTACAAACAGCATGTAAGGAAAAAAGAAACATTCCCCTCTCGGTGATCAATTTACATTACAAGGATTTTAAAAACTTTGTTGCAGATTCCTACCTTTTGTAATTCTGAAGAAATCCGTGTGTGTGTGTGTCTGTGTCCATGTGGGAAATGGAATCTAATGGGAGTGGTTTACCAATTGTCAACCAGCTGCAGCACCTGCAGGGCTCTAATGAGGAACGCAGCTGAGCCTGCATCCCTTTAGAAGATATTTACCATTGCGAGTATCTCACCAAAAATAAAATTTTTGTTGCAGGGGATGCCTGAAATCTGACTTGTATCTTAGGCCCCTTTCACACTGATATGTTTTTCCTGCATTTTTTACTCTGCAAGAAAAATGTTTCCCTTTAAAGTGATTGTAAAAAAAAATGATTTAAAAAAAAAAAACAACAAACATGTCATACTTGCCTCCTCTGTGTAGTGGTTTTGCACAGGGCAGCCCAGATCCTCCTCTTCTATCGAGCGCCCCCCTAAGCCAGCAGCTTCCTATTGGGGCACAGGAGCTGAGTCACAGCTCTGTGTGTCCATTCAGACACGGAACCCCGATGCGACCCCGCCCCCTCTCTTCCCTGATTGGCTGACTGATTTTGATTGACAGCCGCATGAGCCAGTGCTGCCCCTGCTGTGTCTCAGCCAATCAGGAGGAGAGTCCCGGACGGCTTAGACATTTGTGGACATCGCTGGAGAGAGATGGGGTTCGGGTAAGTATTAGGGGGTGCTGGGGTGGCTGCTACACACACAAGGTTTTTGATCTTAATACATAGAATGCATTAAGATAGAAAACCTTCTGCCTTTACAACTCCTTTATATAGGATTTCACACCACTGCGCTGTGGGTGCGTTGTGTTTTGAAAAGTTCTGCATGTTGTATCTTAGATGCAGTGTTGAAAACCGCACCAAAAATGCAGCTTACCATTGAAATTAATGGAAATTGCGGCAAATTGCAAAATGCAATTTGCATTTTTGGTGCGTTTTTGAGTCACGTGTCCATTTTTCACATGTGCAGGCAACCCAAAAACGCACAGGAAACGCATATGAAACACAGCAAAACCGCGGTAAAAATTAAAATGCGATTTTACCACGATTTTGCTACAGAGCAGTGTGAAAGGGCTCTTATTGTAGACTTCTGGGAAAATCAGTGAGCCAATCACACAAGCAGGAGATGTTTCTGGGGGGCGTTCTACACCATCTGTGTACAGAACACCACCAGGTAACCATATTGCATTTTACAGAAAATTACAGCCCTGCAGATTGAAAAGGAAAGGTCGTTTTTAATAACATTCAATCACAATATGACTTGTGTCGCAATTGTATACGCTATATTATTTTTTCTTTATTTGCGATTTATTTTTTTGCTATGAAAGTGGAGTTACCCTTTAACTATGCAGTGGACGGGCCTGCCTGATTAGATAACAAATTGATAGTGTTTAGGTTTGACCTCATATTATATGGTTTGAGTAAATCTAAAGGAAAATTGTACAAGAATATTGTATAAAATGTGGTCAGCCTTAATACTGGATGATTGCAGGCAGCATGGATGTTTCCAAGTCCAGGTGCCTGAAGTGATTAGGTGGCAGTAATCATTGGGAACTGATTTGAAATGGAGATTAAAGTGGTTATAAAACCCTAGGGTTGTTTACCTTCATGCATTCTATGCATAAAGGTAAAAAAAAACCCTTCTGTGCTGCATGTGTCCCCCCAGACACCCCTTATACTTACCAGAGCTCAATTTTGATCCAGCGATGTGCACAAGAGCAGCAGCACTCTTCCCCTCGTCAATGGACAGATTGATAGCAGCGGGAGCCATAAGCTCCTACTGCTGTCAATTAAATTCTGTGATGGGGGAACCGGGGAAAGGGCGAGCCACACTGTCTATGTCAGTGGACGCTTCCTATGGGGGCAGCCGCCGAAGAGGAGGAGCCAGGAGCGGCATTGGGGGACCCCAGAAGAAATGGATCCGGGCTGCTCTGTGCAAAATCATTGCGCAGAGTAGGAATGTATAACAATATGTTTGTTAATTTAATACAAGAAAAAAGAAGCTTTAATGTCACTTTAACTAAATCGACATAATAAACCGATTTTTTGAAAATCAAAAAAATAAATAAATTGTATGCCTGGTATATGTAATGTGTGTGTGTGTGTGTTCAATTTATCTGTTCCAAGCAGTAATGCCATGGGTGAATTAAAATACCCCAAAAAAGGCAAATACTACAAACAGGGCTGCTGATAGAAATAGTAGGGCCCCAAACAGACTGCTTGACAACCCCCCCCCCCCCCCCCAAGAAAATATTAAAGCTATATTTTGCTAAAAAATACAATAAAATCATTATTAGCAGACACAAATACAACATAACTCTCAGAATTCCTGCTAAATCTAAGATAAAACTGAGTTAATAAATAGAAATGAAGGTGAGATCATAGAGAGACAGAGAGAGAGAGAGAGAAACAAAGTTACAGAGATAACAAACTCATGAGCAGAGCTAACTTTAGAGCCAGCGCTGGGAGGGGAATTAGTGAGGGAGGACTGTCTCTTTCTCAGCAGATAAAAGCTGGCAGCAGAGGGGAGAAGGGGAGAGACAAGCTTTCAGCTACTGGGGGAAGAGTGCTGCAATTGTCGCCCATCACTAATCCCCCTCCCTGTGTGGGCCCCCCTGTGTGCTCGGGCCCCCTACAAGAGGACCGGTGGCCCCCCCCTATCAGCGGCCCTGACTACAAACATACGTTTTTTAAAGTGGTCCTGTATTCACTATAAACCTCTAGCTGACATTAAGAGCAAGCACCCTACCTAGAGGGTTATGTAACCTACCTTGCAGGGCACCCTAGGAAATACTATATGCTCTACAAATAGTTATTTCAGTTCCTCAAGGTGAGCTTGGAACTGCTCTCTTGCATCTCCCACTCCCCACTATTGGTCCATAACCACGATGGGGCTCCCGCACTGACCCATTTTGAGGCACTAGAAAGTATGAGCCCAGCTCATCATCACACTTTGACTTTAAGAAATCCCTTTTGCAGGAATTCTTGGACTTCAGATTAGCTGTTCCATATTTATATTTAAGTAGCTCCGATGCCTTTGGAGGGATCAAAACTGATTTATGTTTTGCTTCTTAGCAGCACCAATGTCAGAAAGCCACCCATGTTTTGCACTGATTGCTGCCAGTTCTTTGTAAAAATTTAAGAAATCACAGCATGGGGTTGTCATTTAATTTAAGTATTTAACTTCCAATGTTATTAAGTGCACCTTTTTGTGTTAGAGAGGGAAATCATTGTGGTATCTTAACCTGTTTTTTTTTTCCCTCTATTTAGCTACAGCGAAATCAGGACCTGGACTTTTATATTAATGCCTCAAAGAGCATTGACCTGAATATGACTTGGGCAACAAGCTTTGATGGTAATTTAATCCTTGTGTAGATATACATAATAACAAACTGTTCATAGAAACAAGGCCTTTGAAAGCGTAAAAGAAATATGAAAACGCAAACATGCAAAAATAGCCTCTTCTGTTAAAAAAAAACCCAGCAAAAATAGGAAATGAACATTAGAAATGCAGTACATGGATGCTTTCACACCTCTGGACCAGTTGTCCTCTGTCCAAAATATGCACCTCACTGTTCTGGAATCAATGTCCATATTTCTTGTTGACTGAGGTATACAGGAAGTTTTTCACCTTCGAAACAGAGGTGTCGTGATGTCACTGCTGGCGGCTTGCGCTCCACACTGGTCCCAGGTACTGCCGAGCGGCCATCTTGCAGCGCCGGACACATCCCACACTACAGTACTGCATGGCCACAAGAGCCCCAAATAACATGACTGCACCCGGAACATCCCACATCACTGCACAGGCTGGAGTTGCACGTAAAGAGGTAGTCCACCCAAAAAAAATAAATATTAAAAGCCAGCAGCTACAAATACTGCAGGTGCTGACTTTTAATACATGGCCACTTACCTGTCCCAGGATCCAGCGATGTCGGCAGCCGACGCCGATAAATCGCTCGACTCTCGACAGCTGCCGCCGCCATCCTAGGTGAGGGAATCGGGAAGTGAAGCGTTGCGGCTTCACTTCCCGGTTCCCTACTGCGCATGCGCGAGTCGCGCTGCGCGTCGTAACTGGTCCCCGCTATCTCCTGGGACCTGTGTGCTTCCCAGGAGACAGCGCGGAGGGACAGGAAGAGGCATAGACTCCCGTGGGAGTCTATGCTGGAAGTGGGTGCAAATACCTGTCTTAGACAGGTATCTGCACCCCCCTCCCCCCTGAAAGGTGCCAAATGTGACACAGGAGTGGGGGAGGGTTCCGAAAAGCGGAAGTTCCATTTTTGTGTGGAACTCCGCTTTAAAAATGTACTGTTCCGACTTGCAAACAAATTTGACTTGCAGTACCCATCTTGTTCGTAACCCGGGGACCGCCTGTATTGCACTATTGAACTTTTCCAGGCAGTTCTATTAAAAAGATTGTCAAAGAAAGCTTTCCAGGTCCAAACTTGCTGGCATTGTCTCAGTGTTTGCCCTGACCCTGAAGACTCGCTTTGTGAGTAAGCCAGTCGAGCTGAACACTAGTAGCAACCTCAAAACCTAGGGTGCTAGGCACCTAAGAACACATTTTGTGAAAGGAGTTAACACTGTGGGACTGAGTGCTGACATCTTCCTACGGGTTGAGTGTCGCATGCATGTGCACTCTGCTATATGGTGTTGAGGAAACATCTCCCTGCTGCTGCTTCTCCTGCTTGCAAAGAGTAGGGTTGCCACCTATCTGGGATTCACCCAGATAGTCCGTGTTTTGAATCATGTGTTCAGGTTCCAAATTGCATTACTACTCTCCTTGGGGCACCTCAAGGTGTCCCAGGCCGCTAAGGTGTTCGGGTTTGGCTTAAAGAAAAGGTGGCAACCCTAGCAAAGAGCCATGTGGGACTTCAATCCTTTGTGCATTTAGTGACTTTGTTCAAATCTGGCTATCCAACTCCCACCTGCTACAAGATTTCTGGGTTTCCCGAATACCTGAGGCCTTGCCTCTTACCCTGAGCCTTGGGTTACCCTACTGCCACATGGTCACAACATGTCTAATTCTAGATAGGGAGGACAGTCCAGCTGTAATGGATCCCCTCATCTCAAACTCTACTAATGGCTCCAGGCGTGTTTGCAGCGCACCTACTGGTGGCTGAGATTTTCAACTAAAGTCATTCTAGACGTTATGGCCCAAAACACCCAGTTGTCTTGTGACACAGAGGCCACATGGACACCCCCACACCTTCTGCAGATTCTGTATCTGAATCCAGATTGCACCTACAGTTACAACTGTTTCTTGAGGTTGGGAACACCTAGACAAGCTATTAGAAACCCCCAAGCGTTTATTATCTCTACAAAAGTAGTCTACCCCTACAGTCCCGTCTAACAAAGGGTCTACCGTACTAGTGGAGGACCCAACCAATAAACAGTTGAAAGTGCTCTCTAGAGCTTTGTTCTTACTGACAGGCCCTGCTCTTTATCCCATCTTGGCTGTGACTTTACTGTGCCAAACCATGGCTGACTGGACAAAATCCCTGAAAAAGGAATCTTAGCACTGCTGCAGCTGATCCCTATAGAACACTTGGAGCAAATGGCTGAAGCTTTAAACTTTAGTTGTGATGGCCTGCTGAAGACGTCTGGGCTTATCTCTCGTATGACTCTCCTGTCAGTGCGCATACATAGAACACTTTGACTAAAGTGCTGGATCGTGACGCCCACATCCAAGAAGCATCTGATCGGCATATCCTTCAAGGGACAACATCTACTCTTGATGCCAATAGGACAAGAGCACCCAAATAAAGAATACTAAAGAACAGACAGCAAAGTCTTCTTCCTCTTTATGTTAAGAAACACTCAGTGTCTTTCACTGTTCCTGTGGCTGTCACATTGCGACCGCCAAGCTTGGTTTTCAAGGGATTTACTGGCCTCACATATCGAGGAAGATTATATAAAGAAGTACCATCATCCGAATTTAATTGAAACAGGAAATTTGGGAGCAGGGACCCCAATTCCGAGCTCTCCAGGGGGAAAGTGCAAGCGGACTATCTCGGTACAGGTAAAAGAGGGTAGACAGTAAAGATAAGAAAAACTAGAGTGGCCGCAGTATTCTCTTGACTTTTGTATAAATAAAAATTGTGTTTTATATACATTTTTCTTATCTTTACTGTCTACCCTCTTTTACCTGTACCGAGATAGTCCGCTTGCTTGAATTGGGGTCCCTGCTCCTAAATTTCCTGTTTCAAGCTTGGTTTTCAAGTAATTAGAATAGTTTGGGGCTTGAAGTCTAACCTCTAAACTTCATGTGTCGTCACATAGATTAGCAGATCTTAATAATTTTAATAATTTTACTCCAACATGTTCACTGTTCCCAAATCTAAAGAGGGCATCTGCCCCATCTTTGATTTCAAAGTTTTTAATTTCTTCATTCGACCCCAGAAATTCCACATGGAATTCACCAGGTCTGGCTTCTGTGGGCATCAAGGACGTATCCCTACATGTCCTTATTTTTTCAGTGCATCAGCATTCTATATGGCTCGTTGTGGGGCCCCTACACTATTAGTTCATGGTCCTGCTCTCTGGCCTCTGGTCTGCACCTTTTTGAGATGAGTGCGAGGGACACCTATTAGAAAAAGTATGTAGGCATAGGACACACCCCTGCCACGCCCCCCTTAAAGGAGAATTATAGAAAAAAAATTATTAGTTAAACCCACAAGTGCATTTTTTTATCACTACTATTCCATTATACTGGCTTTTGAAATTCACAAATGCAGTAATTTAGAAATAGGCTGAAAGGTTTAGCACTGGGAAACACTTTCTAAAAGATAAAATAGTGTATTTTATGTACAACTATATAGATTAGACCAAAATGAGGGGGGGAGAGGGACAGAGGGACTTTGTTCCAAATCAGGGACAGTCCCTCTAAATCAGGGACAGTTGGAAGCTATGCCTCAGGTGTTTACGAAGATGCTGGCCCCAGTATTAAAAAGCCCTAATTCACTATCATGGCATCTCCACTGTGGGATATGTCCTCCAGTGGAGGGAAAAGTAGGTGCAGACTTTGTCAGACAACTTGACTCTTCAGACATTATAGAAGAATCCATTATCCTGAACCTTCAGAAATGTTTAAAGTATCTGGATTTAGTCCTGGACACAGCACAGGCCAGAGTGTGTTTCTTTCACAGGGGAAAGTTCAGACTCTACAATCTCAGATTCAAGCTCTTTGACCATACTCTTTTGCTTAAGAGTCTTCGGCCTGATGGTAGCCTCCTTCGAGGGTGCCCAGTTTGCTCAGTGCCACTTCACCTTTCAGTCCTTTCACGATAACAGAATGTTGTGTTGGAGACAAGTCAGTCAAGTCCCTGAACAGACTGATATTGGCACCAAGAACCAGGTTGTTCCATGACCTCGTAGCTTAGAAATCCAGCTCTGGAATCAGGGAAGTCCCTTCTTCTCACCTTGTGGAACATCCTCATGAGGAATGCTAGCCTGTTGGGGTGGGAAGAAGTCTTGGGCGCCCTGTCAATGCAGGGGACTTGGTTATCAGTGCAGTCTCGTCTTCTGATCAACATCCTGGCACTTCAGGCAAATTGGCTGTCTCTGCAGCATTAGACCATCCTGCTAAGAAGGTCATTCGATCCAGATTCAGTCAGGCAAAATTGCAGCAATTGTGTTCAAAAGCCTTTAGTGAGGAGCCAGAAGTCTTGCCGCAGCAAAAGAGGTAGATCAGATGCTAACCTGGACAGAACTTTTCATTACCTGCCACCTATATACCAAGTGAAGAAAACTGGCAGGTAGCTCCATCAGTAGGGATGAGCTTCGTGTTCGAGTCGAACCCATGTTCGACTCGAACATCGGCTGTTCGCCCGTTCGCCGAATTGCGAACGATATGGGCTGTTCGCGCCAAATTCGTGTGGCGCGTCACGGCCCATAATTCACTGCGGCATCGCAGTGCATTGCTTGCTGATGATTGGCCAAGCATGCACTATGACCCGCATGCTTGGCCAATCACAGCGCCGCCTGAACAGAGAGCCGTAATTGGCCAAAGCCAAGGAGGCTTTGGCCAATTATGGCTCAGGGGATTTAGTACACGCAGTACAGCGCATATAAAACTAAATAAAAAAAAAAAACTAAATAAAAACCATCAGTAATAGTCCATAAAAACCATCAGTAATAGTCCGTATAAAACTAGATCCAAATAAAATCCAGCAATTCCTCCAGTGATAATCGTGACATGCAATATCTTGTAAGGTGACTGTAGTGAAATGGACCTCCACCTTCGGTAGCACAAACCGCTCACCTCTACAGATGGACCCCTGAGTATATCAGTCAGGTCAGTTAAGCAGTTCCCTCACAGGGATAAAGGCAGAGGATGGTAGATGTAAATCCTGGTCAATTATCAGCAACAGGTACTCTTGCAGTCATGACATGTGGAGATATATAAAAGAGATCTAGTGCTCTCTGTATATCACTAAAAATCATTTATTTATAGATAAGTCAAAACACTTACAAGCGTCGCACTGTACCTCAGTGCATAGGTGATCCTGGATGGCCGTTTTTGGAGCGCGGGATGTCATACATTTTTATATAGGAATATGTATAGGGATGTTTTTTATATGTTAATTCCATTTCCTGACGATTTAGATATATATATATATATCCTTTATGATTATTTTCTACCTTATTTGTGCTGCAGATATTTTAAATGGCCACTCATAAAAAAGCAATGTAGAACGGAAAGCTGCAAGTGTCATCTCATGCAGTGCTTCCTGTTTACTTTGATTGCGCTGTCTAGTGCCTCTCCATGAGTTGCCATGGAGAAAGGTACGCACAGACGTTGATTGGCTTTCTCCCACTGCTAATATGTATATAAGCGGGTGTAGTCACGGCCGGCCGTCGCCGCTGAGGAAGTCCCGCCCCTTTGAGGGACGTAACGCGTACTGCACCGCCCACGTGTCTGGATCGTGACGTCACCCGCGCTCCGTTCGTCTATCCAACGTGGATTACCTATCTCTACATGCTGTTGTCCTATGCACTGAGGTACAGTGCGACGCTTGTAAGTGTTTTGACTTATCTATAAATAAATGATTTTTAGTGATATACAGAGAGCACTAGATCTCTTTTATATATCTCCACATGTCATGACTGCAAGAGTACCTGTTGCTGATAATTGACCAGGATTTACATCTACCATCCTCTGCCTTTATCCCTGTGAGGGAACTGCTTAACTGACCTGACTGATATACTCAGGGGTCCATCTGTAGAGGTGAGCGGTTTGTGCTACCGAAGGTGGAGGTCCATTTCACTACAGTCACCTTACAAGATATTGCATGTCACGATTATCACTGGAGGAATTGCTGGATTTTATTTGGATCTAGTTTTATATGGACTATTACTGATGGTTTTTATGGACTATTACTGATGGTTTTTATTTAGTTTTTTTTTTTATTTAGTTTTATATGCGCTGTACTGCCTTTCTATTTTTACTCTTTGGGATTTGATAAATTTTACCCCCAGTACTTTAGCTGCTCAGTGTTAGGTTATATGGTTTGCGCTGATCGATTTAGTTTTATATTTTTAGATTTAGTACACGCCCCACACTATATAAGGCCGCCTGCACAGCGGCCCTGTGTAGTGTGTGTTCCGGCGTTCATTGAGAGAGAGAGACAGACAGTGTCATTTGATTTGAGTTAGATAGATTAGGCAGTACAGTCAGTCAGTTAGCTGCACTTACAGTGTATTGTGTATATATATGCATCCCAGGTGTTGCATATATATATATACACTGTATTCAGTTTAGCTAGATCCGTTCCTGTTATCTTCTAGACTATTTACATTTAGTGCAGTGCGTCCTGCTCACAGTGTTCAGCTAGATCCGTTCCTGTTATCTTCTAGACTATTTACATTTAGTGCAGTGCGTCCTGCTCACAGTGTTCAGCTAGATCCGTTCCTGTTATCTTCTAGACTATTTACATTTAGTGCAGTGCGTCCTGCTCACAGTGTTCAGCTAGATCCGTTCCTGTTAAATTCTAGACTATTTACATTTAGTGCAGTGCGTCCTGCTCACAGTGTTCAGCTAGATCCGTTCCTGTTATCTTCCTACTGACAGGCAGGCTTGTCTGGTTACAGTATATAAAGCTACCTGAAGAAAATTACTGGTGTTCTGTTTGATCCTATTAGTACCACGGTCAGGCAGCTAGACTATTTACATTTAGTACAGTGCGTCCTGCTCACAGTGTTCAGCTAGATCCGTTCCTGTTATCTTCCTACTGACAGGCAGGCTTGTCTGGTTACAGTATATAAAGCTACCTGAAGAAAATTACTGGTGTTCTATTTGATCCTATTAGTACCACGGTCAGGCAGCTAGACTATTTACATTTAGTACAGTGCGTCCTGCTCACAGTGTTCAGCTAGATCCGTTCCTGTTATCTTCCTACTGACAGGCAGGCTAGTCTGGTTACAGTATATAAAGCTACCTGAAGAAAATTACTGGTGTTCTATTTGATCCTATTAGTACCACGGTCAGGCAGCTAGACTATTTACATTTAGTACAGTGCGTCCTGCTCACAGTGTTCAGCTAGATCCGTTCCTGTTATCTTTCTACTGACAGGCAGGCTTGTCTGGTTACAGTATATAAAGCTACCTGAAGAAAATTACTGGTCTTCTGTTTGATCCTATTAGTACCACGGTCAGGCAGCTAGACTATTTACATTTAGTACAGTGCGTCCTGCTCACAGTGTTCAGCTAGATCCGTTCCTGTTATCTTCCTACTGACAGGCAGGCTTGTCTGGTTACAGTATATAAAGCTACCTGAAGAAAATTACTGGTGTTCTATTTGATCCTATTAGCACCACGGTCAGGCAGCTAGACTATTTACATTTAGTACAGTGCATCCTGCTCACAGTGTTCAGCTAGATCCGTTCCTGTTATCTTCCTACTGACAGGCAGGCTTGTCTGGTTACAGTATATAAAGCTACCTGAAGAAAATTACTGGTGTTCTATTTGATCCTATTAGTACCACGGTCAGGCAGCTAGACTATTTACATTTAGTACAGTGCGTCCTGCTCACAGTGTTCAGCTAGATCCGTTCCTGTTATCTTCCTACTGACAGGCAGGCTTGTCTGGTTACAGTATATAAAGCTACCTGAAGAAAATTACTGGTGTTCTATTTGATCCTATTAGTACCACGGTCAGGCAGCTAGACTATTTACATTTAGTACAGTGCGTCCTGCTCACAGTGTTCAGCTAGATCCGTTCCTGTTATCTTCCTACTGACAGGCAGGCTTGTCTGGTTACAGTATATAAAGCTACCTGAAGAAAATTACTGGTGTTCTATCCCAGCTTAGTGCAGCTACAGACCATTAGTATGTCTGGAAGGCCAAGAAGGAGAGGCAGACAGTCACAAGCCAATAAGAGAGGGCAAGCAGGCTCTGTGTCTAGTGCTGGTCGTGGAGACGGTGCATCCTCATCAGCACGTGGCCATGGGACACGCTTGGCCTTTTTTTCGGCAGCTGGCCGTGTTGAGCCGCAACATGCGGAAGACTTGGTCGAGTGGATGACCAAGCCGTCCTCATCCTCCTCATCCTCTCTCACCCATGCCCAGGGTGCTTTGTCTGGCAAAGCAGTGGCCTCTTCCCTCAGCTCAATGTCATCAGTGACTCCTTCCCTAGCTCCACCGTGTCCTCCTGAGGATTCCCTCGAACTGTTTGACCACAGTGTTGGGTACATGCTCCAGGAGGATGCCCAGCGTTTGGAAGGCTCTGATGATGATACTGAGCTCGATGAAGGCAGTAACATGAGCACGGACAGAGGGGGTGCCCAAGAAGGACAGCAATCTGGCAGTCATGCTCTCCCTGCTGCAGCATACTGCCAGGTTTGCTCCAGTGATGAGGAGGGAGGGGATGATGAGGTCACTGACTCAACGTGGGTGCCTGATAGGAGAGAGAAGGAGGAGGAGGAGGAGGAGGCGGCACATCACCAACGAGGCAGGATGCCCTCCAGGGGCAAGCCTAAGGGTAGTACATTGACTGCATCACACCCCAAAGCTCCACATGTGCAGGGCACTGCAGTCTCTGCGCGTTATTCAAAAAGTTCTTTGGTGTGGGCCTTTTTTGAGACGAGTGCATCAGATCGCACCGCTGCTATTTGCAACATATGTCTCAAGCGTATCTCACGTGGCCAAAACATCTCCCGCTTGGGTACCACATGCTTGACCAGACATATGTTGACCTGCCATGCAGTTCGTTGGCAAGCGTATCTAAAAGACCCACACCAAAGAACAAAGAGGATCTCTCCTTGCTCCTCATCAGCTGAGATTTCCAACCCCACTAGACCTCCGGTCCTCTCTGAGACCTGCAGTGAGAGGAATGAAGGTGTAGAATTAGGTGTGTCACAGCCAAGTACTTGTGGGCAATCTGCTTTTGGTACACCGACGTCAGATTGTACCAGGCAAATTTCCCTGCCCCAGCTGCTGCACCGCCGAAAGAAGTTTGCTCCCAGCCATCCACATGCCCAGCGGTTGAATGCTAGCTTGGCAAAATTGCTAGCACTTCAACTGCTGCATTTTCAGTTGGTAGACTCTGCCCCCTTCCGTGAGTTTGTGGAATGTGCGGTTCCTCAGTGGCAGGTACCCAAACGCCACTTTTTCTCACTGAAGGCGATTCCGGCTCTCTACCGGCATGTGGAAGGCAATGTCCATGCCTCGCTGGACAGGGCGGTCAGCGGTAAGGTGCATATTACCGCTGACTCATGGTCCAGCAGGCATGGACAGGGACGTTACCTAAGTTTCACGGCGCATTGGGTGACTCTGCTGGCAGCTGGGAAGGATGCAGGACAAGGTGCAGTAGTGTTGGAGGTTGTTCCGCCACCACGCCTCCAAAATGCTGATTGTGACACACCTCTCTCCTCCACCCCCTCCTCTTCTTCTTCCTCCATGGCCTCTTCCTCAGAACCAGCGGTGCTCCGTAGTCGTTCAAGGGGCTACGCAAGTACGCAGGCCAAAAGATGCCATGCGGTGCTTGAGCTGGTGTGCTTGGGGGACAGGAGCCACACTGGGGCAGAGGTTCTGTCAGCTCTGCAGGGGCAGGTTCAGAGGTGGTTGACGCCACGCCAACTTAAGGCAGGAATGGTGGTTTGCGACAATGGCACCAACCTCCTCTCTGCCCTCCGACAGGGACAAATGACCCATGTGCCCTGTTTGGCTCACGTCCTTAACTTGGTGGTGCAGCGGTTCTTGGGCAGGTACCCGGGCTTACAGGATGTCCTGAGGCAGGCCAGGAAAGTCTGTGTGCATTTCCGCCGGTCATATAATGCCAGTGCTCGGCTGACGGACCTCCAAAAGGAGTTTAACCTGCCCAAGAACCGCCTAATCTGTGACATGCCCACCAGGTGGAACTCAATGTTGGCCATGCTGCAGCGGCTGCACACACAGCAGAGAGCCATCAATGAGTACCTGTGCGACTATGGCACCAGGACAGGGTCAGGGGAGCTTGGTTTTTTTTCCCCACGCCAGTAGGCCATGATCAGGGATGCATGCACTGTCCTGTCACCATTCGAGGAGGCCACGAGGATGGTGAGCAGTGACAGTGCATGCATCAGTGACACTGTCCCCCTTGTCCACCTGTTGGAGCACACGCTGCGTGGAATAATGGACAGGGCACTTGAGGCAGAACAGAGGCAGGAAGAGGAGGACTTCCTTAGCTCTCAAGGCCCCCTTTATCCAGACAGTGTTCCTGCGTGCCCGCCGATCACACAGGAAGAGGACGAGGAGGAGGAGGAGGAGGAGGAAGATTGTGTCAGTATGGAGGTGGAGCCTGGCACTCAGCATCAGCAGCAGTCTTTAAGGGATCAGTCCCAAGAAACACATGGACTTGTACGTGGCTGGGAGGAGGTGGCTGCGGACGTTGTCGTCCTTAGTGACCCAGAGGACTCAGGACCGAATGCCTCAGCAAACCTACGCTGCATGGCCTCCCTGATCCTGCAAAGCCTGCGTAAGGATCCTCGTATTCGTGGTATCAAGGAGAAGGACCAATACTGGCTGGCAACCCTCCTTGATCCACGTTACAAGGGTAAGGTTGCGGACCTTATCTTGCCATCGCAGAGGGAGCAGAGGATGAAACATCTTCGGGAGGCCTTGCAGAAAGGTCTGTGCAATGCGTTCCCAGAGACTGGGAGGTTACAAACTCCTGTTTCTGGACAATGTGTTGCTGAGGCTTCGGTCAGTCAAAGAAGGAGCGGTGGAGAAGGTGGCCGTCTGACCGATGCGTTCAGACAATTTTTTGGTCCGCAGCCCCAAGGTATGATCGGTTCCAGCAACCATCGCCAGCGTCTGTTTTACATGGTGCAGGAATACCTAGGGGCAAGATCAGACTTGGACACCTTTCCCACCGAAAATCCTCTGGGTTACTGGGTCTTGAGGATGGATCACTGGCCAGAGCTTGCACAGTATGCAATTGAGCTACTGGCCTGTCCTGCATCCAGCGTTTTTTCGGAACGCACATTCAGTGCTGCTGGAGGCGTGGTAACCGATCACAGGGTGCGTCTGTCCACCGACTCGGTCGATTGCAGTGTTGTGGCACCAGCACCAGTGCCTAAGGCCCAATTTTTCTGCCCCTGTCTAACAGGGGCGTGTAATTACAATTTTTGATGCAATACTTTGCAGCAGGGCTCGTTCCTGCATTCCAACTAGAGTGTCTGTGAGGGGTTGCAGTGTTGTGGCACCAGCACCAGTGCCTAAGGCCCAATTTTTCTGCCCCTGTCTAACAGGGGCGTGTAATTACAATTTTTGATGCAATACTTTGCAGCAGGGCCCGTTCCTGCATTCCAACTAGAGTGTCTGTGAGGGGTTGCAGTGTTGTGGCACCAGCACCAGTGCCCAAGGCCCAATTTTTCTGCCCCTGTCTAACAGGGGTGTGTAATTACAATTTTTGATGCAATACTTTGCAGCAGGGCTCGTTCCTGCGTTCCAACTAGAGTGTCTGTGAGGGGTTGCAGTGTTGTGGCACCAGCACCAGTGCCTAAGGCCTAATTTTTCAGCTCCTGTTCAACAGGGGCATGTAATTACAATTCTTGATCTAATATTTCACAGCAGGGCCCTGTGAGGGCTTACAGTGTTGTGGCCACAGCAACACCTAAGGCCCAAATTTCTGCTGAGTATATAGGGCAGGACCCTACTTTCAAACATCTAAGTTACAAACTACTCCTACTTGCAAACGGAAGGAGACAACAGGAAGTGAGATGAAATCTACCCCTAGGAAGGGAAATTCTCTCCTGTAAGAGTTAATATGGGAAAACAATTTCTCCTTTCCACTGATGCTTTCCAATGCTTGTTCCACAAAAAAACCCAAATTTTCAAAAAACATTTTTCATTGGGACAAAAAGTGAGGTGAAATCTTCTGAAGAGGAGGAAAGACAGCAAAACAAATGTCACAGGGGTGATAACCCTTCCCTATGTTTTCCAAAAAGCTTAAAAAAGATTTTTTGGCTGGAGCTAAACACGTTAAAAATGTACCCGGTAATGGACTGGGGGGTACCCATGCCGTTTGTCTCACTGATTTTCATCCATATTGCCATGACCCGACATGACATTAAACTCGCAAGCAGTTTTAAATGAGATTTTTTCCTTTAAAAATGACATTTGGTGCAGGGACTGTTCTAAACACGGGAAACCCGCGTCACTTTACAGGCATACTATAGACACCCCCCAGGTACGATATTTAAAGGAATATTTCACTTTTTTTTTTTTTACTTTAAGCATCATTAAAATCACTGCTCCCGAAAAAACGGCCGTTTTTAAAAGTTTTTTTTGCATTGATACATGTCCCCTGGGGTAGGACCCGGGTCCCCAAACCCTTTTTAGGACAATACCATGCAAATTAGCCTTTAAAATGAGCACTTTTGATTTCGAACGTTCGAGTCCCATAGACGTCAATGGGGTTCTAACGTTCGTGCGAACTTTCGGTCCGTTCGCAGGTTCTGGTGCGAACCGAACCGGGGGGGGGGGTGTTCGGCTCATCCCTATCCACCAGATAAGACACAGTGGTCTATTCTGATGCCAACTTAGGGTGTAAGTGTAAGGTCCCTCAGGAAGCTCTACGAGCTGCAGAAAGTCTCCAGCTCTTGATTGTTTGTTTCTTCTTGGCCCTGGGAGCGTTTGCTGTATTTCCCACCCCTCAGTTGCACTTCTTTTTGATGTCCAAAGGTGAAAGACTTCCATTGTCCCTCAGCGAAAGAGAAAAAAATAGCCTTTTTGTACTTGCCGCAAAATCCTTTTTTTGGAGTCGATTAAGGGACACACATTCACCCCTCTGTGATTATGTTCATGCTCTTGTTATTGCTTTGCTACAAAACTGCTGGAGAGGTTATCTGGGCTGACCTACAGTTTTTTTAGCCTAAGAGTATAAGACTTCCTGTGTCTCCAGTAAACTTCAGGAAATGGATTTTACAGTGAGTACAAACATCCTAGTTTCTCTAAGGTAGTGTTTACCCTCATATTCGTTCACCCTATTCGTTTGTTAAAGGTTGCTTTATCTTCTCAATATATAGGTCCCTGCATTACCCACTACACTGACTGCACATAACTGCATTTATCAAGATACTTTGTGTTTGGATTCTGGAATGTTTGGATGTACAAGCTTTTGTCTCAGTGTACCAACTTCAGTCTAAGACCCCTTTCACACCGAGGGCGTTTTGCAGGCGCTATAGCGTTAAAATAGCGCCTGCAATCCGCCCTCAAACAGCTGCTCCATTGTTTCCAGTGTGAAAGCCCGAGGGCTTTCTCGCCGGAGCGGTGCGCTGGTGGGACGTCAGGAAAAGTCCTGCCAGCAGCTTCTTTGGAGCGGTGAAGGAGCGGCGTGTTTACCGCTCCTCCACCGCTGCTCCCCATTGAAATAAAAAAAAACGCCGGCAGTATCCCTTTAACCCTTTCTCGGGGGTAAAAGCGCCCCGCTAGCGCCCGAAATGCGCCGCAAATCCGACGGTAAAACGCCGCTAAAAATAACGGCGTTTTACTGCCGACGATATAGGCAGCTCGGTGTGAAAGGGCTCTTAGTGTATTACTGGGTTTGAAAACACACGGATGCAATGCTTGTTAAAAAAAAACAAAAAACGTGAAGCTCCAGCAACATACAAAATGACTATATTACTCCATACGTTCTGCTTGTACCCTTTATTTAATGGCCCAATGTTTTTATTCTTGACCTTGCGGATGTTTTAATGAAAGCCCAGTCTGGATAGCCAAAAGCTAACCAAAGCACTCCCGAAATGTCTTTGTACACTTGTCTTTAGAATCTTTCTTTGTTGTTACCATTACTGTTTGTGTTCCAGTGGGTGGTGGGAGTCAAAAATCAGATACTGGTTTCTTGTGGGTAGGTTTCCTGTAGACTTCAAAGCCCAAGTCACCCTCCTCCTTATAACATGCAGTCCCACAAGGGTGATTTGTTCTTATGTATGTCTTCCTGTGAAACCAAGAGGTTTTTATCTCCTCAGTTTATGACTTTACTAAAAGTTTGTATTTGACCCTCTACATACCAATGACTGTGTTTTTGCCCTGAATGAGTTCATGAAAATACCTGTTTTTAGGAAACATACATTTACAAACAAAACATTATATTGCAAAAAAAGTACTTTTTACTTTCCCGTCCCGCTGCCCATTCCTGGAATTTTTGCTTTCCCTAGCAGAATCTTCACATCAGACATACTTATGGGGGTGCTGAGATACTTACTACACCTGACACGTGCAGTGGTGCCATCTACCGACCCCAACATCACTACTGCATTCTGCCGTGAGATTCTTTTATTGCAGTCTGGAGATTTCCATTGCTTTCTGTCTGGACGGGAAGTGATAGTAATTCTCTCCAGGGGCAGCAAAACCCTGTTTTTATTACATTTAGGAAATGTTCCAATTTCTGTCAGATTGTCATTACTGTCTTTGTCCTGCTCTCCCTACGATGAGGGTTCATTCATTCATGTCCCTTTCTTTGGTTTATTTTTTTAAAGTCTATCCAAAAAAAAATGGTACCTTTAGCACAGGGGTCAGCAACCTGTAGATCTACCAATAGATTGCGGACAGGTGACTGGTAGATTGTGGTCTGAGCTTTCTGACCCGTCATTCCAGAGCATCAGAGTGCAATAAAGAGGGACTACTTGTAAAGTTGGAGGGAGCAAGAGCCGCATAAGCTGATGCCACCTTTGTAGTTCTGGCTCCTGTCCCATGCGGTGTGATACCACCTGCACTCCACTTCTTATCTCAGCTAGCAGTTTCCAGCAGCAGGAAATAAGAAGCGATATGTTGCCTCCTCACCACCTGATTTAAACCCATGATTGCCGTGCAGTGTACACGATGGATACACGGTAGTATGGCAATTAGAGGTTTAAATCGGGTGTGAGGAGGCGACACTGTGCCAGGTAATCTTTGACTTCTCCCATGTTGTTCAGGTAGATCTCCACCTCTTTAAGGTTGCCTACCCCTGCTTTAGCAGAAGGTGTCCTTTAAGGCAGGGGTGTTCAACCTTTTGACCTTCTTGGGCCACATTGGAAGAAGAGGCATTGTCTTGGGCCACACATAAAATACACTAACAATAAGGATAGCTGATGAGCAGAAAAAGTCGGGCAGATCGCAGGTTAACGATCGCTGATATAGATAATGTACCTATCTTAATAATATTTTTGTAATATTTTTTATTACAATAGTAAAAGAGGGCAACATAAAACTATAGCGAAATTTGACACTGTTTTTATCAGTATCTGGTTGGATGGATGGAGTAGCGATTCTCAATGAGTTCTCAAGGTGCTCATCAGATCTTTTGGTTCTAATTTTGCCCTTTGCGTGCTTCATCCTTGAAAATAGTTTCTCACAAATATACTGTATGTGCTGCCGAACACTGATAACATGAATAAGGCGTATTTGTGAAGAATGGGATCTTTTTCTTTGGGAAGATGGGGAAGAAACTTTTAAAAGTCCAGTATTGAAGAGACACTGTCAAATTTTGTTCGGCTGCATGTGTTTACTAAGTGTAAATGCATTTTTACAAAGAAACCCCCCCCCCCAAAAAAAAAAAATCGAAATTTTTAAGTAAGTTTATGATTTTGCGCTGGGCCGAATTCATAGCCATCTTGGGCCTCAGGTTGGACATCCCTGCTGTAAGGCATACCCCCAATCCCGTGAGTGCAGTCCACCTCGTCCAGTACTTACATTCCACTCTCAGTTCCATTGATGTTCACTGCGCCGCCCTTTCCCAAGCCGCACAGCCTTTTATCCCTAAAGCACCCCTACTGGTCCTCTTCACTCTGGGCATGAGTGCAACCATCCCTCTCATATCTATGGGGAGAGCTGTATTCTGAATTGACCACTGGCGGCCGTTTTGAGTACAACTCCACATAGGAATGAATTGAGTGTGCATGATAAAGAGGACCCAGTAGGAATGTTTTTAGGAACGTGACTCCAGCCAGGGCTTTCTTATAGCAGAAGCAGGGGAAAGGGGTAGGCTGCACTTAGGATGCAGAGGCCATACTTTAAAGGAAAAATCACACTAAAGGTACAGTTGTCCTTTAAACCCCAGACACCTGGTACACTATTGTCTAACTTGATTTATTAATATCCTGTTTAATTGCAGCTGGTACAAAGGATGGGAAGCAAAGATCCATTGTCTCCATGAGCAATATCAGGAAGTATAAACGTACTTTACACAGTAAGGAATTTGACTTCCGTAATAATCCCAATGTCACGTTCTTTGTCCATACCAGTAAACTCATCTGGCCAATAAAGATACAGGTAAGAGGATTGCACTCTTCATCCTGAACTTCACATTTTCTTATTATTTAAACAATATTTAACATATTCTTTTGCTTAGACATGTGCAGAACGGAAAAAATTTGTTTCGATTCATTATTTACATAAATTAGTTTTTTTTTTAACATTCAAAGGTGCTTTATTGTTGTCATGTAAAGTAAATACAGTATACCAGTTGACATAGAACATAACATTTCAAGCCAAGTAAACACATACAAGTAGATGAATTGTAGAGGTGTTGCAAACAACATATGCAGTACCGTATCAAGTACCTCTAGCACATTGTATAGAGATTAGGGCTACTAGCCGGAGCATTACAGTCCTATATAACACAGTAACTATGATGAATAATTGCCAAATTAAACCTAGGTAGAGGTCCAGGGGGCCCACACTTTATCGTATTTCCACTGACAGCCACTATTTATATAAGTAATCCTATACATAGGCAGGGCCTCATCTATCTGTGCCTCCCAAGAGGAAAGGGCCGGAGGGGAGGGCGAGATCCATTTCAGGAGAATCTCCTTCTTTGCATAGATTAAAAGGTAAGAAATTAACGGTTTGGAATGATGAGGGCGCTGTGCATCCTCATGAACCCCCGGTAGGGCCAGCTCCAGTAGAACCGGAAGGGACAGTTGTAGCCTTGAACACCGATGTCCAATAGGTCGATATAATTGGGCATTTCCAAAACATGTTAAAAAATGTACCCACATGAAAATCAGATGAAGTTTCTAGGGTGTGTGGTATATCCTATGTAGGAATTTCACCTGGATGAACCTGTCTTTGGAAGAGAGGACTAGCTTGGGGCCGTGCTCCAGGCAGTCCTCCCAATCCTCCCTGTCCAGTGAAGGTATGTCTCTCTGCCGTATTTCCCACAATGTTTCTATCTTGGGGGAGTCGGTGCCCAGGAGTGTTCCATATAGAGTAGAGAGGGATTTACTAAGGTCTCCCGGAGACAGAAGTTCTTCAATGGGGTCAGCCTGGAAGAGAGGCAATCGAGGAGACTGGGCCCTAGCAGCGTGTCGTAATTGTAGGTACCTGAACCTCATCCATTGGGGTAGGTTGTACTTAAGTAGTAGGTCTGAGAGCAATATCAACACACCCTGGAGTATAACATGGCTCAAGGTTGTAATACCATATCTGGCCTATGTGTGGGGGTCCGGAACGGTACGGAAGTGTGGCAGGTTGGGGTTCCCCCATAGCGGGTGCGCCGGAGACCACTGGTCAGGCCGCATAAAATGTCGCCTAGCTGCTACCCACACCCTCCACGTCGCTCGTGTAGGCCCCGGAATCGCAGCATACGTAAGTGAAGGGCACTGATTATCTGTATAGTCTCCCCTGTGGGAAGATGCCACTGATCCGCTCTCATCGCCTCACACTCTCAGTGTGAGGCGAGGAGAGCCAATTATCGTGATTTCCGTGTTAACATGTGATCAGCTGTGGTTGGACATAGTGGATCACATGGGTAAAGAGCCACACCATTGGCTCTTTAATAGGATCGGGGTCCTAGGGACACAGCGCGCCAGCGATCACCATGTCTCATGGTTATGCAGTAATGTTTGTCTGTCAGCTCACCTTTCCTCCTGTGTTCACCTTTAGAGGCCAGCCACCCTTACCTGACTGTTTAATCTTCCGTCAGCATAGCTCCACCCCGGCCTCTAATTAGGAACACTATATTAACCTGGGCATTGCAAGCCAACCTTGCTGATCAACCATTGTGTGTTAGCTTTCGTGTGTACTTGCTGTGTTTCCTACATCTGATTCCAGTTACCGACCTTGGCCTGTTCTCGACTATCCCTGTTCGCTTGTTACCCTGACCTTTGGCGTGTTATGTTTATGCTTGTCTGCTAGTCGCCTGACATTTGGCTTATCACTTTACTATCCTTGTTGTTCCAACCTGCTGCTTCCTTCCTCTTCTCCTGTAGTTTACTGTGAGCGTGAGCTGTGAGACCCTGGGACCCGCGACCTGCAGCCAGACTGCAGCACAGTCCATCCTTACCACTAGAGGCTCTGGTGAACACCTGCTGGCTCTTAGACTCCGAGCCCTGGGGAATCTATGCTCTAGCTCCCAGTGGCATCTGTGTTAGTGATCCAGTAGAGCTGCTTCCTGAACCTCCCAGGGTTCAATCCGCAGCAGTCAGTCCTAGGGTCCACTACCTTAGTGGTGCACTCCTGAATCCCACGGAGTGCATATGTCATCTAGTCTCAGGTGACTTGACACCGTGCCCCGAGACTGGGGTGATGTCATATGATGTCGTCCCAGAATGGGAGAGCATCCCGCCCGTCATTTGTCTATATGGCGGGCTGGAGGTAGTTAAGGACATGGTTCGTGGCTCCTAGGGGACTAGCCTAATTTTTTGTCTCTAGTTTACTGTAGGCAGTGATATAAGCCATAGTATCTAACACAAAAGCAAAATCTGGTACAGCTCTGCATAGAAACCAATCAGCTTCCAGGTTTCATTGTCAACGCTTAATGGAACAAGCTGAAGTTAGAAGCTGATTGACTGCCATGCACAGCTGCTCCAAATTTTGCACTCTCCAGTTTTAGTAAATCAACCCCCATTGTGTCCCTAGATGAACAACACAGAAAAGCCTACACTGGGAACAGTTCATTCAGAATGGATCACAATAAAACCCTCCTTGCATTCCCATTTTTTTCATTGAGGAGAAGGTGAAGAAAAGGGCAATAATATTATGCAAAGTGCAGAAATGTGTAGCAACCAGAAATCACATTAGATTATTCTAGTAATTTGAAATCTGATTGGTTACTGCCCTTGAAATGCCCTGGAGTATTCTCTGACCAGTCTGTTGATTGCCATGGGATGTTACGCCCTCAAAGGAAAGGCCGCAGGATGAGAGGAAATGCAGAAGATAGGGGGGGGCACAAAGTATTTACAAGTAAATAACGGAAATTTAAATTTTTTGCACTTAAAAGTGGTTTTAAAGCCTAAAGATTTTTTACCTTATGGCATTCCCTTTCTCGATCCAGCGCTGTGCCCCTCTGCAGCAGCACTGGTCTCTCTCCCTCTTCTCCCAGGCACAGAAGCAGGAGCCATTGGCATCTGCTGGTATCAATCAAATCCTGTGAGGAGCAACCGGGGGGGTGGGGCAAAGCCATGTTGTGTTTGTGTGTGTGTGTTTATGGATGGACACAGCCCAGCTCAGGAGCAGATCCACAGATGTGTCTCCATAAGCACACAGCTTGCTATAGGCACATGCACGGGGCAGTATAACCCCCCTTTTTTTTTTCATTTAGGTTAAAAAAAAAAAAAAAATCCTGTGTTTTTTTTTTTTTTCAGATTGCGTTTGCAAATGGTGCCGAACAGAGAACACTTTTTGGACTTATCAGGTAGGTGCACACTAGTATCTGTAATAGAGAGATATGAGATGAGGCAAGAAGGGAAGCATTGGAATGATTAGTTGGGGATAGGTGCATGAACTGTTGTTTCTTTGGACAAGTGGTAGGAAGAGCTTTTTCAATACTTGCCTTATATGTAGGTTGCAGAGGTGCAAGATTTTGTACTGTGACACTATAATAAAAAATAATTTGGGCTTAATCGCAAAGGGGCGAGGCTTTGAGGAACGAGGATTCTGCACATGTATGAAAAATCTTCTGAAATTTTCTATACTGCCTTCAGATGGGTACATTTCACTCTGATACCCCCTGGTTACTGCAGAAAGGACACAGACTATCAGTAGCCATACAACTGAGATAGTTGCTTTCCAAATTTTGGCCAAATTAGCCAAAATCCCTACAATAAACATGAGCGATTGAGCAAAACTTTCATGTTTCAGTCATAAAGGGACCTAGAGAGACATGTTCAGATAGTTGGGTTATGGGGTTTCTCCCAACAGTCCTCTGAGGTAAACGGCCAGCGTTCCATGTAGGTAATGTTGTGCATGTCACAGCGAGACAGTAAAGCCTCGTACACACGATCAGACTTTCTGACGGGAAAAGTTGGATGTCAGGCTGTTGGCGGTAAGTCCGACCCATGTGTATGCTCCATCGAACTTTCCGCCAACAAATGTTGGCTAGCAGGTTCTCAAATTTTCTGTTGTTGGATTTTCCGAGTGTGTGTACACAAGTCCGTCGGACAAAAGTCCAAAGTACAAATACGCATGCTCGGAAGCAAGGATGAGCCAGAAGCGATCGGTCTTGTAAACTAGCGTTCGTAATGGAGAATTACCATTCGTGACGCGGCAAATGATGAAATCTCAAAATGCAGCGCACAATTCTCTTCTTCTTTAATGGGATAATAATGAAGCTGCTTTGCTGGTGATACTAATGGAGGTATTGCAAACAAATTTTCAAAGGCTTTTTTTTCTAGTGATATCAAGAATAATATTAATATGGTTTTTTTTTTGGGCAAGTTACCAAAACACCATTATCCCGTCGTTTTTAAGATCAAAGATACAACTGTGTTGGTGTCCCTTGCCTCTGCCAATAGAACCAAAAAGTGCATTCTATGCATCCAAAAATATAGAAAATATACCAAATCAAATCCATTATTATTCAACCCAAAAAATAAGCAATAACTCCAAGGCCAATAATAAATAACACGTTATCTCCTCCGATTCCCAACATGTCTGGTTGACGAACGGCCATTCAGAAATGAAACTGAAAAGCGCGAAATGAAAAACGCTAAATGAAAAACGCGAAAAGAAATGTGTGAATCAACACTCACCAAACTTCTACTAACACGAAATTAGCAGAAGGAGCCCAAAGGGTGGCGCTAAAGAGCTGAAAACCCACGTAGTACGTCACTACGTTCGTAATTGTTGGCCAACATTTGTGTGCCGTGTGTATGCAAGACAAGTTTGAGCCAACGCCCTTCGGACAAAATTCCACAATTTTGTTGGCCAACATTCCGATCGTGTGTACGAGGCATTACAGTTCTTAGCCACCTTGCTACATAAGCCATGCAGCTTTTTGACCGCAGAAAATAATAGTTTTGGAAAACTGTGTTAATAAAAAGAATACTTTGAGGCCGGGTTTACATATATGTGAATTGGCTGTGGATTTCCCCACATCCAATGCGCATGACAGGCGAGTGTGCCCGGCTCTCAATGGAGCCGGTTTACACAGGTCCAGGGCAGTTCAACTGAACTCACACAATTTCATTTCCGCATGTCAGTCCCGACATCTGCAGGTTTCTGCACAGATGTCAATGGAAATCGCAACCAGAAATCGCCAAAAGGGATTCGGACGCTGCCTTTGTTGGCAATTGCTGCCGATTTGGCATGCGATTTGACATGTCAATGTCAAATCGCATGCCAAATCGCATCAATGTGAACCAGGGCTCACCTCCCTATTCGTATCGTCCCCTTGCATGAAAACTGACCTGCGCATTCGCAGCAGATAAAGATGGCGGAAAACCGGCACAAAGAAAAAGATGTTGGCGCCGACGAGGTACAAGACCATTGGAGGAAAGGTAAGTAGTTCCGCTTTAAATTCTCCCATCCTCAGCCGCAAATACTTATTTTTTTCTTCCCTTCAGTGCTGCTCTGTTCAGCAGCCGTAAGTGAGGAAAGGGCCTTGTATAAACTCTGAGTCAATTTAGCAAGGGCTTGCACAGGGCTGTAGACTCTTACGGCCCACATGTGACAACACTGGGCCAATCACCAGCATTGTTATAAGGGGTGAATCACATGCTCCATACCCAGAGAGTAATTCCTCTGCAGCTGGAAGAGTGGCAGGCAACAAAGGAAAATAGAGCTTTTGCTGTTGGAAAGACACCATTAAAGCAAAACTCGTTGGACCGTGGACATGGGCCACATGCAGGTTTGCTCAAGGCCGGGTTCACATATGTGCAGCTGCGGTTCACAGCATGGGGTCCGGTGCATTCCTGTTCACTGGTTCAAGTGCGATTTAGGTCCAAATTTTTGCCTTAATTCGCACCTGAACCGGACCCACAGTTCCTTTCTAAAACCCGCATCCAATTCGCAATAGTGTGAACCCAGCCTAAAAAGTATATTTGCAGCTCTGTGTATAATGCCGTGTACACACGGCCGGACTTTTCTACCACACTTGTCCGACGGAACAAATCCGTCGGACAATTCGACCGTGTGTGGGCTTCATCGGACCTGCAGCGGACCTTTTCTGTTGAAAATGTGACGGACTTTAGATTTAGAACATGTTTCAAATCTTTCCGACGGATTCGAGTCCGGTAGAAAAATCAGTTTGTCTGTATGCTAGTCCGATGGACGAAAACCGACTCTAGGGCAGCTATTGGCTACTGGCTATCAACTTCCTTATTCTAGTCCGGACGTACGTCATCACAGTCGAATCTGTCGGACTTTGGTATGATCGTGTGTAGACAAGTCCTATTCGACGGAAGTCCGTCGAAAGTCCGTCGAAAAGTCCGACGTGGTTCAGCCCGTCAAGTCCGGTCGTGTGTACACGGCATCAGAGTCATTTTTCTATCACTTTGTTTCCTGCTGACAAAGTAGGAATTAAAGGGAAATTCCGACCCACAAAACCAAGACCGCACTAAAAACCTAAAATAAATTTTAACATATTTTCAAAATAAAATAAAATAGTTTCCTGGAGTTCCCTTTAATTTTAAAGTATGTACTTTTTGGGTTTTTATGCATTTGTTACTCATAATCACTTATTTTGCTAAAGTAAAATTGTCACAAACAAGTCCATAGATATAGTGTGTAAAATGAATTCCATGCTGTACTGCACGCTGGTATGTACACTTTCAGCCAAAGTCCACATCTGTGATGGTCCGGACTTGTGATCAGCCTGCAGCAAGGATGCTGTGAGAGCAGAAGCCGATGTCCTGTCCTTATGCCCCATCTACGAATCCTCAAAATGTTTGCCCGTTCTACTATAATTAAACTGTTCCCAATTGTAGTCTGTATTTAAACTGATGCTGGTGCTAAGTGGGCCTTAAACTAACATCTGTGTTTACAGGAACCCGCTCCTAAATGTCAGATCATGTTAGGTCTGATTGGTTCTGGTCTCTAATAACGAATAGGAATCAATCATGTGATCATAGCTATGACACATGTAAGCTGTAAGGTCTGCACAAATCTGGCAGATTGTAGGGGCCACACCAGCCCTAACTTCATACTTTGTGTCTGCTTAATACTGTAATATTAAGACACAAATACAGTATTAAAAAAATATACAGTCAGGTCCATAAATATTGGGACATAGACACAATTCTAATCTTTTTGGCTCTATACACCACCACAATGGATTTGAAATGAAACGAACAAGATGGACTTTAACTGCAGACTTTCAGCTTTAATTTGAGGGTATTTACATCTAAATCAGGTGAGCGGTGTAGGAATTACAACAATTTGTGTATGTGCCTCCCACTTTTTAAGGGACCAAAAGTAATGGGACAATTGGCTGCTCAGCTGTTCCATGGCCAGGTGTGTGTTATTAGACATGTGCATTCGTTTTTCGTCCGAATGCATTTTCGTCCGTATTTCAGGTATTTTCGTTATCGTTTTAACAAACGATAACGAAAGTGCAGAGTCCGAAAAACGAAAGATCCGACATAAACAAATGCTTTATTTTCGTTTTCGTTGCTACAACAGTTCGATATAGATAGGAGATTCGACATGATGATGACAATAACAATCTGTGTCCATCAAACCTGTGGTCGAATGTGCCTAACCTTAGCTCTATTAGTCCAAGATTATTCTACATAGAGAGAAAAGATTCGACGTAGAGAGAAAAGATTCGACGTAGGGGAGGAAAGATTCGACGTAGGGGAGGAAAGATTCGACGTAGGGGAGGAAAGATTCGACGTAGGGGAGAAAAGATCCGACGTAGGGGAGAAAAGATTCGACGTAGGGGAGGAAAGATTCGACGTAGGGGAGAAAAGATTCGACGTAGGGGAGGAAAGATTCGACGTAGGGGAGGAAAGATTCGACGTAGGGGAGGAAAGATTCGACTTAGGGGAGGAAAGATTCGACGTAGGGGAGAAAAGATAAATAAATATAATGATGATGATGATGAATGCTATTGGCTGATTGTAACCAAAGAGGTGGAGCAGTAAAATAGCTAGAACTAAGTACACACGTACTTTGGCTTATGGTGTCTGTTGAAAGTTCTAAGAAGATTCGACGGAGCAGGTAAACTATACGGCATTGTACAGTTTAGCTGCTCCGTCGAATCTTCTTTGAACATTCGACAGACACCATAAGCCTTCAATGACAGATTCGACCCCAATTTGGATTTTAGGACGAATGCAATTTTTAACAAAAAACTAAATAAATAAAAACGAATTTCGGGAGTACCTAAATAAATTTATTTTTCAGACGAGAACGAAATTCCGAAACGAAATATTTCAGTGTGCACATGTCTATGTGTTATTCCCTCAATATCCCATTTACAAGGAGCAGATAAAAGGTCCAGAGTTCATTTCAAGTGTGCTATTTGCATTTGGAATCTGTTGCTGTCAACTCTCAATATGAGATCCAAAGAACTGTCACTATCAGTGAAGCAAGCCATCATTAGGCTGAAGAAACAAAACAAACCCATCAGAGAGATAGTAAAAACATTAGGTGTGTTCAAATCAACTGTTTGGAGCATCCTTAAAAAGAAAGAATGCACCGGTGAGCTCAGCAACACCAAAAGACCCGGAAGACCACGGAAAACAACTGTGGTGGATGACCGAAGAATTCTTTCCCTGGTGAAGAAAACACCCTTCACAACAGTTGGCCAGATCAAGAACACTCTCCAGGAGGTAGGTGTATGTGTGTCAAAGTCAACAATCAAGAGAAGACTTCACCAGAGTGAATACAGAGGGTTCACCGCAAGATGTAAACTATTGGTGAGCCTCAAAAACAGGAAGGCCAGATTAGAGTTTGCCAAACAACATATAAAAAAGCCTTCACAGTTCTGGAACAACATCCTATGGACAGATGAGACCAAGATCAGCTTGTACCAGAGTGATGGGAAGAGAAGAGTATGGAGAAGGAAAGGAACTGCTCATGATCCAAAGTATACCACCTCATTAGTGAAGCATGGTGGTGGTAGTGTCATGGCGTGGGCATGTATGGCTGCCAATGGAACTGGTTCTCTTGTATTTATTGATGATGTGACTGCTGACAAAAGCAGCAGGGTGAATTCTGAAGTGTTTCGGGCAATATTATCTGCTCATATTCAGCAAAATGCTTCAGAACTCATTGGACGGCGCTTCACAGTGCAGATGGACAATGACCCAAAGCATACTGCAAAAGCAACCAAAGAGTTTTTTAAGGGAAAGAAGTGGAATGTTATGCAATGGCCAAGTCATTCATCTGACCTGAATCCGATTGAGCATGCATTTCACTTGCTGAAGACAAAACTGAAGGGAAAATGCCCCAAGAACAAGCAGGAACTGAAGACAGTTGCAGTAGAGGCCTGGCAGAGCATCACAAGGGATGAAACCCACCGTCTGGTGATGTCTATGCGTTCCACACTTCAGGCTGTAATTGACTGCAAAGGATTTGCAACCAAGTATTAAAAAGTGAAAGTTTAATGGATGATTGTTAATCTGTCCCATTACTTTTGGTCCCTTAAAAATTGGGAGGCACATATGCAAACTGTTGTAATTCCTACACCGTTCACCTGATTTGGATGTAAATACCCTCAAATTAAAGCTGAAAGTCTGCAGTTAAGGCACATCTTGTTTGTTTCATTTCAAATCCATTGTGGTGGTGTATAGAGCCAAAATTATTAGAATTGTGTCGATGTCCCAATATTTATAGACCTGACTGTATATTTACACACACACATATGTTTTTACATTTGTCAGCCTAGAATACAAAAAAGAGCATGGCACTTATTAAAACATTACCAATAAAAGCCTTCCATATCCTTAAAATACTTGTACAAATTATTTAGACAGGCAAATTATGACGATGTGGGGGATTTACTAAAACTGGAGAGTGCAAAAACTGGTGCAGCTTTGCATGGTAGCCACTCAGCTTCTAACTTCGGCTTGTTCAATTAAAGTGTTACTAAACCCAGTAATATGAAAATAGTTCATCCGCCTCCCCACCACAGTGCCCACAGCTTATATATCTTCTTTTTACATTAAAATACCGCCACTATATACCTTTTTGGCTGATCTGCATGAATCAAAACTTTTTTTTATTGACAAGAATAATGGGTAACTGAGTTACAATAAGGGGGTACACATATTTCCCCACACTTATATAATCAAACATGTACGTACATATAATGCAGTTACCTAGTGTTAGTCACATACAACCTTGTTTTTTGTAGAACTTAAAACAAACAAAAAACTTTAAAAAAAGGGGGGGGGGGAGAAAAAACCCTTGGCTGATCTGTATACCACGGTCAGTAATAAACTGCACAGTCTCTCCAGTGCTGAGAGTTCAGGTAGGAGGAGATTTCCACTGCAGCCTGTATACACGTCCACATGTGTGATGTCAATATCATGTGACCTGGCTAGCTCTGAGATGTTCTCTCCAGCATAAAAGACACAACTGAGTATGTGCAGGTCGGCTACTCTGGCTGTGTTAGCAGGCCTTCCCAAGATAGACAATGCAGGGAGGATCTGTGCATACAGGATAAAACAGCCTTTTTACACAATGCAGAGGATTAACCCCTTAAGTTCCACGGTGAGTATAACAAGCATGCTATGCTGCATATAAAGATTTTACTGCTGTGGGGTTACTTTGACAATGGAAAAGCCGATTGGTTTCTATGCTGAGCTGCACCAGATTCTGCACTCTCCAGTTTTAGGCAACCCCCCCCCCCCCCCCCCATAGAGATGTAGATAAATTAATTATTGCTTGCTGTTGCTGCGAAAGTTTATTCTGGACTTTTAGGCTTCAGTCACTTTTGGTTTACAAAAGCACTAATTCTTATTTCTCTTTTTTTACCTATAGCGATGTATTTTCTGGTCTCCGTCCTTAATGACTTCTGTTAACATAGAGAAGATGGCTCCACAATGCACAAGCAGAAGGGATATTGATACTATAATAACCTACTAGTTATTCATCTTAAATGTTAAGAAAGAGACTGTGAAGTGGGGCATGTAACCTGCTCACCAGTGCCCCATTATTCATTTAAAATCTGCATTTCTAAGAACAGTTGTGGTTAGCCCTGTCTTCCACTTAATAATAATACAGGTCTTTCTATGTAAAAGAAAGTGTTTATTTGATTTATGTTCTATAAAAAGCTTTCATTTATGTAACAAATACATTTTCTGCTTTTGTTGTACAGTTCGCATCCATTTTTCTAGTTAGTCCAACAAAATGAAAAATAATATTTTTAAAAGATACATTTACCTTGTAAGTTAACAATAAAAATGTTGCTTCAAATTTGAATAGAATAGAATAGAAAATAATTGAATAGAATGAATATAACCATTTCCCAAAATCAAATCTAATATTTCAAATGCAAATAGAATAGAAAAGAATAGATTAGAATAGAATAGAAAATAAAAGAATAGAATTGACTAGAATAGAATAGCATTTTAATAGAATAGAAAGAATATAACCATCTTCCGAAAATTCTAATTTGGAGTAGAATAAATTCGAATTTGAATAGAAAAGAATAGAATAGAATATAACAATATAACTGGTTTCCAAAATTCAAATTTCAAATAGAAAAAATTCTTATTTGAATAGAATAGAAAATAACAGAATAGAATAGTAAAAAATAGAAAAAAACAAAAGAATAGAATGGAATAGAAAGAATATAACCATCTTCCAAAATTTGAATTTCGGATAGCATAAATTTGACTTCGAATTCAATTCAAGTCGAATTCGAATTGATTCAGATTTTCCGCATTTGGTTGAACTGAGTTCAATTCAACCGAATTTGGAAAATTCTAATCGATTTGAATAAACGAAATTAAGTTCGAAAATGAACTAAACAAATTTAACTAAACAAATTTATATAAATAATGAAACAAAATTGTTTCGTTCTGCCTATCCCCCCCCCCCCCCCCCCACCAGAAAATACCAGCCAGTGCTCGCAGCCATTGGCTGCCAGCACCTGATCGGATTCTGGTTTTCCAGCAAGCTCATTTTGACAGGTGGACAGGGAGCTGTACACATGGACCGAAAGTCAGCCGGTTCCTACCAAAGCAACCGTTTTCAGACTATTTTGGGCCTGTGTGTTAGAAAGCTTGTGCTCACAAGCAAGCTGTAGGTGCGCAGCTATAAAAAAGAAGAGACAATTCCAGAGACAATTTAGCAACAATGACCCCATGTGAATGCCAGCCGACAGTGGAGGGCGGTCTTCAATGCTCAAGAGATGTTTTGACATCAGTGACGCTCTTTTTGATTTTCTACTGCGGGCCCAGGCCGGTGTGATGAGGAACCCCCAGGAGGTGTGTCTATTATAGCCTGGGCCTACAGGAAGTGAGCTGAATTCAGCCTGGACGAGGACTGGTGGTAAGGTGAAGTTTCGGCAACAGAGCGCACTGGAGACATTGAGCATTGCAGAGAAAGCAGTTTAAGAAATGCTGGGCTACTTTATTTATTTATTTGTTTCATTATGTTTTTAAATGGAGTTTGGTTTTAAGGTCTAGGACAGTGGTCTCCAAACTGCGGTGCTAGGGCTGGATGCAGCTCTTTGCTTGCTTTTATCCGGCCCTTGAGGGACTGTTTCCTTCACTGACACCAATGATGGGGTACAATTCCTCCCAATGATACCAACAATGGGTCACGATTCTTCCCAATGACAAAAACAATGGGGCACAATGTAAAAAATTAAAAGCCTTCGCGCTATTGGGGCACAATGACCCCAATGATGGGGCACTATTCCTCCCAATGACACCAATGATGGGGCACTATTCCTCCCAATGACACAAACAATGGGGCACAATTCCTACCTATGACACCAATAATGGGGCACAATTCCTCTCAATGATACCAACAATGGGGCACTATTCCTATCAATGGCACCAATGATGGGGCACAATTCCTCCCAATTAAAACAAACAATGGGGTGCAATTCCTCCCGAAGACAAAGACGGGGCACAATTCCTACCTATGATACCAACAAAGGGGCACAATTCCTCTCATTGATACCAACAATGGGGCACTATTCTTAACAATAACACCAATGATGGGGCACAGTTCCTGCCAATGGCACCAGCAATGGGGCTAAATGATACAAATGATGAGGCACAATTCCACTTAATGACACACATGATGGGGCACAATTCCTCTCATTGACACAAAAGATGGGGCATTGTTTACTCCAACTGATGTTGGGACATTTTCTACTCCCGATGACCATAGTCCAGCCCCCCTAGAGTCTGAAGGACAGTAAACTGGCCCTTTGTTTAGAACGTTTGGAGACCCTGGTCTTGAAGATAAGCCAGCCATAGACGGTTCGAACCATGTATGGGCAGACTGAACGCACCCAAGTTGATCGATCAATCAACGTGGGAACAACCATCCTGTCAGATTTTACATGCGATTATTGCTAGCAGCTGGTATATCGGCTGGTGTTCTCCCCGCAGGGACGGCTTCCCCCATCCATGGCTGCAGAAAAGGAATTAGCTCTGTCTGTGGCCAGCCATAGGCTGATAATAAAGGTAGTTTGTGTACTTCTGTAGTATCGGGACTTCAGGAAGGGTAAATTGCTTTTCGGGTGACATCAGATGGAGCTGAAACTGACACACCTAATACATGTTTTATCACTGTTTTCTATCATTTATCAGCAGTGACAGCAGAAAAAACATTAAAGATTATCATTGCCAAAAGACTAGTTAATTCTTCATACAAACTACCAATGTTGCCATGATTAAGATTCAGACAGGTAGAAACAAGCACGTCGGTAATATCTACCTATGAGTAGCTAACCACTTGCCGCCCGCCATATAGCAAAGTGATGTCGGAAAAGTGGTTTCAATAACCTGACCGGACGTCATATGACGTCTTCAGGATATTAAGCCACTGCACGCCCCCAGGGGCACTCATGGCGGCGATCGTTGTTGCAGTGTGTCAGTCTGACACAACGCAACACCGATCTAGGTAAAGAGTCTGACGGAGACTCTACCACGTGATCAGTCATGTCCAATCACGGCTGATCACAATGTAAACAGGAAGTGCCGTTGATTGGCTTTTCCTCACTTGCGTCTGTCAGACGCAAGTAGAGGACAGCCGATCGGCTGCTCCTCTGACAGGGGGGTCAGTGCTGATCGATTATCAGGCAAGCCCCCCCCCCCCGAGGATGCCCACACTGGACCACCAGGGATGCCACTAGGACCACCAGGGATGTCACCACAAGGTATGCCACCCTAGACCACCAGGGATGCCAATCAGTACCCACAATGGATGCCAATCAGTGCCCACAATGGGCATCACTGATTGGCAGGCATTATTGTTTGGCACTGATTGGCATCCATCAATACCATACATAACAGTACATCAGTGCCACCTATCAGTGCCCATCCATGCCCATCCGTTCCACCTATCAGTGCCCATCCGTGCCACCTATCAGTGCCTATCTGTGCCGCCTATCCATGCCCATCCGTGCCGTCTATCAGTGCCCACCCGTGCTGCATATCAGTGCCGCATATTAGTGCCCATCATCAGTGCGTATCAATGCCACCTTATCAGTGCCACCTCATTGGTGCCATCTCATCGGTGCCCATCAGTGCCGACTTATCAGTGCCCATCAGTGCAGCCCCATCAGTGAAGGAGAAAACTTACTTATTTACAAAGTTTTTTAACTGAAACAAAACATTTTTTTTTCAAAATTTTCGGTCTTTTTTTAAATTTGTTTAGCAGAAAATAAAAATCCCAGAGGTGATCAAATACCACCAAAATAAAGCTCTGTTTGTGGGAACAAAATTATAAAAATTTAGGTTGGGTACAGTCTTGTATGACCGCGCAATTGTCATTCAAAGTGCGACAGCTCTGAAAGCTGAAAATTGGTCTGGGCAGGAAGGTGTATAAGTGCCCGGTATTGAAGTGGTTAAAACTGTTACATGGCTGTCGCATGGCAGCAGCTCAATGCATTTTGGCATCTAGATGTGGTGAAGACGACTTGCTGAAGTTCAATCCGAGCATCAGAATGGGGAAGAAAAGGGATTTAAGTGACTTTCAACATGGCATGATTGTTGGTGCCAGACGGGCTGGTCTGAGTATTTAAAAAACTGCTGATCTACTGGGATTTTCACGCACAACTATCTCTCGGGTTTACAGAGAATGGCCCGAAAAAGAGAAAATATCCAGTGAGCAGCAGTTGTGTGGAGGAAAATGTCTTGTTGATGTCAGAGGAGAATGGGCAGACTGGTTCCAGATGATAGAAAAGCAACAGTAACTCATATAATCACTCGTAACCACCAAGGTATGCAGAATACCATCTCTGAAAGTACAACACACTGAACCTTAAAGCAGATGGGCTACAGCAGCGGAAGACCACACGGGGTGCCACCGGGTGTATAGCAGGAAAATTACACCCATACTCCGCCCAGCAGGAATAATACACCCATAGTCCCCCCAGCAGGAATAATACACCCATACTCCCCCCAGCAGGAATATTACACCCATACTCCCCCCAGCAGGAATATTACACCAATACTCCCCCCAGCAGGAATATTACACCCATACTCCCCCCAGCAGGAATATTACACCCATACTCCCCCCAGCAGGAATATTACACCCATACTCCCCCCAGCAGTAATATTACACCAATACCCCCCCCAGCAGTAATATTACACCAATACTCCCCCCAGCAGGAAAATTACACCCATACTCCCCCAGTAGAAATATTACACCCACACGCCCCCCCCCAGCAGGAATATTACACCAAACCCCTCCCCCCAGCAGGAATATTACGCTGGTACTTCCCCCAGCAGGAATATTACACGGATACCCCCCCAGCAGGAATATTACACCGATAACCCCCCCCAGCAGGAATATTACACCCATACTCCCCCAGTAGGAATATTACACCCATACTCCCCCCCGGCAGGAATATTACACCCATACTCCCCCCCGGCAGGAATATTACACCCATACTCCCCCCCAGCAGGAATATTACACCCATACTCCCCCAGTAGGAATATTACACTCATACTCCCCCAGTAGGAATATTACACCCATACTCCCCCCCGGCAGGAATATTACACCTATACTCTCCCTAGCAGGAATATTACACCTATACTCTCCCCAGCAGGAATATTACACCCATACCCCCCTATCAGGAATATTACACCCATTCTCCCCCCAGTAGGAAAATTATACCGATACCCCCCCCCCAGCAGGAATACTACACCCATACCCCCCCCCCAGCAGGAATATTACACCCGTACTCCCCCCAACAGGAAAATTACACCCATACTCCCCCCCAGTAGTATTGCGCAGTTGCTGCAGATTTGTCGGCTGCACATCCATGGTGAGAATCTCTGTTCCACCACATCCCGAAGGTGCACTATTGGATTGGGATCTGGTGACTGTGGAGGCCATTGGAGTACAGCGACCTCATTGTTCAAGAAACCAGTGGTGAGATGATTTGAGCTTTGTGACATGGTACATTATCCTGCTGGAAGGAGCCATCAGAAGATGGGTACATTGTAGTCATAAATGGGGTAGTACAGCTGTATATAATAGGATTTTAAATACCCCTCCCATAAGCACAAATTCCAATACTCATCTTAAAAAAGATACAAATCTTTATTTTGACCATTAAAAACATTGATATTAAAAGCATATATTTTTCCTATATACACTTGTACATTACTATCCTTGATTGGTATCCATCAAATGAGTATGGCCCATGGTGGTTAAGTTGAAAAAAGCAAGAAGTAATGTCGACGTGTCTCACAGGGTTACGGCTTCATCAGGACCTTCAGTCTCTTACATATGCATAAAAGGATCAACAAAATTCTGAAGGTTGACAAACAGCACTGGGGCATCAGATGTGTAAATTCTAATGACCATTAAGCGATAGACTGGCAAAGGTGGCCAATGTGTACTTATGATAAAAGACCCAGCATGTATTAAAACAGTCACCTACCTTTCCCTTTAGAATGTGATATTTTTGATTAACCTTAAAGCTTAATGTCTACATTTACACTCTTGGCAACTTTTGGATATGAGTCAGATTTTGGAGGACTTGGTTTGGTTCCCCCCCCGTGCCTAGCAGGCTGTTTACCACCAACATCTGAGGTACTTTTTTACAGGTGATTATGTTTGGGTGATGTATTGTTGAACTTTAAAGCTTCTGCAGAATTGATAGTTGGTGATTCAGAAGCTACAGAAAGGGAAATATAGAGCTGTTGGGAAGACCCTCCGGTTACTGAAGTGGCAGCCGCCACCAGTGTAGGGACCTGTGTTGGTACAGGTGTACCTAGATCCTGGGAGGGTTCCTCAGACTTTTTGTTGAGATTTCTTCTAGGAACAACCAATTGTCTTGTTTGTCCAGCTACATTGATGGTGATTCAGAAGCTCCAAAAACAAAAATGGAGGCCTGATGGGAGGAACCTCAGGTTACTGGAGTGGCAGCCGCCACCAGTGTAGGGACCTGTGTTGGTACAGCCGTACCTGGTCCTTGGGAGGGTTCCTCAGACTTTTTGTTGAGTTTACTTCTAGGAACAGCCAACTGTCTTGTTTGTCCAGCTACATTGATAGTTGGTGATTCAGAAGCTGCAGCAAGGTAATGTCAGGAAAGGATCCGTCCGCTGGCAAGATATATCGTTTGGCATGCAGTACTGGGGTCCACCAGCAGGTGTCTCCTGGCAGTGTTGAACTGTCAGGAGAATATTTCCTTGCTGGTGTCATTTCATCTTTTGGCCGCAGTACTGATGTCCACCAGCGGATGGATCCTGGCAGTATGGAGCAGACAACACTCCCTGCGCTCAGGTGTGACTTGAAGTCAATCACAGTCAGTCCTATAAATACCCTGCAAGCCCTCATATGCTTGCCTTGGTATCTCTCTCCTTGAGCCCTGACCTTGTTCGCCTGTTACCCGATCCTGAACCTGCATCTGACCTTGTGCCCGAGCTTATCCTGACCCGATCCCTTCAGTGTTCCTGTACCCTCCAGCCCGATCCATCCCCGCTCTGTCCTGTTGGTTCCCTGTCCCTCATTTACTGATCTTGCTGTGTATGACCTTGGCTTGGCTAAACGTTTATGTCTCTGGTATATCCCTTGTTCTTGCTGACCTGCTGTGTATGACCCTGGCCTGGCTGACATCTGTGATTCCGGTATTGCCCCTTGCTGTATATATTGTTGTTGTTGGTGGGTTTGTTGGGTTGGTTGTTCACTGTTTGTATTTTCTAATTATCACCTATTTTAATAAATATCACTATTCACTTACATGTGTTTTGGGTTATCTCTGTGCAGTCCACACAGTCTGGTCTACTAGCCTCCTGACAGTATACCAAGGCCATCCCTGACCAGAGGTGGCTGCACTGAGGAGCCTTTTTGAAAATGCAGGCAGAAATAGTGATTTATCTTTCCTCATTGGTAACTGAGGATAATAGTTATTGCCGTCTGGTATTGGAGGAGTGGGCCAGGGATCAACTATTAGAGTGTATCCGTCTGGCCCATTGTCTGGTGGATCAGGGCGGTATGCTATTTGAAAATGTTCAGCCTCTGATTCAGCTGTGTGCAGAGCTAGCCTTGTCCAGTACTCCAGAGGGCAAGGATGATTTTTCTCCCCCCTTCAGTTTAGATCAGGTTGAGTCTCTGGTGTGGTTATTAGAGGATGATCCAGCCTTTTTCATGGAACGTTATGCCTCTTGTTCACAGCAGGTGTTGTCTGATTGCATCCATTCAGTGCAATCGCTGGTTAGTCAGGCTGTGTGCGAATCAATGTTTGTTCAACCTGTGCTACAGACATGGTCAGATCTCCTGCATTTAGCCAAACCACAACATTCCAGCCCTGCCATTGATCACCTGCCTTCCCAAGAATCTATTCCCCCATCACTCATGGCAACCTCAGCAACAGTCCAGTATACACAGCTTCCCACCAAGTATTATTACCCAGTCTCTACTCACTGCACCTATCCTGCTTTCAATCCACCTGCCTCTTCTCCCCCACCTGTAACAATCCCACAAAACCCTCCTCCAGCCACTGTTCCTTGGTCTTCCTTCGATCCAGCTACTTTCTTTTCTTACAGCCCTGCACCTACATACAAAACTGCACGGGCTAAACCAAAAAAGAAACAAAAATTCTTTCCTACCCACACGATCCTGCCAGTAACCCAACTTGCTTCCACACCAACTAACCCACCTGATTCTGCCAAACCTCTGCCTGCTACCCAGTCTGACGTTCCAATGCCCGCTACCCAGCCTGACGTTCCAGTGCCTGCTACCCAGCCTGACGTTCCAGTGCCTGCTACCCAGCCTGACGTTCCAGTGCCTGCTACCCAGCCTGACGTTCCAGTGCCTGCTACCCAGCCTGACGGTCCAGTGCCTGCTACCCAGCCTGACGGTCCAGTGCCTGCTACCCAGCCTGACGGTCCAGTGCCTGCTACCCAGCCTGACGGTCCAGTGCCTGCTACCCAGCCTGACGGTCCAGTGCCTGCTACCCAGCCTGACGGTCCAGTGCCTGCTACCCAGCCTGACGGTCCAGTGCCTGCTACCCAGCCTGACGGTCCAGTGCCTGCTACCCTGCCTGACGGTCCAGTGCCTGCTACCCTGCCTGACGGTCCAGTGCCTGCTACCCAGCCTGACGGTCCAGTGCCTGCTACCCATCCTGACGGTCCAGTGCCTGCTACCCATCCTGACGGTCAAGTGCCTGCTACCCAGCCTGACGGTCCAGTGCCTGCTACCCAGCCTGACGGTCCAGTGCCTGCTACCCAGCCTGACGGTCCAGTGCCTGCTACCCAGCCTGACGGTCCAGTGCCTGCTACCCAGCCTGACGGTCCAGTGCCTGCTACCCAGCCTGACGGTCCAGTGCCTGCTACCCAGCCTGACGGTCCAGTGCCTGCTACCCAGCCTGACGGTCCAGTGCCTGCTACCCAGCCTGACGGTCCAGTGCCTGCTACCCAGCCTGACGGTCCAGTGCCTGCTACCCAGCCTGACGGTCCAGTGCCTGCTACCCAGCCTGACGGTCCAGTGCCTGCTACCCAGCCTGACGGTCCAGTGCCTGCTACCCAGCCTGACGGTCCAGTGCCTGCTACCCAGCCTGACGGTCCAGTGCCTGCTACCCAGCCTGACGGTCCAGTGCCTGCTACCCAGCCTGACGGTCCAGTGCCTGCTACCCAGCCTGACGGTCCAGTGCCTGCTACCCAGCCTGACGGTCCAGTGCCTGCTACCCAGCCTGACGGTCCAGTGCCTGCTACCCAGCCTGACGGTCCAGTGCCTGCTACCCAGTCTGACGGTCCAGTGCCTGCTGACCGGTCTGATGACCTTGTGTCCATGTTCCAGCCTAAAGTTTTGCTACCAGTGTTCCAGTCTGATGTGCCCGCTTCCCAGTTTGATGACCTTCTGTTTGCTGTCCAGCCTGATGCGCCAGTGTCTTCTACTCAGCCTGTTGTGCCAATGCCTGTGCCCGCTGTCCAGTTTGAGGTCCCAGTGCCTGCTGCTCAGCCTGACATCTCAGTGCCCATGTTCCAGTCTGACGCTTCAGTGACTACTGTCCAGTCCGATGTACCTATTGTTCAGCCTGGTATGCCAGCACCTGCTGTTCTGCCCGATGTGCCAGCGCCTGTGTCTGCTGCCCAGTCTAAAGTTCCAGTACCCGCTGCCTGGTCTGATGTCTCGGTGCCGGCTTTCCAGTCCGCTTTCCAGCCTGATGTGCCAGTGTCTGCTACTCAGCCAGTTGTGCCAATGCCTGTGTCCGCTGCCCAGTTTGAGGTCCCAGTGCCTGCTGCTCAGCCCGAAATCCCAGTGTCCATGTTCCAGTCTGACGCTCCAGCGTCTACTGACCTGTCCGATGTACCTGTTCAGCCTGTTGTGCCAGTACCTGCTGTTCTGCCTGATGTGCCAGCACCTGTCTTTGCTGTCCAGCCTGAAGTTCTAGCACCTGCTGCCCGGTCTGATGTCTTGGTACCCACTTTCCAGCCTGATGTGCCCACTGTTCAGCCTGATGAGCCTGTTTTCCGGTCTGATGTGCCCATCCTCCAGCCTGATATCCTGGTACCTGTCTTCCAGCCTGATGTCGTGATGTTGGTATCTCAGCCTGAGGTTTCGGTGCCCGTGTCTCAGCCTGAAGTTTCGGTGCCCGTGTTTCAGCCTGAAGTTTCGGTGCCCGTGTCTCAGCCTGCTGAATCGGTGCCCGTTACCCGGTCTGCTGAACTGGTGCCCGTTACCCAGTCTGCTAAACCGAAGTCCATCACTTTGCCTGTCAAGCCAGTATCCGTTATCCGGCTTGCCGAACCAGTGCCCGGTGTCCAGCTCGCTGAGTCGGGGCCTGTTACCCAGCCCACTGGGCCGGGGTCCGTTACCCAGCTTGCTGAGCCGGTGCCTGTAATCCGGCCTGCCCTTACGGTGCTCGCTGTTCGGCCTAATGTTCCAGAGCCTGCTGTCCACCTCGATGACCCGGAGCCTGCTGCCCAGCTCGATGACCCGAAGCCTGCTGCCCAGCTCGATGACCCGGAGCCTGGTGCCCAGCTCGATGACCCGGAGCCTGCTGCCCAGCTCGATGACCCGGAGTCTGCTGCCCAGCTCGATGACCCGGAGCCTGCTGCCCAGCTCGATGACCCAGAGCCTGCTGCCCAGCTCGATGACCCGGAGCCTGCTGCCCAGCTCGTTGACCCGGAGCCTGCTGCCCAGCTCGATGACCCGGAGCCTGGTGCCCAGCTCGATGACCCGGAGCCTGCTGCCCAGCTCGATGACCCGGAGCCTGCTGCCCAGCTCGATGACCCGGAGCCTGCTGCCCAGCTCGATGACCCGGAGCCTGCTGCCCAGCTCGATGACCCGGAGCCTGCTTCCCAGCTTGGTTTGTTCTTGTCCGCTGCCCAGCTCAATGACTCTGATGTGCCAGCTGTCTGCCTGGATGGGCCTGATGACCAGCCTTCTTCCACCATTCTGCCTGATGCCATAGACTATGGACAATAAAGACTAGTTGGAGCGTCCGGAGGCTGCTCTTTTAAGGGGGGGTACTGTCAGGAAAGGATCCGTCCGCTGGCAAGATATATCGTTTGGCATGCAGTACTGGGGTCCACCAGCAGGTGTCTCCTGGCAGTGTTGAACTGTCAGGAGAATATTTCCTTGCTGGTGTCATTTCATCTTTTGGCCGCAGTACTGATGTCCACCAGCGGATGGATCCTGGCAGTATGGAGCAGACAACACTCCCTGCGCTCAGGTGTGACTTGAAGTCAATCACAGTCAGTCCTATAAATACCCTGCAAGCCCTCATATGCTTGCCTTGGTATCTCTCTCCTTGAGCCCTGACCTTGTTCGCCTGTTACCCGATCCTGAACCTGCATCTGACCTTGTGCCCGAGCTTATCCTGACCCGATCCCTTCAGTGTTCCTGTACCCTCCAGCCCGATCCATCCCCTCTCTGTCCTGTTGGTTCCCTGTCCCTCATTTACTGATCTTGCTGTGTATGACCTTGGCTTGGCTAAACGTTTATGTCTCTGGTATATCCCTTGTTCTTGCTGACCTGCTGTGTATGACCCTGGCCTGGCTGACATCTGTGATTCCGGTATTGCCCCTTGCTGTATATATTGTTGTTGTTGGTGGGTTTGTTGGGTTGGTTGTTCACTGTTTGTATTTTCTAATTATCACCTATTTTAATAAATATCACTATTCACTTACATGTGTTTTGGGTTATCTCTGTGCAGTCCACACAGTCTGGTCTACTAGGCTCCTGACAGGTAAATAGAGGGCTGATGGGAAGACCTTCCGGTTACTGGAGTGGCAGCCGCCACTAGTGTAGGGACCTGTGCTGGTACAGCCATACCTGGTCCCTGAGAGGGTTCCTCAGACTTTTTGTTGAGTCTTCTTCTAGGAACAGTCAATCGTCTTGTTTTTCCATTTACATTCATAGTTGGTGATTCAGAAGCTCCAAAAACAAAAATGGAGGGCTTATAGGAAGTCCCTCCAGTTACTGGAGTAGCAGCTGCCACCAGTGTAGGGACCTGTGTTGGTAACTGTACCTGGTCCCTGGGAGGGTTCCTCAGACTTTTTGTTGAGTCTTCTTCCAGGAACAGCCAATTGTCTTGTTTGTCCAACTACATTAATAGTTGGTGACTCAGAAGCTGCAGAAAGGGAAATAGAGGGCTGACGGGAAGGCCCCCGGTACTGGAGTGGCAGCCGCCACCAGTGTAGGGACCTGTGTTGGTACAGCCGTACCTGGTCCCTGGGACTCAGACTTTTGGTTGAGTCTTCTAGGAAAAAGCCTATTGTCTTGTTTTTCCAACTACATTGATCGTTTGTGATTCAGAAGCTGCTGATGAGGATCTTTCAAGAGATTGATGATGTAGTGGATTCCGGTGATGGCTTGAATTGAAGATTCTCCCTCATATTCACTAGCACATCATCCTCTAATCCCTCTTCCTCATCACCTAGTTTAAATTTTCTTCCAACATTTTGGCCATCTTCAATCCCAAAAAAGCTGCACCCCTCCCATTTAAGTGCAATCCGTCACCACTAAGAAGATGGTAACCGTCTGAAAAGTCAGCCCAGTTCGCCATGAAGCCAAACCCTTCATCCTTGCAACAGTTCTTCAGCCACTTGTTAAGTACCCAATGCCCTTGTTGCCTCTCTGGTGTGGCTCGCAGTACCGACAGTATTTTGAAAATATTGCCTTGGGGGACCTTTTCTTTAATATAGCCCCTAAGTCCCTGAAATCATTTTGTAGGTTGCTCCATCTTTCTCTAACTTTGTCATTGGTACCGATATATACCATGACAGCTGGGTCCTCTCCAGCGCCATCCAACAATTTGTCCATGCAATCTGCAATGTTCCAAACCCAAGCACCTGGTAAACAACATACTGTTTGGCGATAACGGTCTTTGTGACAGATTGCCCTCTGTATCTTTCCAAAAACTGAATCCCCTACCACTAGTATGTGCCTATCCTTTCTTGTAACCTTGCCCCCATCTTCATCACATGCTGGTGGAGTCTCGTGTGAACGTCACATGCTGCCGGAGTCTCGATGTGAACGTCACATGCTGGTGGAGTCTCCGTGTAAATGTCACATGCTGGTGAATTCTCTACGTGAATGTCACATTCTGGAGGAGTCTCATTGCGAACATCACATTCTGAAGGAGACTCATTATGAAATTTACATTCTTGGGAGACTCATTATGATCGTGAATTTCTGGAGTAGTCTCATTGTGAACAGCACATTCTGCAGACTGCTGAGAAAGGGGCGCGGCTTGCTAACCATCCAAGTGCGCATTCCCAGGAAACGCGTCCACTGCTGATGACGCCATCCCCCTGCAGCCAGCTGTCTCCTGTGTCTAAAGCCTCGTTCTGAGGCCGCTCCTCCGTTGTCTGAAGCCGGATCATTACAACCAGGAAGAGCTGTCACCTTATTCACCACAGAGACTATTCACAGGCACAGGAATGGGAGCACCATCCATGACTCCAACTATCATGCTTGTTTTTACCACCACAATGTGAGTTTATCTCTATACATCTTATTAAAGCATTTTAAAACTTTAAAAATGTCTGCACCCAGAGGCGGCTCTTTACTTGTTGTCTTTCAGCCTCAGGAACATGGTTTCTTTCCTACTGTGATGGCAGCCCTGCTTGCTCTGTTTGGGCATTTTTTCCCTTCATCCTGATCACAGCAATATATGGACTAATGGCTTGTGCTTATTATATGGACTGTCACTGTTCATTTTTTCATTGTTTCATCTTTTGACCATCCCTCGATTGTTCTCATTGTGCAGATTTGATTTTGTGGGAGCTCTAGGTGATTGCGCCTATACTTGTTATTTTATTTCAAGTCTCAACAGAATTGTTGCATGCTGGAGGAGTCTTGATGTGAATGACACGTGGTGGATTTAACATTTTTTCCAAATTTGTGGTTATTTTCTTTCCCAACAGAGCTGCACCCTGCTCATTTAAGTGCAGTCCATCCCTGCTGTAGAGCAAGTAATCAATTGAAAAGTCAGTCCAGGTCTCCATGAAGCCAAACCCCTCCTTCCTGCACCAGTTCTTCAGCCACTTGCTAAGCTCCCTAAGCTCCTGCTGCCTCCTTGGTGTGGCTCGAGGTATAGGCAGTATTTTTGAAAATGCTGCCTTGGAGGTCCTTTTCTTCAATATAGCCCCTAAGTCCCTGAAATCATTTTGTAGGGCAGTCCATTTTCTTCTAATGTTGTCATTGGTTCCAATATGTATCATGACAGCTGGGTCCTCCCCAGCCCCATCCAACAATCCGTCTATCCAATCTGCAATGTCCCGAACTCGTGCGACCGGGAAACAATATACTGTTCGTCCATCACGGTCATTCTGACAGATTGCCCTCTCTGTCCCTCTAATAACAGAATCCCCTACCACCAGGATCTGCCTATCCTTTTCTTTAAGCTTGCTCTCATCTTCATGGGAGGAGATATTCAAATGGCTGCCCTGGTATTTTGGTGGGTTCTCAACATGATCGTCACATTGTGCTGGAGTCTCAACATGAATGTGACATTCAGGTGGTGTCTCAATGTGAATGTCACAAGCTGGTGGAGTCTCTGTGTGAACGACACATGTTGGTGGAGTCTCCGTGTGAACGTCACATGTTGGTGGAGTCTCCGTGTGAACATCACATGTTGGTGGAGTCTCCGTGTGAACATCACATGTTGGTGGAGTCTCCGTGTGAACATCACATGTTGGTGGAGTATCCGTGTGAACGTCACATACTGGTAGACTCTCTGTGTGAACTACACTGCTGGTGGAGTCTCCGTCTGGACGACACATGCTGGTGGAGTCTCCGTCTGGACGACACATGCTGGTGGAGTCTCCGTGTGAATGTCACATGCTGGTGGTGTCTCCGTGTGAACGTCACATGCTGGTGGTGTCTCCGTGTACACGTCACATGCTGGTGGAGTCTCCGTATGAACATCCCATGCTGGTGAAGTCTCCTGGCCTCTTTTATTGTAATCCCTTGAATTGTTGCGGTGGATTGATATAGAAGAAGCCGGGACCGGGAACCGCTGCATTGCAGATTACTCTGCCGCACCCCAAAGTGAAGAAATAGGGGTGACCCCTCATCAATGTTCGTGGCAATCCCTATATATGTGTACATATGGGGGGTGACCCCTGATCAATGGGAAAGAAGGATCCAATAAAAGGCTTTCAGTTATCTTGTATCTATCAATAGTCTTAAAAGAAGTTTAGAACAGAAGGGGATTTTAATGGTGCCAAAACACACAAAAATATTTTTGGAGTCCAAATTTTTTAAAGAAACGGGGGACAATCAATGTTGTCCACATTTCATAAAAACATAAAGTAGCTACTATAACCAGCGTGATGCTTGATGCTCGACATGTTTCACTTTTCAGCTTCAGGAGCTTATAAAGAAATATGTAGCTACAAAAAGACAAATACAATTAAGCTAAAAAATACCAACAATAATGCAAAAAATTTGCATAAACAATTATAATTAAGTATGCATGACCGTAAATAAACAATTCTGTTATCAAAGTAAATGTGTATCAAAAAGATTTAACATAAATAATATGTTCAATAAATATGAGCACTATACAGAGGGGCATACAACATGAACATAAAACTCACCATGTATATAGAATGTAATCAAGCTAATGTGCAATACTAAAGGGTGAAAACTGATGTAAGTAGAGGTGCCAACACCAGTGGTGGCAATTGATGGCAGGAGGAGCACAATGGGGCCGGTGGAAATACTAGAAATGTCAAAATAAAAGAGGATATATATGTATATATATATATATATATATATATATATATGTGTGTAAAATATTTATGCACTGAGGAAAGAAATATATCAAGGATACATAAAGGCCTCAATCAATTAGATATACAGGTTAGGTTTACCTTAAATGTCATTGAAATGCTCCTTTCACAGAATGTAGAGGTTAGCAGACCAATCCGGAACTATTTCTTCCAAAGTGATGAAGGAACAATGTCATGAAGCTATGATGAATGCACCCATCAGCAAGCCCAACATACACATAAGAAGTGCCTGAAGATCAAACCTAACAACTGTATCCTCAAAACTCACTGTATCTGTCAGAACAAAGACATAACGGCCACCTCCCACTCCATGGCTGGCTCTGTGGCTGGCACCACCAGTCCCGTCTGGCCTGGTGGCCCGCTATGTCTTTGTTCTGACAGATGCGGTGAGTTTTGAGGATACACTTGGTAGGTTTGATCTTCAGGCCCTTCTTATGTGTATGTTGGTCTTGCTGATGGGTGCATGATCTCTATTTGTTATCAGATGGGACACTGTGGGTGGCCTGGGGGACGCTATTGATTTATTGTATCCGCATTCATCATGGCTTTGTGAAATTGTTTCTTCATCACTGGAAGAAATACTTCCGAATTGGTCTGTTGCTACCCTCTACATTCGGTGGAAGGAGCAATTGAATGACATTTAAGGTAAACCTACCCTTTATATCTAATTGATTGAGGCCTTTATGTATCCTTGATATATTTCTTTCCTCAGTGCATATATATTTTCAACACACATATATACAGTGGGGCAAAAAAGTATTTAGTCAGCCACCAATTGTGCAAGTTCTCCCACTTAAAAAGATGATAGAGGCCTGTAATTGTCATCATAGGTATACCTCAACTATGAGAGACAAAATGTGGAAACAAATTCAGACAATCACATTGTCTGATTTTTGAAATCATTTATTTGCTAATTATGGTGGAAAATAAGTATTTTGTCAATATCAAAAGTTCATCTCAATACTTTGTTATATATCCTTTGTTGGCAATGACAGAGGTCAAACGTTTTCTGTAAGTCTTCACAAGGTTGTCACACACTGTTGCTGGTATGTTGGCCCATTCCTCCATGCAGATCTCCTCTAGAGCAGTGATGTTTTGGTGCTGTCGCTGGGAAACACAGACTTTCAACTCCCTCCAAAGGTTTTCTATGGGGTTGAGATCTGGAGACTGGCTAGGCCACTCCAGGACCTTGAAATGCTTCTTACGAAGCCACTCCTTCGTTGCCAGGGCGGTGTGTTTGGGATCATTGTCATGCTGAAAGACCCAGCCACGTTTCATCTTCAATGCCCTTGCTGATGGGAGGAGGTTTGCACTCAAAATCTCACGATACATGGCCCCATTCATTCTTTGATGTACACGGATCAGTCGTCCTGTTCCCTTTGCAGAGAAACAGCCCCAAAGCATGATGTTGCCACCCCCATGCTTCACAGTAGGTATGGTGTTTTTTGGTTGCAACTCAGCATTCTCTCTCCTCCAAACACGACGAGTTGTGTTTCTACCAAACAGTTCTACTTTGGTTTCATCTGACCATATGACATTCTCCCAATCCTCTTCTGGATCATCCAAATGCTCTCTAGCAAACCTCAGACAGGCCTGGACATGTACTTGCTTAAGCAGGGGGACACGTCTGGCACTGCAGGATCTGAGTCCCTGGCGGCGTAGTGTGTTACTAATGGTAGCATTTGTTACGTTGGTCCCAGCTCTCTGCAGGTCATTCACTAGGTCCCCCGTGTGGTTCTGGGATTTTTGCCCACCGTTCTCGTGATCATTTTGACCCCACGGGGTGAGCCCCAGATCGAGGGAGATTATCAGTGGTTATGCATGCCTTCCATTTTCTAATTATTGCTAATTTTCTAATTATTGCTCCCATTTCTGGTGTCCTTCGACAGCTCTTTGGTCTTCACCATAGTGGAGTTTGGAGTGTGACTGTTTGAGGTTGTGGACAGGTGTCTTTTATACTGATAACAAGTTCAAACAGGTGCCATTAATACATATAATGAGTGGAGGAGAGAGGAGCCTCTTCAAGAAGAAGATACAGGTCTGTGAGAGTCAGAAATCTAGCTTGTTTGTAGGTGACCAAATACTTATTTTCCACCATAACTTGCAAATAAATTCTTTCAAAAATTAGACAATGTGATTGTCTGGATTTGTTTCCACATTTTGTCTCTCATGGTTGAGGTATACCTATGATGACAATTATAGGCCTCTCTCATCTTTTTAAGTGGGAGAACTTGCACAATTGGTGGCTGACTAAATACTTTTTTGCCCCACTGTAAATATATATATATATATATATATATATATATATATATATATATATATATACACACATACATACAGTATCTCACAAAAGTGAGTACACCCCTTATATTTTTGTAAATATTTTATTATATCTTTTCATGTGACAACACTGAAGAAATTACACTTTGCTACAATGTAAAGTAGTGAGTATACAGCTTCTATAACAGTGTAAATTTGCTGTCCCCTCAAAATAACTCCAAACAGCCATTAATGTCTAAACCGTTGGCAACAAAAGTGAGTACACCCCTAAGTGAAAATTAGCCATTTTTCCTCCCCGGTGTCATCTTAGTATTACAAGGTCTCAGTTGTGAATGGGGAACAGGTGTGTTAAATTTGGTGTTATTGCTCTCACTCTCTCATACTGGTCACTGGAAGTTCAACATGGCACCTCATGGCAAAGAACTCTCTGAGAATCTGAAAAAAAAAAATTTTGCTCTACATAAAGATGGCCTAGGCTATAAGAAGATTACCAAAACCCTGAAACTAAGCTGCAGCACGGTGGCCAAGACCATACAGCGGTTTAACAGGACAGGTTCCACTCAGAACTGGCCTCACCATGGTCGACCAAAGGAGTTGAGTGCATGTGCTCAGTGCCATATACAGAGGTTGTCTTTGAGAAATAGACTTATGAGTGCTGCCAGCATTGCTGCAGAGGTTGAAGGGGTGGGGGTCAGCCCATCAGTGCTCAGACCATACACTGCACACTGCATAAAATTGGTCTGCATGGCTGTCGTCCCAAAAGGAAGCCTCTGCTAAAGATGATGCAAAAGAAAGCCCGAAAACAATTTGCTGAAGACAAGCAGACTAAAGACATGGATTACTGGAACCATGTCATGTGGTCTGATGACACCAAGATAAACTTATTTGGTTCAGATGGTGTCAAGCGTGTGTGGCGGCAACCAGGTGAGAAGTACAAAGACAAGTGTGTTTACAGTCAAGCATGGTTTGGGGCTGTATGAGTGCTGCCGGCACTGGGAAGCTACAGATCATTGAGGGACCCATGCATGCCAACATGTATTTTGACATACTGAAGCAGAGCATGATCCCCTCCCTTCGGAGACTGGGCCACAGGGCTGTATTCCAACATGATAACGACCCCAAACACAACTCCAAGATGACCACTGCCTTGCTAAAAGAAAGGTAAAGGTGATGGACAAGCCAAGCATGTCTCCAGACCTAAACCCTATTGAGCATCTGTGGGTCATCCTCAAACGGAAGGTGGAGGAGAGCAAGTTCTCTTAACATCCACCAGCTCCTTGATGTTGTCATGGAGGAGTGGAAGAGGACTCCAGTGGCAACCTGTGAAGCTCTCATGAACTGCATGCCCAAGAGGCTTAGGGCAGTGCTGGAAAATAATGGTGGCCACACATAATATTGACTCTTTGGACCCAATTTGGACATTTTCACTTAGAGGTGTACTCACTTTTGTTGCCAACGGTTTCGACATCATTAATGGCTGTGTGTTGAGTTATTTTGAGGGGACAGCAAATTTACACTGTTATACAAGCTGTACACTCACTACTTTACATTGTAGCAAAGTGTCATTTCTTCAGTGTTGTCACATGAAAAGTTAAAATAAAATATTTACAAAAATGTGAGGGGTGTACTCACTTTTGTGATATACTGTGTGTGTATATATATATATATATATATATATATATATATATATATATATATATATATATATATATATATAAATCTCCCCTTTTATTTTTACATTTCTAGGATTTCCACTAGCCCCATTCTGTTCCTCCTGCCATCAACTGCCCCCGCTGATGTTGGCACCTCTTCTTACATCAATTTTGGACCCTTTAGTAGTGGGCATTAGCTTGATTACATTCTATATACATGGTGAGTTTTATGATCATGTTGTGTGCCCCTCTGTATAGTGCTCAGACCCTCATGGATATTCATTGAACATATTATTTATGTTGTTATATCTTTTTGATACACATTTACTTTGATAACAGAAATGTTTATATACAGTCAGGCATACTTACTAATAATTCTTTATGCAAATTTTTGGAATTATTGTTGTTGTTTATTTTTTATTTTGATTGTATTTGTCTTTTTGCAGCTACATATTGCTTTATAAGCTCCCGAAGAAGCTGAAAAGTAAAACATGTCGAGCAATAAGCATTAAGCTGGTTACAATAGCTACTTTATGTGTATATTGTACATGTGCACTGAATTGTTTTTATGAAATGTGGACAACATTCATTGTCTCCCGTTTCTTTTAAAACTTTGGACTTCAATAAAGATGTTTTTATAACAAAATATATTTTTGTGTGTTTTGGCACCATTAACCACCTCCTGTCCACGCTATAACCGAAAAAGACGGCTGAAGCGAAGACCTAATTTGCCGGGAGGGCGTCCATAGACGTCTTTTTTTTTTTCTCAAAACAACGTTTTTTTTAACCATCCCTCTTTATTATTATTATTTATTTAAGGTACTTATATAGTGACTCTAGTTCCTCCATACACCAAGAACCATCATGCACCCCTTTAATTGACTTCAGACCAGGCTTAGAACAGTTGATGCAACTTTACTGAACACTTTTCGGCAAAGTCCAACATGAGTGATACAGTGCAACATCCCCTAACTGACTGAACTAGGCTTCCCATGCATACCTCAACAAGGTAGTAATAGATTAGTGGCATCCTCCAAGACTTGGTAGTTCTCTAGGTTCCTCTCCCGACGGACTTCTGGGCGCAGCATTCCCACTCAGTGGTTCACGACTGCTGCAGCATCTCAAGGCACGAGTAGCAGGAAAGAGCCTCAAACCCATCCTTCCCCCTGATTTGTATTGTACAGGGTGGATAGGCAGGGTCCAAAAAGCCCGGGAACAGAGATGCAGAACATTACCTTCCTAACTAACATACAGTAGGCAACCTGCCTACGCCCTTGCACCAACCATTTACTCCAGTTACTAGTTCTACCTCGCCGCTTCTTCCTTCTCTGCAGCGGGAAACAATACCCAGAACTCTGAGGTATAAAAGGAGCATATGACTTCCTTCCCTGTGATAATGCTTGTGTAGCCATGCCCCCGTAGGGGTTTCTGAATGTTGTGCTTCACCTGTTCCCTGCCAGCCAGACATCAATCTCTCAGTCACTCAAAGACATAGAACAGTCCATAAGCTTTGGTTTTGTTTTGTTTTTTCATTTGAGGGGATTAAACTTGGATGGGAAATGGGGAATTATGGGATGCCCAGGAATATTCAGTGCAAATTTGCTTGGGACTTCTATATACACCTCAGTATATACACTTCAGTCTTCTCTCCAGCACAAACACTTGCTGCACACTGTTCTTCCTCCAGCACTTAACTTGCTGCAGACTGTTACTCTACCAGCATTTCCCTTGCTGCAGACTGTTACTCCTCCAGATTAGCTGGCGCTGCATGGGCAGGCCTGACAATGCTTCAGCCAGGCCTCAATGAACTGCCTTTTGCGGGCAGGGACCTCGGGCCCCTGTGGTGTAGAAATAGTTCAGGTGCTAGCTATCCTCCATTCAGCTACCAATCCCAGATAGCTCTCTTCAGGCCCTGCCAGCCAGCCTGGCTGCAATGACTTCTTTCCACTGCCCTTCCCACAGTCCTCTCTTCTGGTTCTGCCCCTATCTCAAACTGCAATCTCCCAGTTCTCTCAGGCGTGCCTTCCCAGTCCTTCCGACTGTGCTTCACTCACCAGCCCTCCTGGCTGTGACCAGTATTCCCCCCTGAAGACTCTTAGAATTGTTCTCTCCCACTGTCCCTTATTTGCTCTCTCATGTGCCTCTCCTTCCAGGATCTCTTCGGTCCTCCTGGATGCACCCGAGCCCCAGCCCAGGGTCACCCCCCCCGACTGAGGAGCTCCCCGTGGGCCCGACAGCCTCCACACTCTCTCACTCCAGCTCCTACACCAGACAACTCCACCCGAGGTATTTAAGGAGGCCTGCCCCCTGCCAATCCAAGTTGAGGATTGGTCAAGTCTCCTTAAGATACTCCAGGCCGCCCCACCTCTCTTTTTCTCCTCTCCTTCTATCACTTTCTAGGAAGAGGGAGGTGAAAGTGAAGTGATGCGACCTGTGAGTCACCAGCTGCTACCCTGAGCCACTCCCAGCCCAGAATGAAAACAAACAGGCCTAGCAACCAGCTAGGCCTGTCTAAATTTACCTACTTTGCCAGAAAATCCTCACTCTAGCACCTACCTAACTTGAGGGTGCTACACATGGGTCACTGTGACAACTAGGAGGTAAAGTCACTGCTCTCCTTGGTCGGAGACATTAGTCTGCAGAGGAGGGAGGGGTGGTGAGGGATGCTGGTAAGGTTACCATAGCAGGGTCGGGGGGACCCACTTACAGAGAAACTCTTAAAGTGGAGTTCCACCCATTTTTACAACTCTTCAGCATCCCTCACTAAACTGTGCACTGTAAACGAATTGGATATTTTTTAATTTTTTTTCTCAGCACTTACTGTATATCTGCTGTATTCATTTTTCACTTCCTCCTCCCTGGCCGCGGCCCATCGCATCATTTCCTGTTTGCAATGCCTTCTGGGAAGGGGCGGCAACTTCCTCTGACACTGCCGTTGCTATGGAAACCTGACCTGAAACCTGTTACACTGCTTGTGCTGCACTGAGCATGTGCAAGATCTGCAAGGATGGCCGTGGCCATCTTAAGTTTGGGCATCTGAAGCCAGACTGTATTTCTTCCTGGATCTCATCCTTGCAGATCTCGCACATGCTCAGTGCAGCACAAGCAGTGTAATAGGTTTCAGGTCAGGTTTCCATAGCAACGGCAGTTTCAAAGGAAGTTGCCGCCCCTTCCCAGAAGGCATTGCAAACAGGAAATGATGCGATGGGCCGCGGCCAGGGAGGAGGAAGTGAAAAATGAATACAGCAGATCTACAGTAGGTGCTGAGAAAAAAAATAAAAAATTATCCAATTTGTTTACAGTGCACAGTTTAGTGAGGGATGCTGAAGAGTTGTAAAAGTGGGTGGAACTCCACTTTAAGCTCGCCTTACACTAGTACATTTTTGCTGGACATTTGTATGAAAATTCTCAGTACATTTGATAATTTGACAAATGTTGTCCAAAAGCGCTTCAAAATTTTGTTTGCTTTTAACATTCGATTTTAGAACGAATGGACTTTACCGAACGAAAACCACGTAAAGATTTTCCACCCTGCCCCTTCGAATTTTGTTATCGCTACAATTAAAAACAAATGTAAATTTGACCCCCCCCCCCACCAAGGATTAGAAAATTGAACAAATGTTATTAAAGCAGAAATTTACCCACAAATTTATTTTTTTACTTTGATTTCCATGGGGAAGGAGACAAGTGTCTTTTCAAAAAAAAAAGGAAATGTGCAATGATAAGAAAAAAAATAAAACATACATCAACGCACAATAATGATATATTTTTCAGGATTAATGTCCCCTTTGATATAATTGATATTCATGTGTCAGTACAAGTGTTACAAACATGTATCCGCCAGTGAACTGTACAAGATATAACACGATCTTTCACATTTTTGGCATATCATATATAAAACACCTGCCTTACCTTACGGGAGGTAATATTACTCTGATTCTTTTGATTGTTATGACTAAGATGGTGATTGGTGGATCATTTGTTATAGGAGGGTAAAAATTCCCTTTAAATAACACCACCTCCTAAAGTAAGTTTACACTATGGAGGGACAAAGCTGTAGAAATATCCTTACTATGGAAAGGTATGTTTCATTTTTATCATTTTACTTTCCATGTGTGCACTTTTTGTTTCCATCAAAAAATCAGGAACGAAATAGATAGGAAATGCAGGGTATTTCATTTTTTTTCTTTTTACTGTTTTCTTTTCTAAATCTTTTAATTTAATTTTAGAATATAGAATACCAAGATATACAATTTCATCACTTGACGGAATTTCTACTTTATATAGTAATCATTTTGGACACTTCTAGGCCTCATCTGGTTGCTAATGATGCTTATAACAAGACTGATTGCTAAGGACGCGTGTGTCATGTCTGGTTGCTAAGGAAATTTGTACCATGACCGGTTGCTAAGAGCACTTGTATCATGTCTGGTTGCTTTGACACTGGGACGATATTGAACGCTAACTGGTTGCTACAGGCAACAAGAGATTTCCCTATGAGCACACTTTCCACACACAATTCCATCCTCCATCACTAGGGGGCAGCACGCTCCTAAAAGGAAACTTGGATTCTGACGGATTGCTAATGCCTCTTGCACCATATCAGGTTGCTAAGGACACATGTAACATGAATGGTTGCCAAGTACTCTTGTAACATGTCTGGTTGCTAGGGACACTTGTAACATGACTGGCTGCTAATGACATTTTGTAGCATTACTGGTTGCTAAGGAAACTTGGATTCTGACTAATTGCTAAGGACACTTGCATTATATCTGGTTGCTAAGGACTCTTGCAACATGTCTGGTTTGTAAGGACATTTGTAGCATTACTGGTTGCTAAGCAATGTGGATTTTGACTGGTTGCTAAGGACACTCGCATCATATCTTGTTGCTAAGGACACTTGTAACATGTCTGGTGGCTACGGACTCTTGTAACATGACTGGTTGCTAAGAACATTTGTAGCATTACTGATTGCTAAGCAAATGTGGATTGTAACTGGTTGCTAAGGACACTTGCACCATATCTGGTTGCTAAGAACACTTGTAACATGGCTGGTTGCTAAGGACATTTTGTAGCATTACTGGTTGCTAAAGAAACTTGGATTCTGACTGGTTGCTAAGGACATTTGCATTATATCTGGTTGCTAAGGACACTTGTAACATGACTGGTTGCCAAGGACTCTTGTAACATGATTGGTTGCTAAGGACATTTGTAGCATTATTGGCTGCTAAGCAAATGTGGATTTTGACTGGTTGCTAAGGACACTTGCACCATATCTGGTTGCTAAGGACACTTGTAACATGGCTGGTTGCTAAGGACATTTTGTAGCATTACTGGTTACTAAAGAAACTTGGATTCTGGCTGGTTGCTAAGGACATTTGCATTATATCTGGTTGCTTAGGACACTTGTAACATGACTGGTTGCCAAGGACTCTTGTAACATGACTGGTTGCTAAGGACATTTTTAGCATTATTGGTTGCTAAGCAAATGTGGATTTTGACTGGTTGCTAAGAACACTTGCACCATATCTGGTTGCTAAGGACACTTGTAACATGGCTGGTTGCTAAGGACATTTTGTAGCATTAATGGTTGCTAAAGAAACTTGGATTCTGACTGGTTGCTAAGGACATTTGCATTATATCTGGTTGCTAAGGACACTTGTAACATGACTGGTTGCCAAGGACTCTTGTAACATGACTGGTTGCTAAGGACATTTTGTAGCATTACTGGTTGCTAAGGAAACTTGGATTCTGACTAGTTGCTAAGGACACTTGCATTATATCTGGTTGCTAAGGACTCTTGTAACATGTCTGGTTTGTAAGGACATTTGTAGCATTACTGGTTGCTAAGCAATGTGGATTTTGACTGTTTGCTAAGGACACTTGCATCATATCTTGTTGCTAAGGACACTTGTAACATGGCTGGTTGCTAAGGACATTTTGTAGCATTACTGGTTGCTAAGGACATTTTGTAGTATTACTGGTTGCTAAGCAAACTTGGATTCTGACTGGTTGCTAAGGACACTCGCATCATAGCTTGTTGTTAAGGACACTTGTAACATTTCTGGTTGCTACGGACTCTTGTAACATGACTGGTTGCTAAGGACATTTGTAGCATTACTGGTTGCTAAGTAAATGTGGATTTTAACTGGTTGCTAAGAACACTTGTAACATGGCTGGTTGCTAAGGACATTTTGTAGCATTACTGGTTGCTAAAGAAACTTGGATTCTGACTGGTTGCTAAGGACATTTACATTATATCTGGTTGCTAAGGACACTTGAAACATGACTGGTTGCCAAGGACTCTTGTAACATGACTGGTTGCTAAGGACATTTGTAGCATTATTGGTTCTTAAACAAATGTGGATTTTGACTGGTTGCTAAGGACATGTGCACCATATCTAGTTGCTAAGGACATTTGTAACAAGGCTGGTTGCTAAGGTCATTTTGTAGCATTACTGGTTGCTAAGGAAACTTGGATTATGACTGGTTGCTAAGGACGCCTGCATTATATCTGGTTGTTGAGGACACTTGTAACATGACTGGTTGCCAAGCACTCTTCTAACATGTCTGGCTGCTTTGACACTGTGCCTCTAACCGGTTGCTACAGGCAATGATTTCTCATGAGCAGTGTTCAGACACACAATCCCGTCCTCCATCACTAGGGGGCAGCACGCTCCTAAATGACCAATCCAGCAGAAACCCGCAGTCACGTGCTTTCCTTCGGTTTGTTTATGACCGAATCTACCACCATGACACGGGGGGGGGTAACGAGCTTTTTTCACAGACCTCTCAGCGCCGGTGTTCTCAGATAACCATTTCTAGGCGGCTCAGACTGATTTCAGATAGTCTGAGGGTACTTGCTAACCGCTGTGAGATTTATTCCTGGTCACAGGAGTCTCTCATTATGAGCCCCCCTTCTCCGGACGGTGAGAAAGTGGTACGGCCCGTTGCCGGGATACAGCTGCTGGTGTCCTCAGTGCGGCCGTTATGGGTGTGAGGGTCAGGGGCGCGCCTGCGGGTGTCCGAGGTTGAGCGGGAACGCGCAGCAGAATTTCAAGTCAGCTTGGAGAGGATGTGTGAGGCAGGAGGAATGCTTCTCGTCCTCCTCATAGTATACCAGGCTGGCTGTGTCCTCCATATATATAAAGGACTACTTACTGTATAAATCACTTCACACCTTTATATGGAATCAGTCCAACAACAATAATCAGTTTATGGGGCTCTTCATATCTCCAGTGAATAAAAATAATAAATAAATATGTCTGAGGGGAATGTAAACCCAGAACCCTGGCGCTGTAAGATCTCGGTCACGGTGTGGCATTGGCCAACACAGCCCCAGTGCATAGACGGGCAGTTTTGCCTCGCGTCCTATCTCTTTACTTTCTAGCGACGCGCTGCAATGGTGCGTTCTGAAATAAAGTTGCATTTGTGCGCAACGCAGTGTCTTCTGACAGAGTTAAATGAGATGTCGGGTTTCATAAAGTATTTAAAAACAAATAAACATGGCGGTGTCCGTACAATGCATCGCAACGTGCATGCAACATATACACCAGCAGGCACGCGTTATGCGCACTTTAAGGCCTCATTCATACACGGGCGCAGCTATGTGAACACTTGTGCGGAGGGCCGTCATCGCCTGAACAGGATGTTCTGTGCATCTGCATGCAGGCAATCCTATTCAGTTCTATTGGGACGCAGTGGACGCACGGACATGGCCGCTGCTCCTGATTCAACAGCCAGACGGGTACGCCTCCCCGAACACAGGACAATGTGTGTTTGGGGGACATGTACTGGCATGGCTGTCAAATTGGGACCAGCCCCCCCACCGCAGAGACAGGTGTACACATAGATGCCGGAGTGAATGAGGGCCCACTGGTGTGAATAGGACCGAAGGTGCGGTAAATTGCTTTTCAGAGGGCGGTTACCAGGCGGCTGGGAAGCGATGCGTTATCTCCTCAATGCTGTTTTAACCCTAAAAAATCAAAGCACCACACTGCGACCAAATGGGTCATGCTTGCCAGCGGTACTGCCCGCTGAACATGACATGGCCATGTGTGCGGCCCTCAGCAGCTCCACGTTCACCTTTAGGGCTCATTCACGCTGGCGGTTGAGCGGCAGCAAAACCAAGCTGCACTTTTAGAGCCCTTGAACACTGAAGGCACTTTTCATGCATTTTAGCGTTAAAAATATCGCCTGGAAAGCGCCTCTAAAGCCCAGTGTGAAAGTCCAGGTGCTTTCACACTGGGGCGGTGCGCTTGCAGGGCGGAAAAAAAAAGTCCTGCAGGCAGTGTCTTTGGGGCAATGCGGGAGCAGTGTATACACCGCTCATAAACCGCCCCTGCCATTGAAATCAATGGGCAGCGCTGCCGAAGCGCCCGCAAACTGCTTTGGCAGCGGCACTATTCGGGCGCTTCTATCCCCTTGTTAACCCCTTCTTCAGGGTTAAAAGCACCCCGCTCCCGCCCGCACAGCGCCCGTAAAGTGCCGCTAAAACAAGCAGCGCTTTCCCGCTAACGTGGCTGCGCTACCAGTGTGAAAGGGGTCTTACTGTCCCCCAACTGCTACCCACTTTAGCTGCAGAGGCAGCAGCCAGGGGGGGGGGGGGGGGGGGACACATGCTTGGAAGAAAGGAAAAAATCCTAACACCGCTAAAGGCATCTTTATTTAAACGATTAAAATCCAAAAACAGTCAAATCTTGTACATAGAAGACAGGGAAAACCAGCTAACGCGTTTCACATCATGGATAGATGCTTAGTCATAGCTAAATGAACAAGATCTGATTGTGTGTATATATATATATATATAGAGGAAGATAAAAAATGAACAACCAATCAAATGTGAAGTTGTATTAGAAAGAACCTCCCCACACGATCAGACCCTAATCAAAAACACCTGGAGGGGGGAGGCAAAAATCAAAAAACACAAATTAACATATACTGAAAGCAATACATTGAAACCAATGAGTGGATGAAAAAAGTATGTACGGTTGTAAGCTGGATGCAACTTGCCTCCATGGTGTGATAAATGGCAAAACGATCAGAAATAATAAAGAAAAAATGCATAGATAATGCAAAAATAAATACAGATATATGTAGTTTGTTCCTACTTCGGTGCGACTTGTTCTCACATGGCTTTCACCTGTCGCATGGCATCGCAACACAAATCGCATAGCAAAGTCGCAGTGTAAATCGCGCGACTTTGGGGACGCAATAGTGGAAACATAGCCTTAAAGTGTTAATAAACCCACATCAGTAAAATCAGTCTGTATTTGCAGTAAAGCATGCTTGTTATACTCACTGTGGAACCTAAGGGGTTAAACCTCTGCATTGTGTAAAAAGTAGGGCTGGGAAAATTAAAGATTAATTCCTTGATTAAACGTTCATTTTTTTGATCGATCAGAATTCTTTTGATCGGTACTCACCTCTCCGCCGGCTTCCGGGTCTTGAGGGAGTTCCGTCGGGGATCCGGTGACGTCACGGACATCGACGTCACCGGACTCCTCCCCCTTCCCCAAGTGCCTCCGTCTGCTAACGAAGGGAAGGGGGGAGGAGTCCGGTGACGTCGATGTCTGTGAAATTATAAATTGAGAAAGACAGATACCTAACGATTTGATTGATCTCACTGGTCAAAGTATTCAGATAAACATTTATGTAAATCCTGGACTTGGCCATGAAAATCAACATATCTGAGGGTTTTCCTGGCTGTAAGTCATTTTGACAATGAACTGACATTGATTGGTTATCCAGCAATCAAGAAACATTTATGATGAGGGCACTTTTTTTACAAAGAGCTGACACTTTGCTGTCTCAGCAGGTGGTGGATGTCTCTGGCTCTCCATCGGTCTCCCTGATGCACAACGGTGCTATTTAAATAGACTGTAGGGTGACGTCGTAGCCCCGCACCGCTGAGGAAGTTCTGATTGAATGTAACGCGTACGGGGGAGGAGCTACGCATGACGTCAGATAAAAGTAGTTGGATCTGTATCGGCGTTATAATTGATCAAAATTAGTCGATTAATCAATTAAAAAAAAAAAAACTAAAAAGGCTGTTTGATTCTGTCATCTTCTATTCCACCCCTTCTTCCACTGTTCCCAATCTATCTGCTGATAGAACAGAGGCAAGGGGACAAGCTGCGCATGCTCATTTTGGTGTTTATTGCTAGAGTTTTTTTATTTTCTTAAGCCTCATACACACGATTGGACTTTGTACAAACTTTCCCGTGGATTTTTGTACAAAGGGCGTTGGCCGTAAACTAATTAAGCATACACACGGCAGGACTTTTTCAGCCAACTTTCACCAAATCACGTGGTTCTTTTCCGCTCTTTACCGCCACCCTTTGGTCAACTTCTGTATTGTTGTCTGATCTTTTGCATTGGTTCTGAGCATGCATGTTTGTACTTTGGACTAAAGTCCTATGGACTTGTGTACACACGATAGGATTTTTCACCATAGGACTTTTGTTGCCGGAAAGTTTGTCTGTTTGCACAGCCAACATTTGTCCGATGAAAACCGAAAAAGTTTGTGTGATGGAGCGTACACACAATACAATGTTGCCTTAAAATAGCTAATTTCCTATCGTGTGTATAGGCCTTTAGGGGGAGTGCATGTGATCAGCACAGGGCCAAACAGCACTGTCCAGACAAAGGGTCAGGGGTCCTGCAGCCTAATAGGACAGTCAGCATGAAAAATCCTCCTATAAGCTTTAACCAGACACTGATATAAGTCACAAGACTGCTCTAACTGCTGATGAAAAAAGGTATTTAGCAGTTTAAATTTATTATAACTATTACATTTTCATGTTCTGTGTACTGTGGGAGACCAGATATAGTGAATGCAGGGTCCTGGGTTTAGTAACTCTTTAATTGTCAGTTGTCAATGAAACAAGCTGAAGTTAGAAGCTGATTGGCTACCATGCACAACTCACCAGATTCTATGTGCATGAGAAGCAAAATGATACCCCAGCTCCACTGCCAATATGATGATCTATGAACTGTGGACCGGTGCTCTAGCCGGGATGTCCAGGCCCCAAAATGCAGTACTTGAATCAGAAAAGAGCTGCCGACTCGGATGCTCTTGAATAAAAGTCCTTATATGGGTACACGGGGTACAGGCTCCCCTGACGCGTTTCGGCTAAGAAGCCTTCATCAAAGCATACATGTTTGATTTAAAAACTAATATTTCTGGCAGAGTAAGCACTCCAAATGGGGCGGGTGCATCCTAATCAGAGCAATCAAAACAATTTGATCGTTTTCTAGTATCGAGAGTATGGATCCACCACACTTCACATTTAAGCAAGATACAATGAGGGTCACCTCCTCTTCCTTTTTGGTGAACAGGTTAAAAAACCCCCAAGAGGAGGTGACACTCATCGTATTTTGCTTAACCACTTAAGGACTAGCCTCCTTTTGGATTTTAGGTGTTTACAGTTTTTTTGCTAGAAAATTACTTAGAACCCCCAAACATTATATATTTTTAAAAATTTTTTTCTAACACCCTAGAGAATAAAATGGCGGTCAATGCAATATTTTTTTTCGCACCGTATTTGCGCAGCGGTCTTATAAGCGCACTTTTTTGGAAAAAATTCACTTTTTTGAATAAGAAAATAAGACAACAGTAAAGTTAGCCCAATTTTTTTTTTATATTGTGAAAGATAATGTTACGCCAAGTAAATTGATACCCAACATGTCATGCTTCACAACTGCGCCCGCTCGTGGAATGACGTCAAACTTTTACCTTTAAAAATCTCCATAGGCGACGTTTAAAATATTCTACAGGTTGCATGTTTTGAGTTACAGAAGAGGTCTAGGGCTAGAATTATTGCTCTCGCTCTACCGGTCGCGGCGATACCTCACATGTGTGGTTTGACCTCCATTTTCATATGTGGGCTCTACTCACCTATGCGTTCGCTTCTGCGCGCGAGCTCGTCGGGACGGGGCGCTTTAAAAAAAAATGTTTTCTTATTTATTTTTTCACTTTTTTTTTTAAAATTTGGATCACTTTTATACCTATTACAAGGAATGTAAACATCCCTTGTAATAGAAAAAAGCATGACAGGTCCTCTTAAATATGAGATCTGAGGTCAAAAAGTCCTCAGATCTCATATTTGGACTTAAATGCAAAAAAAATAAATAAAAAATTGTCATTTGAAAAAATGACAACAAAAAAATATGCCTTTACGACGTATGGGCGGAGCTGACGTTATGACGTCGCTTCCGCCCTCCTATTGTATGGATACGGGTGGGGGCTATCTTCCCCTCACTCGTCTCCATACCACGGACGTGACAGGTCCTGATCGGCTCCGCCGCTACCGTCGGCTCCGGTAAGCGGCAGAGGGCGCGGGGGAGCGGCGGGAGGGGGGTGGCAGCTTTCCCGCCGCCGTCAACGGTGATCTCGCGGCGAATCTGCGCAGAGACCACCATTATCGTAAACAGAACCGCCGGCCCTAAAGATGGATACCTCGGTTGTGGCAGCAGCTGCTGCCGTTACCGAGATATCCACCTTCAAACTAATGACGTATATATACAGTGGCCGGTCGGTAAGTGGTTTTAAACGTGAAGTGTGGTGAATCCATACCCTCAATACGAGAAAACCATATGGTTTCAATGATAGGATGGACATAAATCTTTTTTTTTAACACAATCGCACTGATACATTTATTGCACCATTTTAAATATTGCCTTATGTGTTCATGATATGTCTCTCATATGCCTGCTGTGCTTCTCTCTTTCTTTTCTCCATGTGTTTTTAATTGTTTTGATTGCTCTGATTAGGATGCACCCGCCCCATTTGGAGTGCTTACTCTGTCATAAACAGTGGCGTCGCTAGGGGGTGGCTTTTGGGGCCCATAGTCCCGAGTCTCTGCAGGGGTCCCCAAGGGGCAGGGAGGCTCTCTGGGGACCCTGATGTAAGTGGGGGCGCTCTGGGGACCCTGATGCAAGGTGGAGGCTCTCTGGGGACCCCAATTTTAAGGGGGAGGCTCTCTGGGGACCCTGATTTAAGGGGGAGGCTCTCTGGGGACCCTAATGTAAGGGGGGCTCTCTGGGAACCCTGATGTAAGTGGGGGGGCTCTCTGGGGACCCTGATGTAAGGGGGGCTCTCTGGGGCCCCTGATGTAAGTGGGGGGCTCTCTGGGGATATACACACACACGTATATTACTGTATATACATGTGTATGCCCACCCAAGCGTATGACTTTCTTTACTACGCTGCTATGGGCTCTAGCCCCAGATCTTTTGCAGATCTAGGAACGACCCTGGTCATAAATATCAGTTTTTAAATCAAACGTATGCTTTGATGAAGGCTTCTTAGCTGAAACGCGTCATCGGAGCCTGTACCCCGCGTACCCATATAACCAAATAAAGAACTTTTATTCAAGAGCATCCGAGTCGCCAGCCCTTTTCTGATTCAGATTCTATGTGCACCTGTATGTCATGTCTACATTAAAAATCCTGACACGCCCCCTTTAAAAAAAAAAAATGTCTTCATTAATGTTCCACTTTAATAAGAAGTGACAGGTTAGTTTTATTTATAGTAAAATTTGAAAATGACAGTTACATGACCTACAATAAAGGTGCTGAGCCCGGGGTGTAATCCGTATACAGGGATCAGTGGTGTATGATGTGACATTATACACAGCCAGTCATCCGGCCCAGTGATCAGCACACATCATATACAGAACTCAATGTTACAGCATCAATGGGCAATCAGTACAGGGAGCCAGTGACAGGCGCGGTCACGTGGCACGGGCGCACGGCTGCGATTGGAGGAGTGGCAGAGCTCTCGGGCCCGTGCACAAGGGGGCGCGCAGTGAGAGGTCGGCAGGACGGCTTGGTCGGTATAACGGGAGGGGAATGGTGATCGGTGTGTAGGATCCGGGGATCGGGCCGTGTAGAGGATGATGTCCCAGAGGAGAGGAGGATTGGGGAGGAGCGGATCACCCCGGGTCAGGTATGAGGATCATACAATGTAGATCTATCTTATGATCATATAATGTATGTACAATGTAGATCTGTCATATAATGTATGTACAATGTAGATCTGTCATATAATGTATGTACAATGTAGATCTGTCCTAGAATGGGATCCCTGATTGGAATAAATACAGAAGATCAGTATAGTGTGTGTGTGGGGGGGGGGGGTGTCCTTCCTCTTGCACCCAGCAATTTACCCTCCCCCGGGTGGTCATGGCGCCCTACATCCTTCCATCCCGACAGAGCCAACTTTAGTATTGATTGGACCCCGGGCAAACATTTTTTTTCCTGGGTTCTCCTACCGAATCCACTGATTTAACTATTTGCGGGCTCAAGGGGGAGCTGCTTTGAGCCCCACAACAGTGACTGGGGCAGCTGCCCCTTTTGCCCCGTGTTGAAGACGGCGCTGCATTCCGAACACACGAGCATTCACTGTGCATCCATATTGGTCATTGATGTCTGCTAACACCCCCCTTCTATAGGGATGTCTGATAAAACCCCCCCCCCTTCAATAGGGATGTCTGATAAAACCCCCCCCCCCTTCTATAGGGATGTCTGATTCCCCCCCTTCTATAGGGATGTCTGATTCCCCCCCTTCTATAGGGATGTCTGATAACCCCCCCTTCTATAGGGATGTCTGATAACCCCCCCTTCTATAGGGATGTCTGATAACCCCCCCTTCTATAGGGATGTCTGATAACCCCCCCTTCTATAGGTATGTTTGATAACCCCCCCTTCTATAGGTATGTTTGATAACCCCCCCTTCTATAGGTATGTTTGATAACCCCCCCTTCTATAGGTATGTTTGATAACCCCCCTTCTATAGGTATGTTTGATAACCCCCCCTTCTATAGGTATGTTTGATAACCCCCCCTTCTATAGGTATGTCTGATAACCCCCCCCCCCTCCTTTCTATAGGTATGTCTGATACCCACCCTTCTAAAGGTATGTCTGATACCCCCCCCCCCCTTCTATAGCTATGTCTGATACCCCCCTCTTCTATAGGGATGTCTGATACCCCCCCTCCTATAGGGATGTCTGATACCCCCCCTCCTATAGGGATGTCTGATAACCCCCCCCCCCTCCTATAGGGATGTCTGATAACCTCCCCCTTCTATAGGAACGTCTGATACCCCCCTCTTCTATAGGGATGTCTGATTACCCCCCTCCTATAGGGATGTCTGATTACCCCCCCTCCTATAGGGATGTCTGATTACCCCCCCTCCTATAGGGATGTCTGATACACCCCCCCTCCTATAGGGATTTCTATAGGGATGTCTGATAACCCCCCCCCTTCTATAGGTATGTCTGATACCACCCCCCCCTTCTATAGGTATGTCTGATAACCCCCCCCTTCTATAGGGATGTCTGATACCCCCCTCTTCTATAGGGATGTCTGATACCCCCTCTTCTATAGGGATGTCTGATACCCCCCCCCTCCTATAGGGATGTCTGATAACCCCCCCCCCTCCTATAGGGATGTCTGATAACCTCCCCCCTTCTATAGGAACGTCTGATACCCCCCTCTTCTATAGGGATGTCTGATTACCCCCCCCCCCCCCTCTATAGGGATGTCTGATTACCCCCCCCTTCTATAGGGATGTCTGATACCCCCCCCTCCTATAGGGATGTCTGAAAACCTCCCCCCTCCTATAGGGATGTCTGATAACCTCCCCCCCACCTATAGGGCTGTCTGATAACCCCCCCCCCTCCTATAGGGCTGTCTGATAACCCCCCCCCACCTATAGGGCTGTCTGATAACCCCCCCCCCCCTCCTATAGGGCTGTCTGATAACCCCCCCCCCCTCCTATAGGGCTGTCTGATAACCCCCCCCCTCCTATAGGGCTGTCTGATAACCCCCCCCCCTCCTATAGGGCTGTCTAATAACCCCCCCCTCCTATAGGGCTGTCTAATAACCCCCCCTCCTATAGGGATGTCTGATAACCCCCCCCTCCTATAGGGATGTCTGATAACCCCCCCCCTCCTATAGGGATGTCTGATAACCCCCCCCCCCTCCTATAGGGATGTCTGATAACCCCCCCCCCCCCTCCTATAGGGATGTCTGATAACCCCCCCCCCCTCCTATAGGGATGTCTGATAACCCCCCCCCCCTCCTATAGGGATGTCTGATAACCCCCCCCCCCCCCCTCCTATAGGGTTGTCTGATACTCCCTCCCTATAGGGATGTCTGATTCGCCCCCCCCCCTCCTATAGGGATGTCTGATTCGCCCCCCCCTCCTAAAGGGATGTCTGATTCGCCCCCCCCCTCTTATAGGGATGTCTGATTCGCCCCCCCCCCCTCTTATAGGGATGTCTGATTCGCCCCCCCCTCTTATAGGGATGTCTGATTCGCCCCCCCCCTCTTATAGGGATGTCTGATTCGCCCCCCCCCCTCTTATAGGGATGTCTGATTCGCCCCCCCCCCTCCTATAGGGATGTCTGATTCGCCCCCCCCCCTCCTATAGGGATGTCTGATTCGCCCCCCCCCCTCCTATAGGGATGTCTGATTCGCCCCCCCCCTCTTATAGGGATGTCTGATTCGCCCCCCCCCCTCCTATAGGGATGTCTGATTCGCCCCCCCCCTCCTAAAGGGATGTCTGATTCGCCCCCCCCCCTCTTATAGGGATGTCTGATTCGCCCCCCCCTCTTATAGGGATGTCTGATTCGCCCCCCCCTCTTATAGGGATGTCTGATTCGCCCCCCCCCTCCTATAGGGATGTCTGATTCGCCCCACCCCTCCTATAGGGATGTCTGATTCGCCCCCCCCCCCTCCTATAGGGATGTCTGATTCGCTCCCCCCCCTCCTATAGGGATGTCTGATTCTCCCCCCCCTCCTATAGGGATGTCTGATTCTCCCCCCCCTTCTATACGGGTGTCTGATTTCTCCCCCCCCCCTTCTATAGGGATGTCTGATTCTCCCCCCCCCCCCTTCTATACGGGTGTCTGATTCCCCCCCCCCCTTCTATAGGGATGTCTGATTTTCCCCCCCCCCTTCTATAGGGATGTCTGATTTCCCCCCCCCCTTCTATAGGGATGTCTGATTCCCCCCCCCTTCTATAGGGATGTCTGATTCCCCCCCCCCCCCTTCTATAAGGATGTCTGATTTCCCCCCCCCCTTCTATAAGGATGTCTGATTTCCCCCCCCCCTTCTATAAGGATGTCTGATTCCCCCCCCCCCTTCTATAAGGATGTCTGATTTCCCCCCCCCCCCCCTTCTATAGGGATGTCTGATTACCCCCCCCCCCCCTTCTATAGGGATGTCTGATTCCCCCCCCCCCCCTTCTATAGGGATGTCTGATTACCCCCCCCCCCCCCTTCTGTAAGGATGGATGATGACCCAACCCCCCTTCTATAGAGATGCATGATGACCCCCCCCCACCCTTCTATAGGGGTGGATGATGGGCCCCCCCCCCCCCCTCTATAGAGATGCCTGATGACCCCCCCGCCCTTCTATAGGGATGGATGATGTCTGATAACCCCCCCCTTCACCAGAATACCCCCCCCTCTGCAAAATCCAGACGGATGGTCCTATTTTCCATCCCTTTGGTGGATCTGATATGATCTAATGATAAGGGACAGGCAGTCTGTTTTCTGTTTTCACCCGATTTCCCCATAGAGGAGAGCAGGACTGTGTCCGTCTCCGCTTTGCTCTGTAAGCAGACACTGATCTGGGATCAGCGGGGATCAGTGGAGCGATTTCCCCCCTCCCACCCCCCCACCCCTCCACCCCTCCACCCCTGCTAAGCAAGCAGATCGCGCCCGTGTGAAAGGGGTCTAAGGTGGCCTACCCATGATCTATCGGATGTATGATCACACACTCCGACATCTCAGATTCGGTGACACTAGGTAATGACACGCCGATTAAAAAAATGACAGCCCTGGATCTTGTATGTCCATAAAACAAGGTATAAACAACAATTTAGGCTCCAATATTTCTCCCTGGCAGGTCCTTTTATAAGTGGAAAGTCCCATCATTCCAATGTGCACAACGAAGGAGAAGCCGTGTGCTTTGTAATTGTCTTCCGTCAATCTTAGTGTTTGAAAATGTGTTTTATTGTCAATTTCACAAATATCACAAGGAACAACATAAAAGTTACAACTTGGTGACAACCGCTGGTAAACATAGGTAAGGAGTCAGCCTGATGGCTATCACCCATAGCTTGACTCCCACTAACAAACAATGTACTGTAAGGGTTGACAACTGTCGTCTGTTGTGAGGAGTTCTCGCTGGAGAGCCTTGCTGTTCATAATAAATCTATATGGAGAAATAATTTAGAAAATCAAAGGGGGAGACCAAATCAGATAAAGAGGGGGGGGGAGTGACCCAAGTAAGGGCATAGGTAGAGTGAGAGAGGGACGTAAAGAAGGGGGGAAAAAAGATCGTAGAGGGGAGAGAAAACTTCTGGGGAGACGCTCATAGATAGAGGTAAATTTAATGTTCAGAGGGTGGGAACCCAATGGGTAGACACCTCAACCCTCCCTATGGTTAGGCTGCATATTAGGGTGACCCTATCGGGGTCGAGAGCATAGTCATGAGGGTATCTGAAGCAGCGGAGCCAACTAGACCACAACCCCTTGTACTTATTAAAGGTGTCGTTGTCCAAGGCAGGGGTCTCCAAACTTTTTAAACAAAGGGCCAGTTTGCTGTCCTTCGGGCTTCAGGGGGGGCCAGACTTTGGCCAGTTTGAGTAGAAATAGTCCTGGCATCAGTGGGAGTAAACATGTTCCGTTATTGGTTTTAACAGGAGGAATAGCGCTTCATCGATGGTGTCAGTGGGAGGAATGATGCCCCAATATTGGTCTTAGTAAGAGAAACGGTGCCCTATCAATGGTGTCAGTGGGAGGAATGATGCCCCATCATTGGTACTAGTAGGGGGATCAGTGCCCCATAGATGATGTCAGTGGGAGGAATAGTGCCCCATAATTGGTCCTAATAGGGGGATCAGTACCCCATAGATGGTGTCAGTGTGAGGAATAGTGCCCCATAATTGATCCTAATAGGGGGATCAGTGCCTCATAGATGATGTCAGTGGGAGGAATAGTGCCCCATAATTGGTCCTAGTAGGGGGATCAGTGCCCCATAGATGGTGTCAGTGTGAGCAATAGTGCCCCATAATTGGTCCTAATAGGGAGATCAGTGCCCCATAGATGGTGTCAGTGTGAGGAATAGTGCCCCATAATTGGTCCTAGTAGGGGGATCAGTGCCCCATAGATGGTGTCAGTGTGAGGAATAGTGCCCCATAATTGGTCCCAGTAGGGGGATCAGTGCCCCATAGATGGTGTCAGTGGGAGGAATTGTGCTCCATCATTGGTCTTAGTAGGAGGAATTATGCCCCATCAGGTGGTGTCAGTTGGAGGAATGGTGCCTCATCATTGTCAGTTGGAGGAATAGTGTCCTGAGGGTTGGATAGAAGCAAGCAAAGGGCCACAGTTTGGAGACCACTGGTCTAAGGCCAACATCTCCTCCCTTCTCATAGTATCGTTCATGATCGAGACCCATCGTGACAGAGGAGGAGCGGTCTTCCGTCAATTTGAAAGGATCAGAGTGAAAATGACGCACCTGGCGGGGAAATCTTTCATTTGCTATCTCTCTGGTTGTAAAGTTTATGGTCATTTTATCAACTGAATGGACATTTTTGGTCAATCTAGAGCCACAAGTGGCAGTTATATATCAGGTGCAGCCATGCGTGTTTAGAAGCAGGAACAGCTGATGATTGCGTACAGCCATGTATGCCCTTTGTTCTATAATATAATATACACACGGATTATCACATACTGTACCAGACAGTAAAAAAAATAAAACAATGAATAAACAGAACACTTTAAGGGCCGGTTCGCACCTGAATCGCACAGAAACACAGACTGCGTTCCTGTGCGATTTCTGTGTGACTCGGTGTGATGCAATTTTTTTCAGGCCATGCATTTTTTTTTTTGTGTGCTTAAATTGCCCTGGATCATACAAAAATTTAGAGCATGCATTACGTTTTTTTCCACACCACGTTCTGGTGTGAACGAGCCCTTAGGACTTGCTCACACTTACTTAAAATACTGGCGTAAACAAACGCGCCTACAGCGTTAAAGCGCGTTGTTCAGTGTGTAAAAGGCGCAATAAAAATGCTCCCGAAGGCTCGATTCACATCTATGCATGTTGCTTTCTAACATTTCTGCAGTGCTTTTTGCTGTGCTTTACCGTTTTTTTGCCGCAATTAGTGTTTTTTTTATGCTTTTTTTTTTTTTTTTGGCAAAATTTTGTTTTTGGGCAGATTTAAAAACGCTAAATCGCAGTAATAATGCACTACATGCTTTTTTGCAGCTTTTCCATCAAAGTCTATTGAACCATAATGGAAAAAAAAGGAACGTTTTGCATTTTAAGAAAGTCCCTGACCTTTTCCAAACAAAACAAAAATTCATTGATGTGAACGTGTTCCATAGGAACCCATGTTAAAAAAAATGTCCTGTGTTTCTGCAAAAAGCATGATAAAACGCATTGGTGTGAATGGAGCCGAAATGCCCTCTGCATGCTTGACACGTTTTAAAGTCGGGGGCCTTTGGTGAGTCTGCTGTAAGGGAGGAGTCTGATGGTCACCATGATGAAAGGTGGGCTCTGATTGGGAGTCTGTTGTAAGGGAGGAGTCTGATGGTCACCATGATGCAAGGTGGGCTCTGATTGGGAGTCTGATGTAAGGGAGGAGTCTGATGGGCACCATGATGTAAGGCAGGCTCTGATCGGGGCTCTGTAGGGGAAGAGTCTGATGCGCACCGTGATGTAAGGTGGGCTCTGATTGGGAGTCTGATGTAAGGCGGGTTCTGATGGGGACTCTGTAGGGCAGTGGTCCTCAACTCCTGTCCTCAGGGCCCACTAACAGGCCAGGTTTGCAAGATAACTGAAATACATCACAGGTGATATCATTTGCTGCTCAGTGATTGCAGTATTCTAGTCTGCATCTCCCCAAGGTAATACATAAAACCTGGCCTGTTAGTGGGCCCTGAGGACAGGGTTGATGACCACTGCTGTAGGGGAAGAGTCTGATGGGCACCCTGATGTAAGGTGGGCTCTGATTGGGAGTCTGATGTAAGGCGGGCTCTGATGGGGACTCTGTAGGGGAAGAGTCTGATGGGCATCATGATGTAATGCGGGCTCTGATGGGGACTCTGATGTAAGGGAGGAGTCTGATGGGCACCCTGATGTAAGGCGGGCTCTGATGGGGACTCTGATGTAAGGGAGGAGTCTGATGGGCACCCTGATGTAAGGCAGGCTCTGATGAGGACAGGTGATGTAAGGGGGGACTCTTATAGGGTAATTGATGTAAAGTGAGAATTTGTTTTATCTTACTAAAGTTCTTTATCTTTTGTTCTGAATCATATTCTGATTACTGATTGGATCTTGGGTTTTTTTGTAGGGTTTTGGGGGTCTAGTTTCAGCTCCTGTACAGTAATTGTTAGCTTTGGGGTCTAGTTTCTGGTGGTGTACAGTGATTGTCCGCTTTTGGGGTCTAGTTTCTGGTGGTGTACAGTTATTGTCCTCTTTGGGGTCTAGTTTCTGGTGGTGTACAGTTATTGTCCTCTTTGGGGTCTAGTTTCAGCTCCTGTACAGTATTTGTCAGTTTGGGGGTCTAGTTTCCGGTGGTGTACAGTGATTGTCCAGTTTGGGGGGGGGGGTCTAGTTTCAGCTCCTGTACAGTGATTGTCCGCTTTGGGGTCTAGTTTCCGGTGGTGTACAGTGATTGTCCGCTTTGGGGTCTAGTTTCCGGTGGTGTACAGTGATTGTCCGCTTTGGGGTCTAGTTTCTGGTGGTGTACAGTGATTGTCCGCTTTGGGGTCTAGTTTCCGGTGGTGTACAGTGATTGTCCGCTTTGGGGTCTAGTTTCCGGTGGTGTACAGTGATTGTCCGCTTTGGGGTCTAGTTTCTGGTGGTGTACAGTGATTGTCCGCTTTGGGGTCTAGTTTCAGCTCCTGTACAGTATTTGTCAGTTTGGGGGTCTAGTTTCCGGTGGTGTACAGTGATTGTCCAGTTTGGGGGGGGGGGTCTAGTTTCAGCTCCTGTACAGTGATTGTCCGCATTGCGGTCTAGTTTCTGGTGGTGTACAGTGATTGTCCAGTTTGGGGGGGGTCTAGTTTCAGCTCCTGTATATTACTTGTCAGTTTGGGGGTCTATTTTCTGGTGGTGTACAGAGATTGTCTGTGGAGGTCGGGCCTCCTTGTTTGTGTCAGGCTTCGGATGGGGCCTCCTTGTTTGTGTCAGGCTTCGGATGGGGCCTCCTTGTTTGTGTCAGGCTTCGGATTGGGGCCTCCTTGTTTGTGTCAGGCTTCGGATGGGGCCTCCTTGTTTGTGTCAGGCTTCGGATGGGGCCTCCTTGTTTGTGTCAGGCTTCGGATTGGGGCCTCCTTGTTTGTGTCAGGCTTCGGGTGGGGCCTCCTTGTTTGTGTCAGGCTTCGGATTGGGGCCTCCTTGTTTGTGTCAGGCTTCGGATTGGGGCCTCCTTGTTTGTGTCAGGCTTCGGATTGGGGCCTCCTTGTTTGTGTCAAGCTTCGGATTGGGGCCTCCTTGTTTGTGTCAGGCTTCGGATTGGGGCCTCCTTGTTTGTGTCAGGCTTCGGATTGGGGCCTCCTTGTTTGTGTCAGGCTTCGGATTGGGGCCTCCTTGTTTGTGTCAGGCTTCGGATTGGGGCCTCCTTGTTTGTGTCAGGCTTCGGGTGGGGCCTCCTTGTTTGTGTCAGGCTTCGGTTGGGGCCTCCTTGTTTGTGTCAGGCTTCGGATGGGGCCTCCTTGTTTGTGTCAGGCTTCGGATGGGGCCTCCTTGTTTGTGTCAGGCTTCGGGTGGGGCCTCCTTGTTTGTGTCAGGCTTCGGGTGGGGCCTCCTTGTTTGTGTCAGGCTTCGGATGGGGCCTCCTTGTTTGTGTCAGGCTTCGGATGGGGCCTCCTTGTTTGTGTCAGGCTTCGGATGGGGCCTCCTTGTTTGTGTCAGGCTTCGGATGGGGCCTCCTTGTTTGTGTCAGGCTTCGGATGGGGCCTCCTTGTTTGTGTCAGGCTTCGGATGGGGCCTGGGATTGTTTTGGCCGGGAAGCCTGGTTACCAGTCACAGAGGAAGTCATCAATTAAAACGCCATCTGATTCTTGCTGGCTGAGCTCATGTTCCACCTCCCAGGGAAATGCTGGAGGTTACTATGGGATGCCTTCTCATGTCACTGTGGTGATTGGTTGGAGAAATGGTCCCCCCCCACCTTCTCTGTATTGTGTATAGGGAAGGTCAGACGAGGGGCCGCCTGGCACAATGTCAGCAGCTGACTCCAGAGGGGCTTTCCTCCATACTGATAACAATCAATGGCTTGTTCTTCTCCAGATTCCTGCACACGCTCTTCTTCTAAACAACACGCCGTAATTGGCTGTCTATGTGTGCTGATGCAAGGAGTCAGCCTGATGTAAAATCCTGGAAGCTGGATGTGTGAGCAACTGAGAATAAAGAGAACCTGTCATATTCATGGTTCTGCGTGCCTGCTGGCAATGAGCACCTAGCATTGAGAGCATTATGATAAATATGCTCTCCAGGGCCGTGTTTTGCGATATATAGACCACTACATCGGCATCTCTGTGCGGTGGGGGGGCATATATTTTGGGTTGGTTCAACTTCTCGTTTTTATCATGAAAAGGTGAACTTGCCACTTTAATGACAAACTTTGCATTTGCGCAATTTTTCTCAAAGATGTGACACAATCAAAAATGTACTCCAACATTGAAGAGGTCTCATTTACCGCCAATTATCGCTTATCGCTGATATGGCGGAATTTCTTTACGAATTGGTCGTACAAAAGCGCCATACAGTAAGGAACCTTTCACACTCCGCGATTTGTATTTGCGAGAAGAATCTCTGATTCTGCCCACAATTCCAAATCACGTTGCAATCGCTGTAGAACGCGCAACACGCATTTTGGGTGCCATCTATCCTTCAATGGCACCCCCCCAAACGCGATGTGATTCTGCCGCGATTGATGTACGACAGGATCTCGCTGCAGCCACAGGAAATCGCGTGAAGCTTGTTGCCTGAAAGGAAGCAGGAGATTCTTTTTCAGGCGACAAACACGTAGAGGGTAGCCCAATCAAGAGAATGGGCTGGCCCTACGCGACATGCAGAATCGCATGACAATCGTGAACGGGGCCTAAAGAAATAGCAAATAAACGTTTTTTTCGTGAAAAATGAATTTTACTCAAGGCTTCCAAAAGAAAAAAAAAAAAAGTCAAAACCTGCGAGACAAAGGCATAATGAGCATACTAGCTCATTATGTAATACTCACCTGAGATCAAAGCCCTCGCTGCGGTGTCCGTACACAGCACCGGCCGGCGACATCACTCCCAGGGGTTACTTCCGGGTATCGCGGCTCCGGCGCTGTGATTGGCCGGAAGCCGCGATGACGTCACTCCCGCACATGCACGTGGGAGCCGCCGGTAACGGCACACTCACTAAAGCAACGGTACGTGCCATTGCTTTCGTTTGCTTCAGTGCCAATGTGCCGATGACGTTGGCACAGGGGATGACATGTTGGCACAGGGGATAACCTTCGGAATTTATTCCGACGGAAAGACCGGTCGTGTGTACAGGGCATTAGGGTTTACAACCACTTTAAGCACTTCAAGCTATGTGCAGAAAGATCACAAGGTTTATAAGCTGCTTAGAAGGTTTCACTTTTATTTTTACTACTTGCCCTTCCTCCTCACACTTAAAGCCTGTTTGCCTGTTTACAGTTGCATTTCTCTGTAAGCAATCATACAGTTTGAAGTGTACATAGACTTTCAAAACAATGGAACAGAGGAATATTCTCATGGTTACTGTAAAATTGTGTAAATGCATCAATGCAGTGCATGTTATCTTAGCTTGCAGAGCTTGGATTCATTGACTGAGTTTACCAAAAATGTAAATATTGCAGAATATATACAGCCTCATGCTACATAACTAAGCTTCATTTATGATGAATAAACTAAATTTATTAATGTATCTTAAATAGAAAATGATCTTTTAGATTTTTTTACTTCAAAAAGTATTTTATTAACCACTGGCCGCCCAGCTCATGCACGTTTACGTCAGCAAAGTGGTCGTTCCCGTGAAACGACCCGTATGCCGGCTACTTTAAGAGCCATAGCAGGCGCACGCGTGTGCCTGCTGTACAGGGTGGGACCCCAATGCACGTGGCAAGTGGGTGCGATCGCCGCCGGCCACCTGCAATCGCGGGCACGAGAGCCTGAATGGGCATTTGTGTATGTAAACCCACAAATCCTCGTTCTGACAGGAGAGAAGAGGCAGATCTGCTGTTCGTATTAATTACGAACAGCGATATGTCTCCTTTCCCAGTCAGTCCCATCCCCCCCCCACAGTTAGAAACGCTCCCTAGGGCACACATTTAACACCTTGATCGCCCCCCAGTGTTAACCCCTGCCTGTGACATTTACACAATACTGTAATCGGTGCATTTTTATAGCACTGATCGCGGTATAAATGTGAATGGTCCAAAAAAGTGTCAAAAGTGTCCGATCTGCCTGCCGCAATGTCGCAGTCCCGCTAAAAATCACAGATCACGGCCATTACTAGTAAAAAAATTAAAATGCCATAAATCTATCCCCTATTTTGTAGATGCTATAACTTTTGCATATAATTGATAAGATTCTGCGCTTGGGATTATGTTGGGCTGCTGCCTGCTCTGAAGAACTCCAAAAATGTAAGCAACTAAAATACAGGGGTATGGGAAAGAGGAAGGTGGCGCTGCCCCTTAACTGAAGAGTGACCTTCACAAGTGTATCACACTTCGCAACAGTGAGTGCAAGTGTTAAATTGATCCGCAATAGTGTAGTGTAATAAACCACTGTAAATGATTATGACAGCAAATAAACTATAACGTGCAATGTGCTAATATATCACCAAATGCGTGACACAGCTTTACCAGGAATGTGCAAGATTACACGAATACTCAATTCCAAACAAGAACTGTAAATATATGAAAAAAAAATATATATATATATAATCTTCCAAAAAAATATAAAAATAGATATATAATAAACCAAAACAAAGTGTCCATGTGAG